>CM070622.1:61910344-62335710 GCA_036346255.1 Ampelocalamus luodianensis | reverse complement strand
AGACACACTACTCCAAATTTTTTCAGCATTAGGAAAACCTTCAAAAGCATGATCCAAGAAAGCATTTGTATTGTGCACCTCCTGGGAATGACAGCCATTATCATCCCATCCACTGTACATCCAACTCGCTCTTCTATCGACATGACTAACGTCACGCCAACAAACTGAAACCAAAATTTTGCATGCCAATGTCTAAATTAATTAACAAGACTATCAAGTATGACTAATATTGTTTCAAAACCACTCACTTTTGGCTAAAGTATTATTAACAAGATCAGTCCAGTAGAAAGGGCAGCGAAAAAGTAGTGAAATCGTACAAAAGTATGCCACACAAAATAACAATGTCCTCTCCTATGATTATCACACATGAGATTATCGCACATGCGTAGCCATTTTCTTATTACAAGTGGGGATAAACAATCTTACTCATTTATTAAACAAAGCATCGACACATATCCATATTTATATAATCTGACTACCTCATCGACGAAAACTGTACATCAGTGCACAATAAACAATTTGCATGCCAATCATGAAGGAAGGAGAATGAGCATACTTACTTCAAGCTTCTATGGTCAGCAGATGAACTTTTTGTGTCTTCTTCTTCTCCAACTCAAGAAACAGCAAACACCCTGCTCCATCAATAGAACATAGCAAAATATTATTGTTTACCCTCCACAATAAACTCTATAACACACGACACCTTTCTTGATGAAGCATGTATAACCCACAAAGTGATTGAACACAAGAAGAGATCCAGATACTATGCTAAATAAATACTTGCAATATAATGCGTGAGAGAGCAGAACACGATCGAACATTGCATTTTCTAAGTGCCACTTTTGCAAGGGGATCACATCGATATCATCATTCTATTTTGTCAATCTCTAGATAGAATAATCACATGAAGTCGAGTGTGTTATGATCAAACACCTTGATAAATCAATATCACGTTAATATGCTTCTCTGAAGGCCCCAACTGGAAGAACACATGTGAGGAGCGTTGGAGAACACAAACAAAAACATACAAAGACATGTCGAGAACAAAGTGGCGTGCGGATCGGGAGGCGGTGGCGGCAGGCGACACAAAGCAAGTTACAGTGCGACGGCGGCGACACTAAGTGAGGGGAGAGGACCGGCGCGCGCGGGCCGAGTGAGGAGGCAAAGTTGCGGCAGCGGCGAAGCATCAGGAGTGAGAGCAGCGGCGGGAGAGATTGGCCGGCGTGTGGCCTTGGCAGCAGAGGCCGCGCGGCTCGGATAAGGAGGATGGGTGGAGGGATCTGTTGGTGGCGGCGCTGGGAGGAGCAGATTGTCGCGTGGGGCGGCGGTGATGGCTCTGGGAGGAGGAGAAGAGGCGAGGCGGCGGCGCGCTTCGCAGGAGGATGAAGAGGAGGAGGGGCGGGCGACTTCGGGGAGAGAGGGGAGGCGGCGGCGGCGGCGGTGACTTCAAGGAGGACGAAGAGGAGAGGGGTAGGCGGCTCGGGGAGGAGGAGGAGGAGAGAGGGCGGCACCTCGGGCGGGGCAGCGGCGTTGCGTGGGCGGTGGTTGCTACGAGCGGTAGGGGATTTGGGTAGGGCACACCCGTGAACGAGGGCAAGTAAGCGCAGCCAAAAAAAATAGTGTGGCACTAAACAAAAACAATGTAGCGCATAGGCTAAAAAATGGCGCCTAAAAAAACACGCAAAAAAAATGGCGCATAAAAAAAGTCGAGAAAAAATGGCGGGGTGCTAAAAATGGAAGCAAAACAAAAAAATACATTCCTATGGTTTTGTCCATCCAAGTAGGGAATGTTGCCACCATGGCGCTGATATGGTATAGTCTATTTCTCTCTCCGTAGTCTTTCCCTAGTAATTTATGTAAACAGTAAGGAACAATTTCATTCACTAGGTTTTTTTACCTCACCCTAGGGATAGATACTTTCTTTTGGATTACAATTCCACTACTAGGAACGTTTTATACTATAGGCAAAATAGGTATTTCGATAGTGAAATAAGGATGCATATAAATATCAAAAGAAGGCTACTACACTAGTTAATTTTCAGCATAAAACAAGTTTTCATTTAGATAAACAATATAGATTCAAATTGCCATTTGTAAAAATATTTTAGAAATGTTATATAACAGTAGGTACTCCAAATTCATGATCAAAAATTAGTAGATAATCCAATTAAAACAATACACGAACTTTCCATTGGTGACATATATCAATTCTCAAACATATCAACATGCAAACTTCCTGCTCGTGACAATAAACAAGATCTCAACAAACTAGCGCAAAGACATAACATTTCCAACCATAACCCAATTCCCAATTTCTCATAAGCTAACTATGCATGGTTTCACCAAGCGATGTCCATAACCAGGGACACAGCTATTCGAATAGATTTAGTTCTCTGCAGAGGTGTACAACTTTACCCACACGATATGAATATCTTTTAATGTTGGCCAATGCACTTTCTATAGGAGTGTGATGAGATACTATAACGAGGTTGTTACAATGCCATGTCCTAACTATCAAACCACCCGAGAACAGTAATCACATGGCAGACTGTCGATCACCTAGAACCACAAGTGAACCCCGTTGTGTAAGTAAGTCCCTTGCGCAGCATCCCACAAACGCAAAAGACCCTTAAGGGCAAGTAAGACGAAACTTACCAATACCCCCACTAGATTGACAAGACAACAATTAAATAGTAACAACAACAATTGTCAATCTAATTGTGTTTTGATAGCTAACACACGATAAATTATTTAGCCAAGCCATCGCCCATAAACCTAGCATGTGGTTGCACGTGAGACTTGGTTCGACACACCACAGACTGATCCTTAAGCACCCAAACGGGGCTACACGAATCCGGGACAACCTCCCTTCATCACCCTATCACCCCGTCCAAGTCCAACACACAACAAACACTGCCCAACAAGTCCACAATAATCAGATTCAAAGATCTGAACAAATTCCTAAATTTCAACATAATTCAATCCATATAATCCTCAAATTTCATCATGATTCGATTCAATTCATCAGGCCGATGGACTTTCTTCATCAACCACTTTCAACTACAACTACTAGCACGGCTAAGCATCGATCTATCCTACAACAGAAAATTCCATACATATATATATATATATATATATATATATATATATATATATATATATATATTCTAGGCATCAATCTAACAAAAGATTATCAACATTCAAGGAAGGCAATGTAACAATTAGGAATTAACTACTTCTACCCATGAACATACTTTTCAAAATAGCATGCAATGACGAGATTAAAATTCACACAACACTTTTAAAATCACTAGGAGCAATATGATCAAGAGGGGTGCTCGCACCTTTGTTGTATCACTTATTCAACCTCGTGTTATACTCATGAATACGCTCGATCACCAAAAATCTATTGAAAGAATGATATTATAATGAACACTAATGAGTGATCGAGTGGTCGAAAGCGATCGAGTCGAAGCGATCGAGTGATCGAGCGATCAATGGTTGTAGCGACTAAGCGCTCATAGCGACTAAGTGATCATAGAGGCGCGGTCGAAGCGGCAGCGCGGGTCGAGCGACCGAGTGGTCGAGCTACGTTGTCGGTCCGCACGACAACGGAGTTCTCATCGCGAGCGCATCGCCGACGGCTCAATAGATGCCCAATAGCAATGCACCTAAAGCGAGTGGTGGTGGCAGCTAAGATGGTCCGCATCGACACCTAGCAGTCGAGAGGGGTGGCGCTACAACTACAAAGAACACACATGCAGCAATAGAGCTCAGAAGGCCCAAGATAGTAGGTGCCGAGCCTAAGGACTACCAGAGGCTACCTGAGCGAACAAGATGCTCTGGAAGCTTGGAGCAACTCTGAGGTGTACCGACGTCGAAGAAGATGATGGTGGCAAAGACGGTTCACATGGAGAGGAAACTCAAGATGGAGAGAGACCAAAGGATGTTGGAGCAGCCAAGGATCCGATGAGGATGCTATAGGAACAAGGAATCGACATGATGCCTTACCAAAATGAGGTGGGGATGAAAGGTTGGTTCTTCGCCAAAAAGAGAATCCTTAAATCATTTAAATCGTCATGCAATGACAAAATTGATTGAGGGTTTTCCTTCCCACACCCAAAGGCATGATATAACATGAAAGATTTAGGTTAGAACCTACCAAACGTGGAGAAGACAACAACAAACTCATGTGCATGCTCTGAGCCGCCGAAAGCACGAAGATGGCCCAGAGCTACAAGTAAAGAAAGGAGCTCAGATAGGCAAAATGGATACGCCAATGATCCTAGAGAAAAGAGAGACCTTCGGTTAGGAGCTCACCCGACAATGGAGCATAGGCGAGCATCCCTCTCCTCAGCCAAAAAGAGGAGAAGTGAGGAGAACTAGGGTTTGGAGGGGGTATTATGCCCGGGTGTTGACGGAGATGGAGATGGTGAGGAACGGAGAAGCTCCAGGACAGTCAAATGGGCAGTGGATTGATGACGAGCATCATTCAATGGCTCGGGCAGTAGCAGTGGTGGCGTGGAGCTCGCCACGCACGCGGCTACCCGAGGAGGAAGAAAGCATTGACAGCGAGGGGCCACCTCATCAGCGGCACAAGGTGGTGCGAGTCCGAGTGTGGTGCGGTAGTGCGTTTAGGTGGTTGGGCTTGATCAAGTCGGGCCGCGCTGGTCGACTCGAGTCCGTGCGACTATTGGGTTAGGTTGAGTTCAACCGCTGATCGAGATTTAAATCAAGTGATTCTACTTTGACCGGTCTTAAAAATAGAAATAATTTTCCTAAAATCCTAAGATAAATCAAGGGGTTTCGAAGGTCTAGTGTTCATAAAAATATTAAACCTTACTATTCATTATATAAATTGTATAGTTTAAATTCAAACTTCGTGTAGGTCATTGTATTGAGTTTAAATTTTCCAGTGTTGAATATAGTCCCATAAATCTGGGAAAATTATATTTATTCATGAAAATTAACATAGTATTTGAATAAATTGTTTCCATGATGATTATAAGTTTTATATTTGCTTTTTTGGAGTTAGAATTTGAAGTGTAGGTTTAATCTTTTGATTTAGATTTTTCCTAGTGCAATAAAATGTGCAAATGTTTCAAAACAATATGCATGCTAATGATATGCATACTAATTATCATTAATTAACTTGGGATTTACAATGCTTGATTAATGATCTCTATGCCCTGACATAGAACTGCTTCACTTAGCGGATTACAAGGAGTATGCCATTACTAAGGTGGAAATGGTTACATTCGATGTATAATGGAGCATATCGCACATTTTTGAATGAAACAGAGGAGAGGCTCCATCAGATATATAAAAATCGAAAGTACAAGTCGAAACAAATTAGAGAGGTCGACATACAAAAAGAAGAAATAAAATGAAGAAGGAGCAAGACAATTGCTCACACGGAAAATACAAATTGAGCCGATAACTAAAAGGGGCTTAATAGATGGTTTGGCCTGATGAATCAGCAGATCAAATTCTTGGGTAGATGAATCGCCAGATCAAATTCTTGGGTAAAAATGAAGTGCCAATTTGCAATTCAGCATTCTGTTGTTGAAGATTCAGCTTGTTTCGTGTGATCCATAAGGCTTAGAGCATATCGCATATTGACGAGAGTTCAATATATTTTTGGCTTAAAGAAGAGTCTAATATATCCGAGGTCTCTTGAACTCGAAGATTGTGAGGTATCAATTTTTCGGAGAGTCATACGAGTTACTTGCTCGTGAGGTATCACTGAGGTAGAGTCATACGAGTTACTTGCTCGTGAGGTATCACTGAGGTAGAGTCATACGAGTTATTTGCAAAGAGCAAGTAATGATGAAAAGTATCTCAAGCAATGGAGGATACCGATTAATGGGTAATGTCACATCCCCATTTTAATAAAATGAATTATTATACATCTCATGAGCATGCATTGTGTTTTTAAGACATTTGTATCATTTATTGCACTTGGAAAAATCTTAAACCAAAGTTTAAAACATACAACTCAAAAGAAACTCCCAAAACAAAACAGAAATAAAAACATATGATCATCTATTGGAAATAATTTATTCAAATCCTATATTATTTATCAGAATAAATATTTTTCCCAAAATTTTGGAACTCAATTCGACCTTCTTAAAATTCAAACTCAAATCAATAACCTCAGAGGTTTGAATTTAAACTAAGCAAATAAAACTCGAACGGTGAGTTTTAAGAATTTTTTTGAGTACTAGACCTTCCTAGGAACTCCTCTAATTTATTTCAGATTTTTAGGATTTTATTTGTTGTTTTTAGTCACTCGGTCAAAGTAGGAAGTTTGTTTTTAATAGCAATCAAACGACTTGAGTTGATCGGACGTAAAGACGATCGGACCGACCACGCGCTCGGTCGGTCCAACATTCGACCCAAGCCATGTGACTTAGCCAAACCAACTAGCCGCACTTGGCCCGAACGACCGCCGCGCGCAGCGCTTGAGCAGATTGACGAGGTGGGCCCACTTGTTAGTTGTGTCTTCCTCCTCCCAATGGCTCGCAGAGCATGTGTGCCATGTCACCGCCACGCCCGAGCCGCGCTAGTGACACCGTGGATCCACCGCCCATCCACCACTCCCGAAGCTTCTCTACTTGATGCCGCCCATTGCCATCATCTTACCCGGTTAAAACCCTCCAAACCCTAGCATTTTCTCACTTTTCCTTGTTTCGCCGAGAGAAAAGGGCGCTTGATCTAGCTCTCTACTTTGTCCCTTAGCTTCTACCTTCAATGCCATTTCCATTTTTGTCTATGCGCTGGCTTGATTTTGTTTGTAGCTCTTGACCATCTTTGTTCCCTTAGCACTCTAGAGCGCACTGAGGACATCACCGTGCCAACTTCGTGGCTTAGTGAGTATTGCCCTAAATCTTGTGCGCCATATCATGTCATTTGGTATGACATCGTAACCCTCAATCAATTTTGCCATTGCACAATGCAAGTTTAAGGATTTGAAGCTTTGTACATTTTCACCAAGAACACCTCTTCGTCTCCCACTCGCTTTGGTAATGCATTCTTTGATTCTTTGCTACTAGAGCATCCTTTCGTGGTCCCTAAGCTTTTCCGACATCCTTTATATCTCATTTTACTCCAATCAACCTCCACGTTGGACCACTTCACTACCATCGCCTTCTATGTCGCCGCCAACCTCCGGTCATCTCCAACCCGTCCAACCTCATGTAGCCTCACTTAGTCCCTAGGAAGCTTTGGCACCTACTTATCCGGACAATGCGGAGCTTTTCCTTGTGTTTGCTTGTTGTCGTAGTTTGCACCGCCGCTTCTCCACCGCGCCGCTCTAACCTCATTCCGCTGCCACCACCACCATTAGATGCGCAAGCTTATTAGGAACTCGTGCATGCCCTTGGTTCATGCTGGCGTGGACCACATCGCCGTGGTCAGCTTGAAATGAACTCTGAATTTTGTCGGTTTTTCGACCATTATCAGAGCTCAATGTTACGGCAAATCCCGCTCTTAACTACTAATGATTTCTTAGGTTATTAAATGGTCATCCTAATAGAACTAATGTGTCACTTGCACATGGGCCTCGCAAAATGAAAATGAAGGAGTTAAGTGAAACACAAGAGGGATGACATGTGGGCCAACCTTAAGTGCCCCGTGAACGTGGGCTAAGCACGTGAGCTCGTCGACCAAGTTCATAGACCATGTCTACGATAAGATGTGATGAACCCAAGGTCCAATTGTTGGCCCAATGTTTCGATGAGAACGATAAGTTCAGAGGCGCCACTCAACTCTCACGATCCCGACTCACGAACACACAAGGCTCAAATCACACAATCACCGAACCGCTCAATAAGTCGTTATCACAAAGGCATAAATACCCGCTGACTCGACCACAAAGGTCGATTCCTGCATACACCAAGAAGCACACAAGAACAAGATAAATAGGCAATCTAAATTGCGAATATGAATGAAATACTTGATAAATTGGGATTCCAAAGCGGTATTATGGTTGGTCTAGTCGACACAAGCCAATACACGGTTGCATAGAAGCTAACTTTTAACTAAACAAAATCCAACAAAACTAGAGGGGTGTGGCCTTATATAGGGGAGGAAGACCCACAAATCTAAAAGAAATAGTGGGGTGGGACTAAACTTGTGGTTACTGCTCATGTGAACAAGAACCACGCCCGCAGTGGCCGCCACAGATGGGGCAAGTTCAAGATGATTACAAAGCCAGATTGGCCCAAACAAGTGATATGACATCTTCTTTTGATGATTGCGATCAATTCATAAGGAATTTGGAGGTGACGCTGGATCCGTTGGAAAGAGGACGAAATAAGCTTTCAATCAAGTATTTAGGACCTCCAACTGTAATACCCGCTCCGCTTAGAAAGAAAGCATTTGATTTTGAGTTTCGATAGACTAAAGAAATCATATTTTCTTCCTGCTTTACCCGAGTTTTGGGCTCGGGCCTTTGGACCAAAGAGCCCAAGAGGGGAATCCGCCTCGAGGGCCAAGGGGAGCCCAAGGCAACCGAAGCTTTTGGGGCCTTGGCCCATGAGTGGCCGGCCATAAAGGGGTGGGCAAACCCTAGTTTCTCCTCCCACCTCCCACTCCACCCCTTGGCCACCGCCCCATCTCTCTCCTTGCGCCCGCCTCCTCCCCTCCATGACGCCTCCTCCTCCATTGGTGCTGCACCTCCCACCTCTCGAGCCGCCTCCTTGGTGCTGTTTTCCGCACGGTCTCGCGGCGACTCGAGGTGGTCGTTTCGGGTGGTGGATCAAGAAGGAGAGGACCAGCAGATTAGAGGCTTGTTCATCGCCTTCTTGCAGCGTGCCATCAAGGGTAACGATCGGTTCTCACGTTGGTTGTAGGTCTTTGATGCGCTGACAATTAGAATTGTTTGGATCAAGTCTGCTTTTAGTAGATTCAATTCTGTCCATTTCCTTGCGTGGGTAATTTCGTGTAGTTAGAGGCTGAATTTTAAGATTCCATCTCCTAGAGTTATGTGGGATCTGTCGTAATCTTTCAGTAGCCATGAATATCACTCAATCCCGAGGTCTGAGTCAAAAGGTATGGTCGTTTTAGTATCTGCTGCCGAAATCTGACGAGAATAATCTGTCTCGATATTTTCCTAAAATATAAAAGGGAAATTGGTGGAATCTGAAAGTTCACACAATTAGGTTATTGTAGATAATTCGATAACCTTTTCAGATTGATAAAGAACGATCAATTCGGAGTTACCTATTAAAAGTTATGGTCATCTTAGTATTGCTGTTCGAACGGTAGGCATGTTCTGTACTGAAAGTTCAAACAATGGTTAGCCTATTATTTTGGCCGAATTGGATTATCGTGTCAACTAGAGTATTGTAGATTAGTCAGTTAAGAATCTACAGAAATTGGGTTTACCTTTTTCGACTTCCAGTTCATGAGTTATGTCAATTACCGTGCTGCTGTCCAGAAACGGTATATGGCAGGAAACGTTGTTTTTCAGCCAGCTTTGTAATCTCGCCTTGAGTCATCGTGAAGCGGTGTAGAACGCCGATTAGTAGCGCTGGGTTTATTATGTACTTATTGAAATTATTTTACTTGTTTAGGAGGTGAGGCCTCAGGTTTAGGAGTATCACCTTTGCCGGCTAACGCGTCGCATCGTGGAAGGCAAGTACATTGCTAACCCTAATGCTTGTGATGGATGAATGCTTATATGATCATGCAAGTAAATGCAGCGGTTGTGCTACGGTTTAACTTGTTATTCTTACTACTTGCAATATACATGTTTTTTCATAACTTGAAGTTATATGCCATGGTTGCATGTTTTATGGATGAGGCCGTGGTAGCAAATTAATATTCATTTTTGCCATGCGTTGGAAGAGTTGTTGGTAGTCATGTGGTAATTTGTTTAATGAGCCAAATGCGGAATATGAAAATAAACTCAAGGTGGACATATTGATAATTCCTTGTGGTTATATTCATGATGATCATGTTGTGGTCTATGTGCTAGAGTTCCTTTAGATCGATTGATTTTGATCTTGGTGAATCGAGTGTGGGTTATGTGGTAATGGTCTTATGACACAATGGTATTGTGCTTAATGAGACACATGGATTATGAGAAAATATTCATGATGAGTATGTTGTTGACCATCGTGGTTAAATTCTTGTGGTTTATGATTATCATATCATTCATGACATATCATGACATTTGCATTGTGGATGCCGCTTATAGCCGCGACCGCATCGTGTACAACATTGTGCATTGTCGTAGCACGATGCATACTTTTACCTTGTTGGGTAAAGGTGCGTGGAGCATAGCATACATATGCATTACATTGTGGAAAGATCATTTGCATACTTATGCAAGATATTATGGTGAAGTTATATTACAAACAACTGCAACTTTATAGTTGTAATGTGGAATTGGCTCATGAGAGTCACTTGTGGTGTGAGGAAGGTGGCTATGGTCGTGGATTGGGGTTCATCCTTGTGGAATGGTAATGGTTGTGATTGTGGCTTGAGATTCTACTCTCTTGTGGTAATTGTTGATAGCAGTTGTGGATGCGAGAAATAGTAAAGAGATGAGGTAAAACTTGTTAATACTTTATTGTCATTGGTAGTGGTAGTGGTGAATAATATGAAGAAGTTAATCAAGACTCATTTGCTAATATTTTACTATTGATGGTAGTAAATATGGTTGAGGCTATAATTGTGATCATTATGGGAAATGGATATTGATGCTTAATATCTTTGTAGTTTAATTAACTTGTAATGAATGTGGATGCACATTATGGATGTGGACTTGTGGATACCGTGAATGATGTTGTATATTTGTTTGTAGTCCGAATAGCCTGTTAAATGCTTTGTTTGCTGAGATTTTTTATCTCACCCTTGTTTTTCCCCCCCTACAGGTGATTGTTGAGCATTCATGGGTTGGGTAGAGCGGCACCACAATAATGCACTTGGTTCATCAACTCATGCTGTAATAAAGTCGATGAAATTCTAGTCAAATGCTTAGCTATTCGAGGATGAATATTTTATTTAATAATGATGGACTTGTGAACTATTTCTTTGATTAACTGCTAGAGGTTGTTTTAATTATTGAACTTGTTATCGCTTTCTTTGTTCCCTTAGTTGTTTATGCTTCCGCTTATTGCTTCATGTCTAGAAATTGTTGCCAGATTAAATTATCTTGAAATTTCTGGCTAGCTGAGTGGTTTAGTAGCATTCCAGGGTAATGTGGGTCCTGGGGTGTTACAGTTGGTATCAGAGCGGGCTTTAGGTCTGTGGTAAATAAAAATATTAAATTGACACACCGGTGCCGTGAGAGGATGGGATGGGTCAAGCATTGCATTCATGCTTTGACATGTTATATTGATTATTCATGCTATGAGATAATCTTGTATGTTTATGTGTTGATTCTATGATCGCTATGAGTGAGGATAGTCAACGATAAGAGGTAGGGTTTGCGGTTGTTGCCTTGGGCATTGTTAGCTTATACCCCGCTCGTGGTAACGGATATTGATGCAGCATTACTCTGTAACTTAGTTGCGGATGTCATGGGTAAGTTTTTAAAAAAGTGTTATCCTCCTTGAATTGATGTTGGCCGATTCTTGGCCTATTGCGATTAATGATTTTCTCTCGTTAGCTGCTTATTGAAGTTGTTGTGTCAATAGGCCTCCAATTGTTCTTGAGACCAAGTATTGTTTCTTTCTCGATTGATGGTTGTTTGACCGCCGTGAGCAAGGCTTTTGGAGAGACCGGTATTTTCCGTGTTGTTCCATTTTTTCTTGCCGAAAACATGACTCTTGTATTTCGCTTGATATTTTGAGAGAGAATCAAAGCTTTATGTGGGAAGTTCATTAACTTGTGGAAGCATTGGCTCTATGCATTTGTTTTGAAGTTTGTTTTCTCTAGAAGGGAGTGTTAAAACCCTTTGTGATGTTTTGTTGTGTTTAAGTAGTAGGTGAAAATTATGTAAATAATTGATAGATTGTGAATTATCAAGTTGAAAAGTTAGCGTGGTACATCATTAATTTCTACTAACATCCTTAGAAGTGAAGTTGACGAATATGATGTTGTCTGTTGTAGTTTCTTGAAGATTTGTGGCTAAGAATTTAGCGATACATGTGTAGAACTCATGCATTTATTAAGGAATATGAAAAACAATTATTTTGACTATTGTAGTTGTTTAATTTTCCCAACTTGTTGGATAGATTGGATTGATCGATCTTAGTAATTAATCGACCATTCAGATGGTCAAGTAAGGAGGTGTTAGAATATTGCCTTAATAAGATTAACCTTTAAAATGTTCTCTTTACATACTTGATGAGCATGTACAATCATAAATTTATGTAACTTTTACCATGCTAAATTGTTGAAACATGTATACAGAAATGGATGAAGGTGATGTATTGACTTGTGGAATCTTGTCTTGTAAAGTGGTATTATTGATGTTTAAAGTTATTTTATTTTAATATCTTAACATAAGGTGGAGTATTGAATCATGCTCTTTATTGTCTTTGTGATTGCAAATTAGAGATAGGATCATTAATGCTATGCTGATGAAAATAAATAATCAATTATTGACAAAGAATGGCTAGAGTGTAATTACTTTTGCTAAACTAGAGTTGAGCATCAAGATGAGATAAATGTATGAAATCTAATAAGAGATTCATACTAGCATGTTTTGTGAGGTTGTTATGTTCTAATATCATCTTGTTAAAGAGTTTGTTTTAATATGATGGCTTATGCACTAGGTTTAACTAGATTAAGTAGTTGGAATCTTATTTGGATAATAAGAACATGATGAAGTGAGTTATGGTGTTCCTTTTGGAAAAATATGAAGGAGTGAGATGATATGATGATTTTTTGCAAAGAATGTTTTATCTTGTTGTGAATACAATCGATAGCATGTAGTTGTGATTATGGTGTTGAATGTTTTAAAATAAAGGAATTTGTTAATTCCATAATACTAATTGAATTGAAAGGTGTGAGATTTACGGTTGGAATCTTTTTAGACCTTATGACTTGTGTGATAGCCGAGGTTGCTTTGAGTAAAGCGACATGTTGAATGATCTTATTGGTTTTTATCTGAATCTCGTGTTGTGGTCTTCAAGCATCCTTTGTTGGAATTGGCGGGATGCTGTTATAAAAGAAAAATTGTTTCTTATTGAAAGAAAAAGTTGTACTATAAGTATTTGAGGTACAGATGATCTATCCTGTGTTTTCCAACCTCAATGCTATTTTTTTCCCTTGGTCTTTTGGCTACTGTGAATGATAGCAATTTTCTCAGATGTCGAATTTATTTCTTCTTACCTCTTCTTCTAAGAACATGGTAATTGTTGTGGGTTACGAAGACTTTTGTTGCGTGGTGACAACTTAATAGTGGTAGTGTAGTGATGTTTTTGTGGGAGCCTTAAATATCACAATATTTAAGATATAATGGATGATATATTATTTTCTTAGAATAATCCTTGGGAAGGGTATGTTTTAAATAGAAGGTTTATCTTAGAGCCAAGTGATTTATTGATGTTAAGAAATGAGTGTTTGTTAATTGTGGTATAGTAGGGTGTTCACCTGAGGTTTTCCCTATCTTATATGGGAAGTTGGTTGTAAGAACTTGGAAGCTGAGTTTGGGCTTCACCTTCTGTTATGCTAGAGTTTTTTTAGAGCCCGGTGTCTCGTGTTGGAATAGTGGATCAGAGTGGAATCCAAATGGTGTGATGATCGATAGCATCCTTGAGGTGCATGAATTGAATTTGTGTGGGTGTGATTTGAATCTCAGTTGTTATCCTTAAGGACTGAGTGCGTTAGGAATTATTTGTCAAAATAATTCATGGTCATGGTGTTGGCTAGAGTATGATTTGTGGGGCCGTGAGAGTCTATCTACAATGGTGTAGATGATGTACTCAATTGAGCTAATTGTTGAGGTGGCCAACTTGAGATAAATGAGTTGGTGTGTTGGGCAATGATTTGAAAATCCTTGGTTCAAGGAAGTTAAATTATTAAAAGAAATGAATTGGGAAATTATTGTTATGTCAAGTAGTGAGATGCTCTCTTGATTCTTGTTTATGCTTTGTGTTTATAGCGAGACCATTTGCAAATTGAGTTGACTTATGTTGAGGCGTAGTCTTTTCCAGCTTAGGAAAAGAAATTGATTGTTTTGGTCTCATCGAGTGATTTTCACCTTAGCTTATGTGGTGTGGTTCTCCAATTGTCTACTTGATGAGTAGAAATATTTTTTGTGGTGAATCCTTTGATTTGGATCGTGGTCCTTTGAAGGAAAGATGGTTGCTAGTGTGATGCTTGAGAGTTCTTTACTCTTCTCATTGTCGGGTTCTATTTGCAAAAGATACCGTTGTGCTTCTAGTAGAATGATGTGAGTGGAATTTGTGATCAAATTCTTTAAAAAGGGTATATTGTGTTATCCCAAGTATATTTAATAAAAGAAAAGTGTTTCAAGAAAGAGGATGGTTTTAGAAAGTGGTCTTAAATAGTTATTATGGAAATTCTTTTGCCAAAATGGCAGGAGACTGTTACGCTCAAAGTCGACCGAAGAGTTATGCGACGCTCACTTATACCAACGTGAATGGTGGACTTGCTGACCTAGTCGTGAGGAAGAGAGCCATCAAGTATTTCTAGCCGTGGTTTTCTGTTGAGTAGATCGCGCTTAGATTCTGGTCGAACTCGTTGGGGAAGAATGTAATACCCGCTTCGCTTAGAAAGAAAGCATTTCGATTTTGAGTTTCGATAGACTAAAGAAATCAGATTTTCTTGCTTTTACCCGAGTTTTGAGCTCGGGCTTTGGACCAAAGAGCCCAAGAGGGGAATCCGCCCGAGGGCCAAGGGGAGCCCAAGGCAGCCGAAAGCTTTTGGGAGGGCCCTTGGCCCATGAGTGGCGGCCATAAGGGGTTGGGGCAAACCCTAGTTTCTCCTCCCACCTCCCACTCCACCCTTGGCCGCCGCCCCATCTCCCCTGCCTGCGCCGCCTCCTCCTCCATGACGCCTCCTCCATTGGTGCCGCACCTCCCACCTTCGGAGCCGCCCCTTGGTGCCGTGTTCGCCACCGGTCTCGCGAAGGACTGAGGTGGTCGCTTCGGGTGGTGGATCAAGAAGGAGAGGACCAGCAGATTAGAGGCTTGTTCATCGTCGCCTTGCAATAAGGTCGTCAAGGGTAACGCACGGTTCTCGTTGAGTTCCTTACCAAAGTAACCGCGCCACCTTGTGTCCTTACTCCCTAGGATCAATAACCCCAACCAATTTGGCCTTTAATCCATCAAAGCACCATGCCACGCCATCTTCCCGAACCGCCAAAGTCGCTCCACCACCGCCATTAGCTCTCCAGGTGAAGCTCTCTTCAATTCCTTGGACCTAGAGCACCCCACACCACCCATTAGCTTCTCCCACTACCCAATCCCTCTCTTCCTCACCCGGCTTCTCCACGGCCGACCCGCCGACCGGCTTGTGCTCGCGCTGCCGGGCCACCTTGGAGTTTCCCGTCGTCATCAACCACTCGCATGCTCCTAGGACCTACCTTATGCCCATGCTCCCACCAACTAGGCCGCAACTACACCCAAACACCGCATCCACGCTCCACCTCCACACTGCCATTGCCCACCGCCGCATGCCCACTCGGAGCATCTCGCCGAGCCGAGACCACCCACAGTCTACCTACTTCTAGACGACTCATTTTGGTGGTCGCTTAGCCACGCCACCGCCCCATCGCGGTGACAACCGCCGCCCAAACCGACCCAGCCTTCTCTCTTCACTTAAGCTCTCGTGCATAAGCCTCTATCTCACTAAACATGGGACCTACTCATATAATCCCAACCTCATATTCTAACAAACCTTGTAAATGTCATTAGGTTACCTAAGTGATATGGCAAATCTAAAGTTTAAGATTTGTATGCAGATTATCACTTCATCTCGTAAATACTCTCTGTCTATTGAATAAATGTAAAAGTGAAAATTTGATTCGTCAGAGAACATGCTAGCAAAGCCCATCACAAATGCTAACAAATATTATGGATGTTATTTAGGCCATTCAAATGCATTAACAGATTTGAACATTGAAATTTTGTTGGACCGAAAAGGCGACTAGAGGGGGTGAATAGGAGCTGCCTATTTTTCACCTTGATAGGATTCAACTCAGATTTCACTCCAATAGCTATAAAAGCTATGAAGATCAATATTCAAGCACGGCGAAAGACTTGTATTGAATCTAATCAAAACCCAAGCAAAACCAATAGAAACTCAAATCACAAAGCCTGGTGTCCGACCTCTCACACGGCACGGACTCTAGCTCGATGAACAAGAAAATCAGCCCAAAAACCAAAACACAAATTGGTCTAACTTTTGATTCGTGAGTCCAAACCTCATAAAACATGACACACACCTTCTCAAGGATGTCAGAACCTATCCCTAACAACGACAGAAGATTCGTACAAAGTTGTGACCTTTCTTCATTTGAGTGAAGGTGGTTCAAAACCGAGTCAAAACGAAACATGATTTTAAACTTGTTCGTGGGTAAGAGATGATTCAAGAAGGGTTCCTACATGTCACAAAGAAGCAAGATAAGGGGCAAAACCAACAAAAACTAACGAATCAACGAAAGCCCCAAAATCACAAAATAGAGAGCAAGAACGAAAAGAGACTCATCTTTGAGGAAACTTGCATTGATTGATTTGTGATTAATGTTGATTTTACAGCCACTCCATCCGGAGGACAAAGGCTCAACACAAGAGCACACAACCAATCCTCTCTCTAGAACCCTAACCTCTCCACTCCCAAGCCCTACACACAAACTAGGGTTTACAATAAGCAAAAGGGTTGAGGAGGTGCTGGCCAGCACCCTCCCCTATTTATAGTGGAGGCTAGCTTCTAGAAGAGAAAACCCTAATGGGCACCCGTTAGGCCCACACACAAACGGGTTCACTTACGCACGTATTTTAAAGCGCCGCCTTCTTCTCCTCCCGACCTAATCCGCTTCTCCTTACACCGCCTTGCACCGTGGGTTAGCAAAGGTCACCAAGGCGTATTTAGGTGAAATTACCAAAATACCCCTTCTCGATCTTTTCCCAAAGACCAAGTCCAATCTTCGTGAAGCACGCCCATGCTTCGCCACGTGTAGGTTGATCAACGCCTCTTCATGTTGGCATGTCTCTCCCATCCGACTCCCACCGAAACCACCATGGCACTTGCACCGACCCCCGCGCCACTTGATGCAACCCGTCGACCGAATCGCCTGCTTGGTCATCCTTGTCTATTTTGCACCATTCTTGAGTCCACTAACTCACCCAAGATCCTCGATTGTCCCGACCTCAGCTCTCTAAGCCTAGTCCCGATCATCCTCGCCGCTGACCGTCGTTGACCTCCAAGCTTCTCGCACAACAATAGACAAAGAAATCTATTCCGGAATAAGTTCTTCGAACTTGACCCATGTTAGTCAAAACATACATCATGCAACACATATGCACCAAACCCATGAACTTGACCTAACAAGCAAATAACGCCGCTAAGCCGCCTAGCAAACAAGTCAAAACTAGTCAAACCGCCACCTCATGGTTTGGCCCCATCGCTCGCTGGCCCGACCGCCCACCCTAGGGACTTAGCCAAAATTCCTCCCTGAAATCGCAACCTCTCTAGAAATTTCAAACGAATAGAACTTTTGCCCGAGACTCAAAAATTATGGGACCAAGAGTAGAATCTCCTCTCTGCCTACACCTCTATTTTTGGCCCACCAAAAATCCAAAGCCATTTTAATGGCTGGTCTCGACCGCCACAGAGTCGCCGATCGCCGCGACCGGCCGGGTTCGACCATCGCCTGGCCGGTCGGACCGCCACTGACTTACAACCAAAACCACTAGAGGAAAGGCTGGACCGACTACCGAGGCCCGACAGACCAACTTTGCCTGAAAACGCGTGTTTTCGCAAACCGTTAACGCCATTGCCAATTGTAACATTATCCTAAGATCATGAGCATATCCCCATAATATCCACAAATTTGAAGAACGAGCGAGTAGCACTTAAGTTCAAAAAGGTTTGTCTGCTGATGAACTGTAAAGGAAGTCCGATTATGATCTCGAACTAATAATGGGCTAAGGACCTTCTAATACAAGCAGCTAGAGAATGTCATTGAATCAAATAGCTAAGAGTGATGTGATAACTAATTGATCCTCAAAACTTGCTTAACCAATGAGGTAGTTGATCTAGTAAGAAATCTAATTAATGCATACACTTGAAAGAATGTCCAAAAAGATGTTCAGAAATGCTAAGGAACAAAGAAGTTGATTAAAGACCAAATGCATTTGCTTATAAGCCTTTGTAATGATTGTTGAATCACCCAAATTGCTTACCTGCCTTATATTGTTGCTCTCCGATGGTTTTAAGTCCGATAAATGATTGTTGAATCACACATTCTCATGATAATTTCTCAATTTGAACTATATGAACAGAGAGGACTATATAAGGGTAATCAAATGACAATAGGCTAATGCCTCTTCTAAAACAAGTACTTAGGAAATTTATTAAAATCAGTTAACCATTGACCTTAATCTCTTAGAGGCAAACCAAATTAAAAGCAAGCATTTAGATGATTATCTAAAACAAACAGTGAATCTCTACTTAAAACCATCAGAGAGCATGAGCTCATTAACTTTAACCATCAAGTGCCAAAATAAACTACTTAGAAAGTATGATTAGTCACTAGCATTTAATCTAAAAGAGTAAAACTAATTAGGAGTCAAGAGTTAGACTATAAGGATTCCTAAATGACAGTAAGCCATATGCCATGATTATGTTAATATCTATAGTAACATTAGGTCAATGAGATAATTAATAAAAAATACTAAAACAATTGGAGAGTAAAAATCATTAGTATGAACTTAGAATAGATTCATGAAATCATGCTCCAATTTGACAATCAAGTAAAATCACCAATGTCACCAATGTTTAGGTTATAATGTGGGTCAACTAAAAATAAACCTCAGTACATATTGTAATTAAAGGTTAACCTAATATAACAGTTGTACCTTATTATAAGCTTAGTCATCCTAATGACTATAAAAAGGACACACTTAAAACATGGAATTTCCTTGATGAATAGGAAATAATAACAAAAAGAATCATTAACATGAGCTGGACCTCCCATGCAAATCATGGTAAGGTACTATTAATAAAACAATATCAAGTCAACAACACATCAAATGTAAGTCAGCTTGATCTAACCTACACCATTAATAGTTTATAATAAGAAGAACAAATTATAAAATGAGATGATCCTTTTTCAATTCAAAAGGATTGCACTCTCACTGTTGGAAAGTATAAAATTCAGAAAATAAACTTTCAACATCACCTTTAGTTATTTTGCAAGATTTAACAACCAAAGCAAATCAAAACGCTAATAACTTTTACATACGAACTCGGAATTAAATGAATCTTTTTGCTGAATTCATATAAAATCATTATCTGTAATAATATACAAAAATATTTGGATTTTATTTTTGTTGAATTTATTTCTTCATTTGTGTTTTGGTTTTGGTTCTTTCGAATAGACGTCAGGATTTGCGAGCAAGATTATCGACGATCAAGCGACCCTACTCTCTGAACAACATAAGCAAGAGCAAGGCAAGCTCCCCCTTTGATCATGTTGATCCCAGTATTTTACTTATTGTACTTTGCTTTGCAAATCCTATTATGCATGCGTGTATTTCTTGTATGAAAATGCTATTGTCGGAAAATTGGTAGTTGTATTCCTACTTGCTGCATATGTCTCCTTGAAAATATTGATCCCTTAATGTTGTAACCTTTAGAATATGGGTTAGACAATATATAATGTCACTTGGGAATTTTTAGTGCGATTATCGCACAAATGCAACTGGGAATTTTTAGTATGATTATCGCACAAATGCAACTAGGCAATAGTTCTTTTGAAAATGATAAAAGGACAATATACTAATTTGTGAATTTGGGATTATTTTGAAAATAGTCAGAGATGTTACTCTATTATTTTATGAAACTGAAATGAAAACTTTAGTCTTTAGACACGAAGAAGTTATATTGTATTCTAAAAAGTGAGGATTGAAACTCACTAGTAGATAGGGTGGAGATCTCGTCAGTAGTCGACAGGACTAAAGCTAGCAAACTGGGACTAAGACCTAATCGTACTACCATATGTGCTAGTGTGGGATAGCCGTAGCTAACTAAGTTATCAAAATTTTAGCCTTGCATGACAAGAGGTAAGTAGGGGCCATAATTTCCATTGCCGACCCCAATCGCGAATGGCTCACTGGTTTCCATCCGGTGAAGTGAAAGACTTACTCGACGGGTTTCCATCCGCAAGTAAGGGACTCTCATCGGGTTTCCATTTGGTGAGTGAGGACCTCGCATTTCGGGTTTCAACCGGTAATTGGGGATAATCATTCGTAGGGCTAGTGCAAGGTTAGGACTAGATAATGTAAAGGTTGCGTCGTGAACTCTAGGTCGCTTACCTCTCAGAGTGAATAGTGATATAGAGATATTCCAAGAACTGGAATACCGCGTACTATGGGTAAATTTGTACACCTCAGAGAGTGATAAACTATTCGAATAGCCGCGCCACTGGCCATGAGCATGCTTAGTGCGGCTGGTATGGCGGTAGTTTTGTTTTTTCCCAAAAATTGGGTTGTCACAAAACCCGGTAATGACATGGGGTTTTTCATTGTTGAGTTAACTTTCATTTTTATGGTTTTGTTGCTATGTCTATAGCAGAGATGTCATTTAATGACTCGATTTGTGTAATGTTCAAATTTTCAAATTTCAAAGGCAAATTTAAAATTTATGTATTTTTGTGGAATTTTCTAAAATTCTAAAAGCTTTTATAAATATTTTAAATTCAAAACAAATCTATTTGCAAATTAAAAGCCAACATAAAGTTGGAAATAATTTTATTAAGTCCAAAATAAGTCCTGGGAATTTCGTGAATTTTTCCATAAATTTTGGAATTATTTTACTATTTTCTAAAGCTTAAATGAATTATCGATTTTAAACAAATAGAAAATCAAAAGAAATCTAATTGGCTTTAATCGAAACCTAAAGGCCTCGCCCAAAACCATTTCGCTAGCAGCCCGCACCGCCCAACCGCCACACTATCTTATCCCGAACGCTGATCGAATCCACCCGCCGCGCTCTCTCCTCTCTCCTCCCGCACCACATGATCCCGACCGCTGATCAAAATCCAACGAGTCACGCACCGCTGTCTTCCACATCACCGCTGATGGTTTCGACCGCTGGATCGAAATCCAACGGGCCGTGCTCATCGCCCCGTGCTCGCCTTCTTCGCGAGATTCTCGTGCCGCAACCGCCATTGCCGCCACGATCGAGCTTCTAACGCACTCCTAATCGCTTCCATTCTTCGCGGTGCGCACGCAGACCGCGCCCACTTCCGCCGCTTCCCCACGCTTCTCCTCTCTTCTCCGCGACGGCCGCCACAACGCCGCAACCGCCGCATGACCCCCACCTCCTCCACGCCGCCTCGAGCCTCCGCCCTATAAAAGGCATCACCGGCTCGCATCTACGCTCTCATCTCATCTTCCCAACTCTTTTCGCTCTCGAGCTCTACCACTCATAATCGAGTTTTAGGTATTCGCCGCGCGCGCTCGTGATTTCGCCGAGTCGACGCCGCCGAGCCGTCGTGGTTCCGCGCCATCGTCACCACCGACACCGAGCTACCTCGGGACCCTTCATCGCCCGAGTGCCACCGAACCCCATTGTTATCAACACCAACCTCTCCGCGCCAAAAGCTCGCCACGCCAACTCCGACGACCATTCACGCCCAAATCGGTACCAACATGTTCGCAACATCCTCTACATTTTGCAACCACTCACCTCGCCGGAAGCCGAACGCCGCTGTCGCGGCGATCCGAGGTCGCCGCCCAAGCCGACGTGGCACGCCCACGATGGCGCCCACCTCGCACTCGCACATACGCGGCATCCCATGTGTCGCCGATTCGGCGCCACGCATGCATGCGTGCCACCTAGGTGCACCGATCCCACTCGCCGTGGAGTCACCCATCGTGAGTCGTGGTCATGACACGTGGGCCCGCATGTCGTAAATCAATTTAATTATTTTTATTCCGAAAATATGTGCGCTGACGTCAGCATTGCGCAATAAATAGATTTTTCAGTTGAAAAATAATTCGGGAAATTCAATTAAATTTCAGAATTAGGTTTAAAGCTTCTAAAATTCATAACTTTTGCATATGAACTCCAAATTAGGTGATTCAAATTGCAAAATTTATATAAAATTATAATCTAGCTAAATAAACCAAAATATTTCAATTTGGAGTTATTTTGAACTATGTTTTTGAATTAATTTGAATTTGAATATTGAATTTGTCTTATTTTCACGTTTAGACTTCGACGACTCCGGAGAGTTCGACCAATCTGAGGATTTAGAATTCCAAGACATCAATGAAGGCAAGTTACACCATTGACCATATTGCCCCCAGTATTTTAAGTTATTTTCAGTTTTTAAATTCTTTATTGCATGCATATATTTGTATAAATACTTTAATGTCATGTTTTATGTATAGTTGCCCGCATGTTTTATTGTACGACCAATTTGAATGTTGTATCTGACTACCTTGATACCATAGGCAAGATATTATCAAAATTAAACTTCTGCTTAGCCAGTCTTAGTTCACACTTACAGAATTTGGGAGGGTTTTCACCAAATTTCTTACAAATTTGTTTCAAACTTGACATTGTGGTATTGTCTTACCACATGGATTTATAAATAGAGTTTTATTCAAAATAAAATCAAAAATGGGTTTGGACTTGGCGAAATGGTCGAATGGTGGGTGTGTTTATGCACGGATTGATCCGTTAAGATTAAGGCCCATGGGTTGTAGGAATGACGCACAAGTCAATTGAGGACCGATCTTTGAGCCGCTTGTTGCTATGCCATATCAGACTATCACATGTCCTGTATGGCAGGATTTGGCTAATTAATTTGTGATGTTCTAGTGTATTTATGTCATGTGATTATGTGGGTGTCGGTTAGACGCTTTATTCCCACCGCGCAAGAGGGGCTTCCGAGGACAGTTAGTCCAAAGGGTGAAACCTTAGCGCATGAGTATACTAGGACAAAACATTGTAAAGGTCTCATGGTAATTGCTCACCACACGCCCACGAAGCGTGTATTGGCCGACATAACGAGCATGTCACCTCATGTGGGTAAAGTTGTACCAACTCGCAGAGTAGAAACTATTCGAATACAGTCATGGTCATGGACATGCTAGGTGGTCACTTAAAGTTAGAATTGTTTTTAGTTTTTAAATGCTTTATTAATTGCTGAGGATGGTTAATCCTTATGAAAAATTGGGCGGGGAGCCAAGTGTTAGGAGGGGATCCTTCACTAAATCATTGGAGGTTATCCACATTGTAATATTGTCATTTTAAAATATAATTTTATATAAAACTGCTTTAGAAATTACTATAGTTATTTACATCAAAAATGTTGTTTATGCAAAACAACCCCGCCATACTCTCTTGTTACCTTATGCATGCATTTTAATTTAATATTGGTGTAACTTTGAGCACGGAAGTTGTGCTCATCTTTGTTGAATAAATCTTATTCAGAGAAGATTTCTTCCCGACGGTGAGGATCCGGTGCATCGTGTGGCTCACCTCTTTTATATGTTTCATTGTGTTTATCATTTGTTATTTGATATTGTTGTTCGTAATCATTTGTATTAAATAATTATTTACTTAATGTCATTTACGATTTCGTGATATGAATGTGATATCCATTTTGTGAGACTGTACACCTGAAATCTCGGACCGTGTTTGAACACGAGAATTTGGGATCCTTCGCTCCTAGGTTCGACAAAAGTGGTATCGTGAGCTGTTTCATCAGAGGTCATGGCTCACGTTAGAAATGGTAAAACCATTAGGACTATTTTCAAAAATTTAAAATTATTTACCTGCCTTCCAGAGTCTTACTCCCCCTTTCTCTATTAAAAGATTTCTAAACTGTTGTCTCTTCTAAAAATTGTAGATGGCCGAGAGACCGACCCGCATCTCCCACGGGATCTTCGCTGGAGAATGGGCTGATATATCAGGAAGATGATGCAAGACTTGAGCTTCGTGAAGAGGCCCACATACCGTGGATACAAGTATATCGTGGGACAAGAGAGCGCTGGAGGGTGGAGGTTATCTCTCTCTAACTTAGCGCGGATACGACATTTCACATCTTCGACGCCCAATGCGTCTGGGAGACTTTCACCGACAGCATCCAAGACGCAAGAGAGAGGTCGTCCACGACTTCGCTATACTTATGACGCCCACCTTCGGATCGCATTCCAAGATTACCCCATGCACATCCCCACCCGGCTAGGCGGTGGCTTCACTCACTAAAATGAGGATGTACCGAGATCACCCATCGTGGAATTAGCCAAGGCGATGGATTACGCCATGGCAACACCCCGACGAATCGTATCTAGTTCAGTGGAAGATTAGAAGTCGCAGAGGAGAAGTTGAGGGCAACCGGCTGCATTAGCCCTCTACAAGCGCAAAGCCAAGGTAGTACTCGCAACTCCCTAACTACACCCCATCCACCCCATAGATATTTTCTTTTCCCTTTAGTTCGCTTGTTAGCTACAAATTATGAGCTACTAACCTTCAGGTAGCCATAATCAAATGAATAAAATAAAGAACTACTTTGAAAAAGGAAAATTTGATTCTTTGTCTTGTATTTGTGTGCCTTTTGGGCTAATATAAACTTGTTTCCCTTAGAACTATCTTTTCTTCTCTTTCCTAAATCTATTGGAAAATTTAGCGCATGGTAGCCACCGAATCGAAGTGGCAAGCGCCAAGGCTGTGGTAATGAGAACGCCAACAACCAAGAGTAGCTCGCCCACAGCCTCCCCCACCGCTAGCGGCAGGACCGAACTGGCAACTGATGATGGCCAACCAGACCCACCTCATCGACTTGCCGCGCCGCCAAAGAACTCGAACATTCAGCCGCAGCAGAAGAACCACCGCCGCAACTCGTGCACCAAAGACACCCTCTCTCGCCGGTGACCATGTCGAGTTCATGCGTATGCGCTCCAACCTTCTCCAAGAAGACCGAGCCGATGGATGTCGGATGATCAAGCTTCGCGCCATCGGGAAGAAGCTGGACATCGCGCAATGCACCGACCGCGAGAGGGTCCTATTCGCCTCTCACCAGCTCAATGGACCAGCTTCGGAGTGGTGGGACAACTTCTGCATCACCCACGCCAATGCCCAGGCCATCTCGTGGGACGAGTTTGTAAGAGCTTTCCGTCATGCCCACATCCCTGCCGGCATGATGACATTGAAGAAAAAGAAGTTCCATGCCCTTTGCCAAGGCAATCGCTCGGTGAGCGAGTATCTTCACCGATTCAACCAGCTGGCTCGCTACGCACCAGCTGACGTAGCCCGGGACGAGGACCGACAGGAGAGGTTCATGGAGGGACTGAATGATGACATCTCCATCCAACTAATCTCCCAGAACTTCACCGACTTCCAGCAGTTGGTGGACAAGGCGATCCGCCATGAGGCCAAGCATCAGGAGATGGAGAACCGCAAGCGGAGGATGTCCGCTCAGAGGTTTAACGCAGGAGGCCTTCCCAAGCCTCGATTCATTCAGCCACAGCCACCGCAGCTGGGAAGTTCCAGACTTCCACATCCCGAGTCCTAGTGCAGAATCAGCGCCCCAACACCTCCAACTTCCGCAACACATCAACTGGGGGCAATTTCAGCAGAAGAGCTCCGCTCCCTCAGCTGCAGGAGTGACCTGTTTCCACTGCAACGAAACAGGGCACTACTCCAACAGATGCCCCAAGAAGCAGCAGGCAGCGGCATCTTCCAAGCAAGACCAGAGCCACACCATCGGCGGCACCGCAGCGCTGTCAATTTATCAAGGGACGTGTGAACCACGCCACACGAAGAAGCCTGAAAGACCGGATGTCGACTTGGTATGTTCCTCGTTAACTCGATACGCCTTCGCTTCTATTTGATTCAGAGCTTCACATTCTTTCAGATCAAATAAGTTTGTGGATAAAATGGGTTACCTATATCCCCTTAACCAATCCTATGATAATCCATTCCCTGGCTCGTAAATGAGAACTAGTTCTCTATGCCCGAACCTCACTCTTGAAATATCCGAGTATCCTTCCTAGCGCACTTGATAGTCTTGCATTCCCAAGGTTTGGATGTAATTCTTGGAATGGACTGGCTAGCCAAGAATCATGGACAAATAGACTGTGCCAATAGGTCTATCACTCTCACCAATGGAGACGGAATTTCAATCGAGTTCAAGCCCAAGACCTGCACCAAAGGAAGTTCCATCCTTACCAGCATGAAGGAAGTGAAACTTGAAAACATACCTGTAGTCCGAGAATATTCTGATGTCTTTCCTGATGATCTACCGGGCATGCCACCAGATAGGGACGTAATGTTCTTAATTGACTTAGTCCTAGGGACAGCTCCAATATTGAAGCGACCCTATAGAATGCCAGCCAATGAGTTAGCAGAATTGAAGAAACAGATTGAAGAATTGCGAAGCAAAGGGTACATCTGACCCAGCTCATCACCTTGGGGAGCACCAGCATCGTTCACAAGAAAAGGACAATAGCATGAGGATGTGTGTTGATTACAGATCACTCAATGAGGTGACGATCAAGAACAAGTACCTGTTACCCAAGATAGATGATCTGTTTGATCAGCTGAAAGGAGCAAGTGTCTTCTTGAAGATTGATTTGAGATCCGCTATCACCAATCAAGATCGGACGTAAGATATTCAAGACACCTTCACCACCGGATATGGATCGCATTTAGTTTCTGATGATGTCTTTCGGTTTGACGAACGCCCCTGCTTACTTCATGAATATGATGAACAAAGTGTTCATGGAATTCTTGGATAAGTTCGTGGTTGTTTTCATCGATGACATTCTCATCTACTTGAAGGATAAAGAAGAACATGAGAAGCATCTCGTAATGATATCGACAAGCTCAAGGAGCACCCGCTTTATGCCAAATTCAGCAAAAGTGAATTCTGGCTAAGTCAAGTAACATTCCTTGGACATATTGTGTTAGCGGGAGGAATTGCAGTAGATCCTGCCAAGGTTGAAGCGGTATCGGATTGAAGCAACCCAGACACCACCAAGGTGAGAAGTTTCCTTGGACTAGCGGGTTATTACCGCAGTTCATTGAAAATTTTCTAAAATCGCAAGACCCATGACCCAACTTCAAGAAGGAAAAGAAGTTTGAATGGACAGATGCTCGTGAAGAAAGTTTCCAAGACTCAAGAGGAGATTAGTCTCAAGACTGTATAGTCTTACCCGATATCCATAAGGATTTCGAGATTTTTCATGACGATCTCGACAAGGTCTCGGATGTGTGTTAATGCAGAAGGCAAAGTAGTGGCTTATGCATCCAGGCGCTTGAGGCCACATGAAGGGAATTATCGACACATGATCTTGAGTTAGCAAATGATTGTGCATGCTTTGTAGATCAAGCAGTATTATCTCATTGGTAATCGCTGTGAGATTTTCACGGATCACAAGAGTCTGAAATATATCTTCACACAGACATAATTAAACCTTCGGCAGAGAAGATGGCTAGAGTTGATAAAAGATTATGATCTTGGGATTCACTATCATCCGGGCAAAGCAAATGTAGTTGCAGATGCCTTGAGCCGAAAGACCTATTGTAACACCATGATGGTGCGTATGATCACCGTAACTACATGAAGAATTGAAGCGCCTAAACTTGGAGATTGTCAACAAGGTTGTGTGAATGCTTTGGAAGTGCAACCTGACCTTCAAAGTCGATCGAGAAAAACAGCTAGAAGATGAAGACATCAAGGAGATCAAGAAGAATATGCGAAGAGGCAAGGCTCCAGATTCGCCGAGGATGAACATGGAACGTGTGGTTTCGAACCGCATTTCGTACCTAACCAACAGAGATAAACAACAATTTCAAGGAAGCTCATGAATCACCTTACTCCATTCACCCCTAAGCACCAAGATGTACCAGATCTCAAGGAAAATATCGTGGGTCAAGCATGAAGCGAGAAATTGCCGAGTTCGCCGCCGCCGTGATGTGTGTCGAAGTTAAGGCGTAACATCGAGACCACCGATTGTTGCGCCACTACCAATTCCGAATGGAAGTGGAAGAAATCGGCATGGACTTCATTACCGGACTCCTAGGACCCAATCAGATATGATTCCATCCGGGTGATAATTGACCGGTTGACCAAAGTAGCTCACTTCATTCCCGCCAAGACTACGCATGTAAGCGATCATTAGCGAGTTATATGTGGCCGTGGATTGTTTGTCTACACGAGTGCCCAAGAAAATCGTAATCCACAGAGGTTCCCGATTTACATCAAGATTTCGCGAATCTACATGAAGCCTTAGGGACCAAACTCAATTCAAGATGACCTATCATCCTCGCATGTGATGGCCGACGAACGCACCAATCAAGTCCTCGAAGATATGCTCCGAGCCCGTGCCTCGAATTTGGACAAAGTTGGGACAAGAATTTGTCGATGCGAATTCTCGTATAACAATAGCTATCAAGCTAGTTTGCAAATGGCTCCATTTGAAGCTTTGTATGGCGTAAAATGCGTAACTCCACTTCGTGGATGAAGTAGGAGAACATCGGCTCTTTGGACTGAGTTAATCAAAGATGAAAGTAAGGTAAAACCATAAGAGAGCATCCGAGAGTGGCACAAACCCGACAAAAGAGTTATGCCGATAACCGCTTGAGGGATTTAAACTTTGAGGTAGGAGACTTGGTCTATCTCGAGTCACCCACTCGGAGGAGTAAGAAGATTTCTGACAACAGAAAACTCACACCCGATTTGTGGGACCATACAAAATTCTAGCCAAAAGAGGTGAAGTAGCATATCAGCTTGAGCTGCGAGAAGCCTTGTCAGCAATGCACAATGTCTTCCATGTATCCCAGTTGAGGAAATGCCTGCAAGCGCCAGAAGACCATACCTTCCTGGAAAGCTTTGACCTTCGAGAAGATCTCACCTACGTGGAGCGACCAATTAAAATTCTGGATGTCGCAGAACGTGTTACCAGGAGCAGGATCATTCGATCATACAAAGTGCAGTGGAGTCATCACCGGGAAAGTGAAGCCACATGGGAAAAAGAAGAGGACCTCAAGACCAACTACCCCGATCTCTTTGCTGACCAAGCCTGAATCTCGGGGTCGAGATTCTCTTAAGGGGGTAGGTTTGTAACAGCCCAAATTTTCAAATTTCAGTACAAATTTAAAATTTATGTATTTTTGTGGAATTTTCTGAAATTCTAAAAGCTTTTTATAAATATTTTAAAGTCAAAACAAATCTATTTGCAAAATTAAAAGCCAACATAAAGTTGGAAATAATTTTATTAAGTCCAAAATAAGTCTGGGAATTTCTGCGAATTTTTCCATAAATTTTGGAATTATTTTACTATTTTCTAAAGCTTAAATGAATTATCAGATTTTAAACAAATAGAAAATCAAAAGAAAATCTAAATCAGGCTTTGGGCCGAAACCTAAAGGCCTCGGCCCAAAACCATTTCCGCGCGCAGCCCGCACCGGCCCAACCGCCGCACCATCTTATCCCGAACGTTGGATCAGAATCCAACCGCCGCCGCGCCCCTCTCCCTCTCTCCTCCCGCACCACATGATCCCGATCGTTGGATCAAAATCCAACGAGTCGAGCACCCCGTTGTCTTCCACATCACCGCTGATGGTTTCGACCGTTGGATCGAAATCCAACGGGCCGTGCTCATCGTCCTCGCGCTCGTCTTCTTCGCGCGAGATTCTCGTGCCGCAACCGCCATTGTCGCCACGATCGAAGCTTCTAACGCACTCCCAACCGCTCCATTCTTCATTTGCGTGCGCACGAGACGCGCCCACTTCCGCGCTTCCATGTTCTCCTCTTCTCCGCGACGGTTTCGCCACAACGCCGCAACCGCCGCCGCATGACCCCCACCTCCTCCACGCCGCCTCAGAGCCTCCCGGCCCCTATAAAAGGCATCACCGGGCTCGCATCTACGCTCTCATCTCATCTTCCCAACTCTTTTCGCCTCTCGAGCTCTACCACTCTCATAATCAGAGTTTTAGGTATTCTGCCGCCGTCGCTGTTTTCTGTGATTTCGCCGTAGTCGACGTCGCCGAGCCGTCGTGGTCTGCGCCATCGTCACCACCGACACCGGAGCTACCTCGGGGACCCCTTCATCGCTCCGGAGTGCCACCGGAACCCCATTGTCATCAACACCCGAACCTCTCCGCCGCCAAAAGCTCGCCATCGGCCTACTCCGACGACCATTCACGTCCAAATCGGTACCAACATGTTCGCAATATCCCCCTCTACATTTTGCGACCACTCACCCTTGCCGGAAAGCTGCTGAACGCCGTTGTCGTGCGCATCCGAGGGTCGTCGCCGTCAAGCTGACGTGGCACGCCCACGGTGGCGCCCACGCCGGCGCTTCGCACACGTGGCATCCCATGTGTCTCGCCGATTCGCGCCACGCATAATGCGTGCGTGCCACCTCAGGTGCACCGGATCCCACTCGGCTCGGTGGAATCAGCCCACCGTGAGCCGTGTCTATGACACGTGGGGCCCACATGTCAGAAATCAATTTAATTCTTTTTATTCCGAAAATCAGTGTACGACGTCAAGATTGCGAATAAATAGATTTTTCAGTAGAAAAATAATTCGAGAAATTCAATTAAATGTCAGAATTAGGTTTAAAGCTTCTAAAATTCATAAGTTTTGCATATGAACTCCAAATTAGGTGATTCAAATTGCAAAATTTATATAAAATTATAATCTAGCTAACTAAACCAAAATATTTCAATTTGGAGTTATTTTGAACTATGTTTTTGAATTTATTTGAATTTGAATATTGAATTTGTCGTATTTTCACGTTTAGACTTCGACGACTCCGGAGAGTTCGACAAATCTGAGGATTTAGAATTCCAAGGCATGAACGAAGGCAAGTTACACCATTGACCATATTTCCCCCAGTATTTTAAGTTATTTTCAGTTTTTAAATTCTTTATTGCATGCATATATTTGTATAAATACTTTAATGTCTTTTTTTATGTATAGTTACCCCCATGTTTTATTGTACGGCCAATTTGAATGTTGTCTCTGACTACCTTGATACCATAGGCAAGATATTATCAAAATTAAACATGTGCTTAGCCAGGCTTAGTTCACACTTACAGAATTTGGGAGGGTTTTCACCAAATTTCTTACAAATTTGTTTCAAACTTGACATTGTGGTATTGTCTTACCACATGGATTTATAAATAGAGTTTTATTCAAAATAAAATCAAAAATGGGTTTGGACTTGGGGTAAATGGTGGAATGGTGGGTGCGAGTTTATGCACCGGATTGATCCGTTAAGATTAAGGCCCATGGGTTGTAGGAATGACGCCCAAGTCAATTGAGGACCGATCTTTGAGCCGCTTGTTGCTATGCCATATCGGACTACCACATGTCCTGTATGGGCAGGATTTGGCTAATTAATTTGTGATGTTCTAGTGTATTTATGTCATATGATTATGTGGGTGTTGGTTAGACGTTTTATTCCCACTTGGCGCAAGAGGGGCTTAGGAGGACTGTTAGTCCAAAGGGGCGAAACCCAGCGAGCATGAGTATACTAGGACAAAATATTGTAAAGGCCTCATGGTAATTGCTCACCACACGCCTACTAAGCGTGTATTTGCCGACATAACGAGCATGTACCTCGTGTGGGTAAAGTTGTACCAACTCGCAGAGTATAAACTATTCGAATAGCGCGTCATGGTCATGGACATGCTAGCAGACCACTTAAAGTTAGAATTGTTTTTTGTTTTTAAATGCTTTATTAAATGCTAAGGATGGTTAATCCTTGTGAAAAATTGGGCGGGGAGCCAAGTGTTAGGAGGGGATCCTTCACTAAATCATTGGAGGTTATCCAAATTGTAATATTGTCATTTTAAAATATGATTTTATATAAAACTGCCTTAGAAATTACTATGGTTATTTACACTAAAAATGCTGTTTATGCAAAACAACCCGCCATACTCACTTGTTACCTTATGCATGCATTTTAATTCAATATTGGGTGTAACTTGCGAGCACGGAAGTTATGCTCATCCTGTTTAATAAATCTTATTCAGAGAAGATTTCTTCCCGACGGTGAGGATCCTGACGAGTAGGCCTTTTGACCTGCACGATTGCTCGTGGCGCATCGTGTGTCTCACCTCTATTATATGTTTCCGCTATGTTTATCATTCGTTATTTGATATTGTTGTTCAGACTCATTTGTATTAAACAATTATTTACTTAATGTCATTTACGATTTCGTGATATGAATGTGATATCCATTTTGTGAGACTGTACACCGGAAATCCGGACCGTGTTTGAACACGAGAATTCGGATCCTTCGCCTCCCGGTTCGACAATTTGCTATGTCTATAGCAGATCGTCATTTCTATGGTCGAACATGAACTTGTTAGTGCCATTTCTATGGTCAAACATGAACTTGTCGGTGCCATTTCTATGGCAAAACCTGATTATATTTCTGCTTATAAACGTGTAGGTTAGTGAGTGTTTGTTGTTACTGATTCAATTACTTTACCTACTGTCCTGTACTTACTTTTTCATAAACTACTCTTTCAAATACCGTTGCAAATTATTAGTTATGAGTATTGCAATTAAACTTGGCTTTGAGCAAAAGAACTTGTAGAATAGAACCATACATTTGACAGCCTTGCATCTAATATAACATTTGCGATACACTACAAGTCTTGCTGAGTACACAAGTACTCAATCTTGCTATTGTTGTTGGTTTAGAATTTGCAGATGAGCCTACGCCAGACGACGAGTTTCTTGCACCTGGCACCGAGGGGTTCAGTGACGGGTCCACCTAGGATTTGTTTCTTGCCGGTTGCCTGAGGGATCGGATGGGTACACCGCTGGACTTTTGCTACTACTACTATGTCTTCCGCTGCTATTTACTTTCTCTAATGACTGCTTTTATTTGGCCGGTTGGTCGTGGTTTGTAATAACTATTGTAATCGCTTAAATAGATTGTCCCTTTTGTTTTACTTTAGATTATGAATGTATGAATGTGATGCCAAATGTTGTGAATGTGTGTGCTAGCCTTTACTCCTGGGACTAGCACTGTATACACATAAGATCCACAAGTATTCCACGCCTGGGGGTCTGACATCAACGTAGACTCCTTCGCCACCGAGAGTGAAGATCTTGACTTCCAGTAAGGCAAGCACCATTTGGACTTTCTTTTTTGCATCATATTGATCCCAGTTTTAATAAGCTAGTGTTTGAAATGCAATGATATTGCTTGCATGCTATTTTCGTATATCGATATGTTGTGAGTTAGTTAGCTATGTCCTACACTTGCTGATTATCCTTGATAATTCCCTTATACATATGCTTAAGTTAGATGTTTGTGATATGATGTATTATTGTGTGTTGTGTGCTTAGCCTTGCGAGTCTAGTAGACGATTAGATCAATTAACTGGTTAACTCACAATTGTGGGAGACACATAACTTTTCTTATCAACTTTTTATCCAGACCTTTGTATCTGGTTTTTGAGTCAAAAACTTTGTTATATCAAAAGGTTTTTGGTCTGGACAAGTGGTTGTTAGTGTGGGTGCTGTTATGCACGAGACTCGGGTATGTGATTATCTTGCCTGGACCATTAAGGACTGAGCCATGGGTTGTCATTCCAAGTAACGATCGTGCTATCACATGCGGGATATGGGTACCGTTCGGTTAAGTAAGGGCAAAGTTTTATTGTGTTAAGTCCCAGGTGGTGTGAGGACACTTGTGTTTGATCATTTGTCCGTAGGAGCCGATGTAATTTTCTATAGTGTGCATGGGAGCACTATTTTTTGTTTTTTACATTGCATCGGTGTTTTTGATACAACTTGTGAGTCCGCTTAGCAAGCACTATCCATATCTTGTACTAAGTATGGGGATCATCTCGCATGGAGGACTTATCTCAATAGGATTTTCTTGCTAAACAATACCGAATCTCGATTTCTCCAAATGACATACCTAAGAAAGTGTGTCATTATCCGGAGGCTTACAAGGCTAATCGAGTTGTGTGGGTAAAGTAGTGCACCTCTGCAGAGTTTAATCTATTCGCATAGCCGTGTCTATGGTTATGGACAATACTTGGTTTGGGAGACGTCATCGTTAGACTTGTAACTAAAAGTTGACATAGTTATAACTTGTTTTGGTATGAATGGGACATTCATACATTTTAGTTTATCAAAGTGGGCAGCCACGCTGATATTGATTGATCTATATAATTATCTATGTCTTGTGAACTCTTTTCTTAAGCAATGGTTTACAAATGGTTTTTGACAACTAGATGGTCTAGTAGTGTAAGTTGTTGCGTTTTGTGCAAAACTAAGCCAATAATGTCATTCTTTTGATATCCTCTATGCATAAATACTTTTAGTTTGTGTAAGACTTGCGAGTACAATTGTACTCAACTCTGGCTCGCAAATTCGGTGATGAAGACTTTGAGCCCAAGGAACTCGTTAGCGCTAATTTAGGCGACACTAACGAGTAGTGCTATTATTTAACTCTCGGTCGGTTGCCATGGGTTATGGGGCACACTATGCTAGACCCTTTAGTTTTATTTATATCGTTTTCGCTGCTACTTAATGTCTTATTTGAATTTGGTCGGTCGGCCACTTGTAATAGTTGTAGATTTAACTATTATGATGTATGTTTTTTATTATCAATGTATGAATATTGTATGCATGTGATTGGCGTTGAATGAGGGTATGAGCGTGTTGGTCACTGATCCTGGGGCCAACACGGACTCATGCCCGCTGTTTTTGAATTCTATTTTAACTCATTAAGCGTGGACTTGGACTGTTTAGAGAATCGATCATCATGTAGTACTTGTAGAGGAGCAGTGCGCATGATCACTGGAGCTCTAGTTTCAGTTATACCTTCTCACTTGGATGGAGTCAACTTGAAATTCATTTACTTGAGGCCGAGAGTTATCTCCATAAGACCGGGAAGACCTCGGCCTTATAGAAATAACCTGTGGTACTCACAGTAATCATAAGGAAGAGCAATCAATGGAAGTCTATTAAAAATTTCGTCGGAGAAGGAATCTGTGATCACAACGGTAGGTACTCACATCTCATCTGTAGTTATATGCGGAACAACAAAGACTATTACAAAATCTAGCAAACGCAAAGGCGAATATGTGAGCTGTTGAAAGAACGAAGACAATCACATGGTATTGGCGAGCAGGTGGAGCTCAGAGGCCGTACAAACCTATGGCATGGAGGTTGTAGGAACATGAGGTGTGGTTAGCCAAACTATACAACGAAGGAGCTCTCAGGTGGGGGATCCTGGCGGGCTAGTTCCGATACACACACGCATATTGCAGTGATGTGCATGAGCCCCGGTGGTAGGGCACTCCCAATGGTGGGAGGAAAAAGCAAAAAGAAGAGAAAAACAAAAAAAGCTGGAGCCGACTTGGAGTGAGTTCTTGGAGGAGCACGGTGACTTCAACGGATAAGAGTCAAGGTGGATATTGTTAAGTATGGATGACTTGTATCCTAATCAACTTGGACTTAGAGAAGTGTGCTACAAGGAATCCTATATTAATCCTAATAGGATTATAATTCCTGCTTTCTTCTAGAGGAGAACTAGGGGGCACTATATAAAGCCATAAAATAGTGGTTATGGAGAAAACAAGCCACAAACCAACTCATCCAAACCAAGTGGTGCACGAGAGTATTAGAGGCTAGGTTATTTTTTAGCACTAGATTCTTATATAGGATAAGAATCCGAGGGTTCTAAAAGGTTCAAGAGGGTTGTGAGAGAGCGACAATCCCTTGCACTATTTTGAGGTTGCGCTTAAGGGATTTGTGGTTGGATTTGCCAAATCTTTCTCTCTCGTTGTGATTATTACATTGATGTTATTTGGTTCTCTATATGAGATTCATCTACTTCATTCTTGATACCGTGTGTACTTGTGTCGGTTCTCACAAACTCTGATCCGATCTGGGACCGCTGCGCATAAGAAAGGGTATCAGAGTATTACATGACATAATCAAAGAATGTTATTATTTTTTGTTGTTTAAATAATCTGTATTGAATCTCTCCCCCACCACCTCATTCTCACACTCAAATTAGTTTTTTTGTTAACCCTTTCCGAATACAAAAAAATGTTTAGTTTTAGTAGAGTAAGGAAGCGACCGTTGATCCTAGGTCAATTTCTGCACTCAAGCTAGCTACAATGCAACAAACGAAACGAGCTGAAGATTTAGGCCATGTTTGGAGAGGGAAGCTTAAAGCCAACTTCTGCTTCCAAAAAACTAGAAGCCCCCAAACAGGTCAGCTTTATAAGTGCTTTTGGTACAAGACAAAGCCAAAACTGAAGAAGATGTGGTTTTTAAGCTTTTGATGGGTTCAAATTAAGACATTACCTCTAAAAAAGTTCCTGAAAATTACCCTCTATCTCTCTCTCATTTCTCTTGTTCCCCCTCCCAACTCCCGTCCGCCTCCGGACCGACACCTCCCGACGCCGGTTGCTCCCCTGCCGCCAGTCCCCTCCGCCTCCGCCTCCCTCCCGACGCCGGCTGCTCCGCCTCCGGCTCCTGTCCGCCTCCCTCCCGACGACGTCGCCTCCGCCTTCACCCACCGCCCTGTTACCTCCCTCCCGCCGGCTGCTCCCCTCCGCCCGCGCCCGCCGCCCGGTCGCCGCTGCCCTCCATTCCCAGTGGTGGCCGGCCGCCGCTCCCTTTGGTTCGGAATTGATGAACACAAATGTGATTTTGATGAACTTTGAAAGCTTGTTTTCTTCCATAGTTTACTCAGGCCTTCTCTTTTTCTTTGATTGAAGGGCATAAAACCTAGTTTGGTTCAAAGTAAAAGCTTGCAATGCATATCATTTTGGTAAATCCAAGAACTCTAGTGGGCAATTATCTTCTCTTGATTAAAGCATTACACGCAGTTATCCCTAATTTCTTCATAGCAACCATCTTTAACTCTAGTTTTGTTCAGAGGTATTCCTATATGATCCTGTTCTACTACCGCTTCTATACTAACTTTTTATGGAGTAATTTGTGATGTTTTTAGGTATGAGCAGACTTGTAGTTAATGGAACTGGAGTAATAAGTAGGAGCAGTGGTAAGCTAGCTAGCTAGCTCTGCTTCATTAGCACTTGTTAAGAAAAGTTTTGTGATGACTGGTGGTCGTTGTTGCTACTTACAACTAGTAGTGTTTTGTTCATCTGTAAATATGGATGCTAGAAGAGGAATGTTGCTAAACTTAATTTCTACTATGTATGGTTCTGCATTGTGTGTGTGTTTTTCGGTTTGTTTGATCCTTAACTCTGAGGCATCGTGTGCATTGTGTACACTAAAAAGGAGATGACCATTTATTTAGCTTATGGAAGCAACCTAACCTCCTAACTATATTCTTTGAGTAGTACTTGTGTGCAGTGTGTATGTATGAACTACAATTTTGCCTAACTGACGAATAGTTTAGATTTTAGTTGCACTTGTGCACTAATTTTGCTTGCTACAATTTATCTCTTTTGATATTGTAATTTGTACTTTTTTCTTACTCCTGGTGTACTCTAATATTTCGATTGTACCTATGAATATTGCGAAGAAATAAAGTTATTTTCTTCGAAGCAAGAATTGCAATGTGGTGCACTTCGAGTTACATTCTCCCATGTTAATTCTTTAATAATTCTCAATTATATTCGTTGCAAAAATATTGAGAAATTATGTACGAAAGAAAGTAAGAATCGGTGATATTTTGGCCTTTTTAGCAAATAAACAAGTACTAGCTTATGTCAGAGGTATACTTCATCGATATTTCGGCAAAAAGAATAAAAACAATGATATTTACTCAAAATCAGCACATAAACATACCTTCGGAACCTTTAAGGGTATTTAAGATATTTCATCCTTCTTTCAAAACTAAAGCAATAAGTCAGCCCAACAAAAAAAAACAGACTGTCAAACGGTCCTCGAGAAAAGCTATAGCTGCTTTTCAGCATAGAAAGCCAAAAAAACAACTTTTCAAAAAAGCTAGCTCTCTCAAACAGGGCCTTACCATATCATTTTGTACCCAACCTACTCCCATTATTTGGAGTTTAGAACAGATGACAAACATGGTATTTCGTAAATGCGTTCAAGTTTTTTGGACAGATATGCATTTATTCATTTATACTACTGCAATATTTTCATGCTTTCTGAAGGTTTATCTAACTTTATGATGCTCTACGATTAGCATTTCCGTGATTTATTGGTAACAATTACAGAGAATGGTAACAGTGTTTTTTTTTTCTTGTTGGTGACAATAATATGAAACAAATCTGGAGAAGGACAGTACATAGACTTTGCAGCCTAAACTTAGTATCCATCATCCTTCAGCATGTAGGCGATCTCGTGCAAGAGTGCCTCTGCGCTCTTTTCCTTCTTATGGTATGGAGTTGTCCATTCTTGGTACCTGTGCAGGCTACCGGTGAAATCAGTAAACAGCCCGTCGACACCGATCTCATTGAGCCAGTACTCATATTCACCATAAGGGTCTTGATGGAAGTTGAAGTGCAAGAATGAGTACTCATTTCGGAAAGTGTACGGATGCACCTGAAATGCATCATGATTTATGATGGCACTGTCATCTAAGATCACTCACTTGAGGGACTTCAACATATGTGCAATAGAATAGAAAATGCACGATTGTCATCTAACATCACTCACCTGAAGATTCAGAGCATGTGCTCGTGCGACAAGATCGGTTGGGGGCCCTAAGTAGTTATTTTTCGGGGGAACAATTGTATCCTTCCATGGCCCAATCCCAACTACATACTTCCTTATGAACGCAAGATAGCCATTCGAAGTTATCTCATAGTATGACTGCACATTGGAAATTGACTTTGAAAACAAGGTGTGGTCATAAATTTCACAGAAGAAACCGTCGGTGCTAACTGCTAGCTTTACCTGGTTGGTATCTTGGGTTGGAATTGAAATGTCATCAATTAGGAACACTTTCGGAGAGTTTGTCATGTTTGAGATGTAAATGAGTGAAGTTGGAGCGAAGGATTGGATAAAAAGTGGCTGCTTCAGCCAATCTCCAGACATGTATTCGCCTCTGTAACCATACTTCATTAGTGTCTCGACAAACTTGTCCTCAAACTTCTTTCCACCTGACCACTTGACCTACATGATTATTCAATAATCATATTGTGGAATTGTTCAAGAAATGTGTCGACTTAAGGTTTTTCATTGCATAAGTAAACATCTTGTTCTCAGGATTTAGTGGTTGATGTCACCTACATGCTGGTTGATGAAAATGGGATTCTTGATCTCTGGGTATATTCCAACTGCCCTGTCAGCATAAAGTGCAATCAAGATATACTCATCAAATGTCATAATCTGGTACTTCCCTGCAACGCAGCAGAACATTATTAGCAATTCCAATGAAATAGGGCTTTGTATTTACAAGGGCATGTGTAGGTAATTAATAAAGATCAAGACATCTGCATTACATGCCACAAGAGTAGATGATAACTAACTGAGAGTAACATGAGTAGGTTTTTTAATTCTTTTTTTAAAGATGAGCATGAGTAGTATTTAAGGCAGTAGAATGCAATAAAAGTAAGAAAGTACGAATCAGAGACAGAGTACCGTTATACTGTTGATCCCTGAAACTGTAGCGTTGTTTCACCCTCAGTGATTTCAGTTCACTAAGAGTAAAATCCACTGGAAGCAAACAAAACTCCAAAAGTTACCAGTAGATTCACAGCAACAAATGTTAGAAATAGAAACAGAAGAAGGTGGTCACAATTTCACATACCAACAAACCATCCAGTCATACTTGCTCCCTGGACTTCATAAGTTCTCTTCCTGTCGGCAAACTCTGTACGGTTAGCGACATCGGTCGTGCCATCCAAGGTTACATCATGAAAGCATATTAGATGCCCATCCTTTGACGCAAGTATATCAGTCTCTATGAAGTCTGCACCTTCTTCAATAGCCCTCTGCAAGAACCAATGCATGTCTTCAAGTTTGTATCAAGATATTGGGTTTCAGTCTTCAGAGAATCTCTAGCAGTACCATGATCACATGGATGTGATCTCCAAGATGTTGCTATTATGGTTGCGCATGTGATTGTGTTATCATAGATTTATATATTATAGTTTACTTGGATATTGTAAACTATATACTACAGTTGAGTTTCATGTGTCACTAAAATATATCCGTCTATACTTCGTCGTTTCCAAGCCTTTGTTTTTTGTTGTAGATACAAGGGCGATATTCGATGTGCAGTAATTGAGGACTAAATTCTGAGTTACCAAGTAGGCCGCCGCGGTCTCTTCGGGTATTTCGCCATTTGAACCCCTGTGGGCAATGTTGTAAGGTCTGAATGTCTGTAGTGGCTTCTTGGGGTTTACATCCAGCTGACTCTGGTGAGGGACAGCTGGATTGGCATCAGATCCTCCAAAAAGTAGTACAAGGACAATCAGATAGATGTGCCCTGTCAAAGAAGGCATTCAATTTTTTTCAAGGAAAAGATGGCAATCAATTAACAGTATCTTGAAACTAAAGGAACTATTCAGAGATATTCAGTTAAACAAAAAGGAATGCTCCATTCTCATTCTAGTAAAAAAGAAATTGAAGAAGCTAATTGTTCTGAAAATCATCTTGCCAAGAAAAGGTGCGTTACTCCGTGCTTGCTATTCAAAAGCATCAAATCATCAGAATCATATGAACTAGAGCTTATATGGGAAAAAAATACACCAATGCTAACTTAGGGAAAATATATGAATTATTCCATGAGCATTCCTGATTCAAATACTGTGTATTTCATACACATACCAAAGGTTCAGATAAAACTGATGCTGCCAAGAAGAGCAATGGAAGAGAAAAGGAGAAGCTTTATATCATAGAGAAGGTAAACTGATGGTGCCATGAAGAAGAAAGAAAGGGAACCATAGAAGAGAAAAAGTGAAGAATTTGATCTTACACAGGGAAGCCAAGAAGAAAGAAAGGGAACCATAGAAGAGAAAAAGTGAAGAATTTGATCTTACATAGGGAAAGGAAGCCATGCTGCTGCCTCCTTCCTTTCCTTGTCCTCCTGCCCCAATCAGAGTTAAAAACCTTGACTTCTCAAAAGAGGAGGCTTTCTCTTTCCCCCTCTTCCCTAGCTTTCTCGTGAAGTGTTGATGTGCTTTTAAGCAGAAGCAGCCTGCCTCGGAATATTCCTTGGAGACTGACTTGTTTCTTGTAAGTCGCAACGCTATTTCTCTGTAGCTGCTTTCTGCACCACTTAAGAGCTAAGACAACTCTGAAGACAACCCTATACTCACTTGAATGGAATACTATACTTTCTTGCTTCATCTGTAGACTTGTATAGTAGTATTTAATACTCCCTGATAGTTTCATTTCTTTAGCTAACCCAATGTACATTGCAAATTTGCAAGTTTGCAACTTGCAAGGATGGATACAAATACGGAGACACATATACCATAACCATAGGCACAGTCCCTGGCCAAATCATGGGCAGCCTGATGGTCCCACTTCGCAGAGTCGTCGTCCGGGTGACCGGGTCGTCACTCATCAGTCCTCTTGGCAGTCAGTTTTGCAGATGTTGTGATGCAGTAGTCAAGTTTTTCAGCGGTCAATGAAGAACACTGAATTGATTCCGGCCGTGTCATGCAAGTCGTAGAAATCACATTCACATCGGTTCAAGTCTCGCGGGACCCCATCCTAGTTGAAGTGTAAGTGGTGCCAAGGAGAAGAATGGGACAACTATGCATGATGGGGACTGTCTACTTGAAAGATGCTTCTGAATTCCCACAAAATATCTACAGATAGATTTGTGTGAACCAAATTGTTAGGCTGTGTATCCAATAAATAATAGGCACAGTTTTGCAAATCTCCGTTTTCATTCTGCAAGTATGAACTGAGAAGGAACATTGCACTGCAAGATGCAGCATATTCCTTGCTCCTGTGTTTGTTTGTTTTAGAAAAAGGAATAGTTTTTATTCCAGCCTCTGCACAGCAGGGTGCATATGGCTGATCAGCATCAAAAGATGCGACCAAGAGTAGCTTATTACAAAACTGAGAGCCTAACAAAACATGAAAGAAGGAGAGAAAAAAGGATCAAGCCGAATCTAAAAATTAGAGACAAATCATATTGCTTGAATCACACCCATGGTTGGCAAAATCTCCATAACAAGAGTTTCAGACGCAAGACATGTCCGAAGGAAAGGACGGTCCTCCTCCTCTCGCAACAATGACCGTAAGCAAAACCAATGTGTACCTCAAGATAACTCGACATAGGTAAGAAACTCGTGCCTTGTCAAAACCACATCATTACTGGTTCAACCAAATGGCCAAAGAAAGGCGCTTGCCCCAACCAATAAAAGATGCATAATTTACAGCTAATCCCCACAAGCCAATCTCCAAACATATGAGAAATACTTGAAGGGGATTAATACCACTAAATATGTACCACACGCCAAATAAACTTAGCAAAATGACAATCCAAGAAAAGATGTTGAATTGTTTCATCCATACTACAAAAACAACATTTGGAACTACCTTTCCATTGTCTCTTTGCTAGATTATCTTTGGTTAAGGTTACTCCGTTGTATAGAAACCAAATGAGGATCTTAATTTTTAGAGGAGTCTTAAGTTTCCATAAGTAGCGATTAGTTGGAATTACCATGCCATTAATCAACGCTCTATACATCGAATGGACAGAGAATTTACCATGCTGATGTAAAGACCATTGAAAGGAGTCTTGGCCAGCTGTTAATTGAATGGAAGCCAAACTTAGGACCATCTCCTTCCACGCAACCAACTTATCACCAACTAAAGCTCTACGAAAAGAGATGACAAGAGGTACAACACCTAAAACCTCCGCAACAGTAGCATGCTTTCTAAGGACGATATTATATAAAGATGGGAATAATTGACTCAACTTTGTTTGTCTAAACCAAACATCTTCCCAAAATCTGATTTGAGAACCATTATGTAAGGTGAAAGAACCAAGTCTCAGAAATTCATTCTTAACCTTCATAAGGCCTGCCCAGAACTGTGAGTCGCCTGGTTTATATTCCACTTGTGCAATTGTTTTGTTCCTCAAATATTTATTTCGTAGTAGCTTTTGCCATACGCCATCCTCATTAATTAGTCTGTAAAGCCACTTGCTAAGTAAGCACTTATTCTGCAATTCTAGATTCAGTATACCCATACCACCTTGATCTTTAGGAATGCAGAGAATGCTCCACTTAGTAAGTCTATACTTTTTCTTATGCCCATCACTTTGCCAAAAAAATCTAGATCGATAGTAATCCAGTTTTTTGAAAATTCCTTTGGGCACTTCGAAAAAAGAGAGCATAAACATGGCTAAACTACTCAGATGTAATTAATAAGAACAAGTCTACCCCAAAAGATAGAAGTTTGCCCTTCCAACAACTTAGTTTCTTTTGAAATCTCTCTTCAACCGCTTACAATCCTTATTACATAACTTCTTGTGATGCATTGGAATACCTAGGTATCTAAAATGCCGATTACCCTTCCACAACCAAAAATCAGTGAATATGAGTGTGCCAAATCCTTTGCTTTACCATAACAAAATAATTCACTCTTATGGAAATTTATTTTCACCTGCATAATTGCTCAAACACACATAGCAAGAGCTTCATATTCTTGGCTTGTTCTAAATTATGATCCATAAAAAGAATTGTATCGTCAAGATATTGCAAGATTGACAAACCGTCATCAACTAAATGAGGGACAACTCCTTTTAATTGCCCATCATCTTTGGCCCGTTGGATAAGAATGGCCAAGATATCCACAACAATGTTAAACAAAATAGGGATAGAGGGTCTCCCTGCCTAAGACCTTTCTTAGTCTGAAAAAATGGCCAATGTCATCATTGACTTTAATACCTACACTTCCTCTTGTTACTACTTGATCTATCCAATCACACCACAACGGAAAAACCTTTCATCCTAAGAGTCTCTGAAAAGGACCATTTCACCTTATCATACGCCTTCTCAAAATCTAACTTTAAAATTACCCCATCTACCTTTATCCTATGCATCTCGTGAATCGATTCATGTAAAACAACGACCCTCCAAAATAAAGCATCCCGGCAAAAGGCGGTTTGAGTCTGTCTGATCACATTTTGAGCTACTACAGATAACTGTTAGTAAGAACTTTAGTAAAGATCTTAAAACTCACATTTTACAGACAAATAGGCCTATACTGTTGAATTTGAATAGCATCAGATTTTTTAGGTAATAAAGTAATGATCCCAAAATTTAGACTAAAAAGAGACAATATATTATTATGAAAATCATTAAACAAACTCATTAAGTCCTTTTTAATGATTTCCTAGAAAGTCTGAAAGAACTCACTGGAAACCATCGGGCTGATGACTTGTTTAATTCCATTTGAAAGATTGCCTCTTTCACCTCCTTTTCTGAGAAACATGCTGTTAACAACTCATTTTCAGCAATAGAAACTTGAGGAATATCATCCCGACGGGATTCATCCATTGAAAAATGATTCTCCTCCGAAGACCCAAAAATACCTTTATAATATTTAGTGATATATCTTTTAAGGTTGTCATTACCTTCTATCACCCCATCCTCTTCTTCCAATTTAAAAATACGTGTCTTACGATGTCTCCCATTAGCAACCAAATGAAAAAATTTAGTGTTATCATCACCCTGAAGCAACTTAGTTGTTTTGCAATGTTGGAACCATTTAGTCTCCTCTTCCCTTAACAACTTGGACAGCCGGTCTTTAAGATGATGCCTTAAATCTAATTCATGAGTTTGTAAAGGCTGAATCTCCGCCTTTTTTATCAATGTTATCTAACAAAGATAACAACTCTTTCTTCTTTTTCCTAAAAGCACCTAAATAGTCCTTCACCCAACCTCTCAGATATTGCCTAAGCCTCCTAATCTTAGCCTGCCATATTTCTAACGACGAGACTCCACAGATTTCATTTCGCCATACACTAGCCACCATATCGTAAAACCCCAATTGTAAGCCGCCTTAATTCAAATCAACAACGGTTGGTTTCTACACCGAGATCTTTCACCCGCATTTAAGTAACAAAGGTGTATGATCCAAATGTCTCTAGAAAGAGCTTGCACAAGAGACAAAGTGAATTTTTGTTCCACTCGCACTCATCAAAATACGATCAAGTTTTTCGAAAGTAGGAATAACATTAGAATTCGCCCAGGTGAATTGGCGACCCGTTAAATCTAACTCTCTCAAATTCAAACCAATAATAATGGCATTGAATAAGAAAGGGTATCGATTATCAAACTTATCGTTATTCTTTTCTTTCGGACTCCTAATGATATTAAAATCACCACCAACGAGGAGAGGTAAATGTTCCATACTACAAGAATGCACCAATTCAAACAAAAAGCTCTCCTTGTATTCTGGCTGCGCAGCACCATAGACCGCAACCAAAACCCATCGAAAACCATCGTCTTTATTCCTTAGCATAAACTTGATATAGAAGTCCCCTTCTACCACACTCCCTAAATCAAAAACGTCTAAATTAATACCTAACAAAATACCTCCTGAACGACCATGAGGCTCCGACCAATGCCAAAAGAACTGCCTACAACCACAAAAAGAGTCAAGGCAATTATCTGAGAAATGCTTCCTACGAGTTTCAAGCAAAGCAATAAAATCTAAACTCTCTTCTTTAGAAATTTCAGATAAAAACTTATACTTAGCCAAGTCTCGAAGACCTCTGCTATTCCAAAAGACACCTTTCATTTAGAATACAATTTGTTTTTTGGATGCAAGCCTCCCAATGGACCGTTTGCCTATCTTCTTATTTATTTTTTTTAAGAGCAGCATAAGGGGGACTGCTTTGTCCCTCCATAACGTCATCCATAACTTCCTCCATCAAGCCACCACACAAGTGACCAAAAGTTAAGTTATCAATGTCGTTATCCTCAACATCAGACTCAATCTCTTTATCTACTGTAGAAGACACATCTTTATTATTTGGAGTTAAAACAAACCTATCCATTTCTACCTTCTTAATAAGCACTACTGAATCATCGACATGGTTGCCCATTAACACCCCAATGTTTTCAATATTATCAGTTATACGCTTATTAGAGAAAGAAAGTATGGAATAAAAGTTCGTACCATCGCGAATTCCGATTACGCTATTACCGCCACAAAGACGCCCACCGAGTCCTCATCCACCGAAGTCACCGACGCTATCTGCGTTTAGTCGAGATGCACCTACCACGACAGCCAGGACAAACGGAACGGATTGTCCCCTCACGAGACCTTTGTCCCGCATGTGATCTTGGCCGCCCCGGCTCCAACCCATCCGCACAAACGCCTGGCTCCACAACAGAACCGCAACCTCCGTAACCTCACCACGGCTAGGGGCAGCCGACACGCCCCACTCGCGTAAGGGCCCTCGCTCTCCTTCGAGGCCCATAGCCTCGTGACTCCCATGGGAAATCACCACCTCTGAAACCTCCACGCTTGGAGAAGCATCTGAACCTATTAATCCCTGCAACACAAAATCATTAGGAAAGGGCACTCCGCTTCTATCGCCTCCTTATGGACCTCCTCATCCAAATGAACAACCACCACAAAACCGGCCTCCTCTTCCGCCAAAACCCCATCCGCCTCTTCCTCAAGAGCTTATCAACCGCTACGCCCAAGATTTTTTCCACCATATTATGAATTATGGAGTGCGACACCATTCCCTCCTGAGCCAACGATAAAACATGTCCCTGAACCACCTGACCACCCGAGACTGGATCTTTAGAAGAAGCATCTTTTCCTTTAGCCTCCTCCCCATTCTTGGCTCTCTTGTAATCTCTAAAATTATTGCCCAGGTTCTGGTCTTGATCATTGCCATCATCCTCCTGACCATTGTCATCCGTATCCATCTGAACAGGAACACTGACCATTGTGTTTTGCTCCACTACGAACTTCAGCTCAAAATACCGATCCCCAATAACCACATCCATCTGGTTCGGAATTAAGGCCGGATTAAGAACAGCGACGAAGAAATGACCAAAGGTACTGCACTTTGTAGTCTTCATATCCACCTTCTGAGTAGCCCCAAACATAGAACCTATTGCCCAAAGAATTTGGTACTTACACAACTTTTGAGGAAGACCGATAACTAGCACCCAAACTTTTGGCAAAGGCAAACCACACTGAACATCTTCATATTCTTCAAAAGTCAACTGCACACCAAGCTCTTTAATCACCGCACCGCCATAAGCCATTGTACGTCAGCAACTCACTTGGGATGGGAAAGGGACTACATAAGAGTTATTGTCCAATTCTTCCACCACCCAAACCCAATCTCCTGGTACTAGTTTGCGTAAGTGACCCGTCAACTGATCAACTAAGATAGAACCCCAAACCACTTTGACCAAGGCAATGATCGATCGAAGACTCATCCGAAAAGGAAGCGCACGAATATGGTAGAAACCAAGTTCTTCACTGCATATCCCACCGAGTGTGCCATCTGGGTGAGGGTCTTTAAGCACGGACACTTATAAGCTACATGTTCATCACTTTCACAAATATCACAACATAACACCGCCTTACATGAAGAAGTGACATGACCTTTAGTAGCACAGCGTAACAATACTTCTTCTTTGCATTGGCCTTTGATGATGCACCCACAGAATCACCTTGAATAGCCGCATTCCCGGGAAGCAAGCCCGACCGACCCATCTGGAGCTTTTGGAGACTTATGCGGGCCTCTGAAATTGGCCTTGATGCAACCTCGTAGCCATATCTCCGCCATTGCAGCCTTCCTTTCACCACCAAACGGCTTGAGGAATTGAATTCGCCAAGGACGTTGAAGCTACGGCAGGTTGTGTTGCTCGAGTCCGCCACAGGATTGCTCGCCGAAGAAGACCTTGTGCCCCAACCTGCCTCGACGATATGGTCGACGCCGCTCAGCGCCAAACAAAGATCCCGATGGCCAACTCGAAGCGGCGCGGCAGCAGGAGGCGGCACAACCACATTTGACGGAAGCCTTGGTTCACAAAGTCGGCGCATCGCTGGCCCGCCTCGAAACCGAGCGCCACCGCCTCGCCTAGGAACGGCCCGTTGCCCACGGCCGCGGTGGGAGCCACGACGACCGCCTCCATGCCTGTGTCCAAGCCTCCGCCATAGCCGTGAAAGAAACCTTGCCCGCTAAAGACCCCGAATGACCACCATAGCCATCCCCACCTCCATAGCCATCACCTCCACCTTGATGAATCCATAGCCATCATCTCCGTCGTAACCACGGAAAAATTCCCAAACCTGCCTTGATTGTAAATCAAGGCATTGCCACCATTATTACCACCGCTTCCATTATTGAAAGAAACGCCAGCACCATTGAAGCCGAAGCCGCCGCCACCAAAACTGCCCCGAGCGCCCGAACCTCGACCGCCATACGATCCTCCTCCATGGCTAGCGTCTCCTCCCCCTTGATTCGCCCTGGTTTCCATCCCTCTGCGCACCACTTCGGCGTAAGATGGTCGAGGGGGGAGAAGACGGTGCCGCCTTCTTCAAAGGAGACACAAGCCCTCGAACTCTCCTGAGCCGAGGTAGGCGACCTGTGCGAGCGAAAAGACAGCCCAATGTAGTCGTGAACCTGAAGGGCCTATGACCAAGCCCACACGGGACCAAAATGGACGGTACTGATCCAGAGCGATCAATAGCCGAAGGTTTTTGGCCGGCCCCACACAGACCCGAATCTGACGGCACTAATCCATCACAATCAATGGCCAAAGATCTCGCTCGGACAATTGATTCGAAATTTGAAAATTGAACTCCATCTTCAACCTCTGGCCCCTGGAAAACCTGTGAAGATAAGCCACGATCTGCCTGCCGCCTCGCCGGCATCTTACCCACAGATGATCGACGATCAACCACTGCCACATCCCCTAGAGTTAAAGGTTGCGGACAATGCCGAGGTGGTAGAGGTCCTTTCCAAGGTGCAACCTTTGATTGACAATGCTCAGCCACTGCAAAAACTATTTTCCTTGCGAGAGCGACCTTCGGATTGACACTTTTCGGCGATGCAAAGACACTGACCTTTGCACATGCATCAGAACTAGCCAGAGAAGCTTCTGCCTGCCGAACCTCCTGAAACGAAAAACCTGCCCCAAGAGCAGTACGCAGAAAACTCTCAGAGGAAAGAGATCGGGCATCTGCTCCCGAAACCTCGTCGTCGGAATCAGCATCCCCGGATAAAGCCCAAAACCGTGAACCAGAACCATTGGTTCTCTGGTCATGCAGATGGTCGGGATTACAGGTACGTACAATGGCAGAAGACATTGGAGTCCAACGATCAGCCTCTTCTGCGATTTCAGAACCTAGCAGCAACACCAGAGACCAACCATCATCCTCGACGACCGCCTTCGATCCTTGAGACCAGAGCAATTGCTTCTGCGGATCCAACAAAACCAAGGGTTTCAAGTCTGCCTTTGTGAACTCCAAAAAAAGCTGCAAATCTTCTCTACCTCTCCGTCTACACTCCACATCTCTCTCTTGTTGATCTTCCACCTCTTCCTGTAACAGCCCCTGCTTTCTCCGGCGCGCCACCGGCGCCAGAGTTAGCCGCCGCCCTCTCCCTATTTCTCACTATTTCGCCTTGGCCTACTCTCGTCTCCCTATCACGCTGGCTGAGCTCTAACTTGGTATCATCGAGACAAAACCAAAACAACACGCTTCAGCAATTTCTTTCGGGAGCAAACTGCTGCTCCTCTTTTTGTTCTTTTTATTTCATTCTTCTCAATTTCTTTTGGGAGCAAACCTCTGCTCCTGTGTTTGTACAACAAGCTTATGATTTGTTGCATTGTTTTGTTATTGCGTGAAAGTTGACAGCATATACTAAAATGGCAACTGCTGGAATAGATTTACGAATTGAGCTAAAGAATACCATGATTCATGACACGTCATGTTTATCCAAGCTCATATTTATGATTTATAAGGCATTGCAATAATTTTTATTTGAAAAATACAGATGAAAGCCAAAGGGTAAATAGAGCTGTTGTCACAGCCATGTGACTGATAGCTCCCGCCACCAGCGGAAGATCGAGGACCAGGCCCCTTGACTGCCCGAACACCGTGACGGAGGAAACAAGGACGAGACAGGGAAGAGTTTGCTAATTCTTGCTTTCTGGATTGATAATAATGCTTAGCGTTATATAGGCGGCATAAGCAATATTTGGAAACAAATAACTAATTCCATCTATAAGAGATTGGAATCTTAATCAAATCATATCTTAACTAATTCGCTGCTATCCTTTCCTTGTGCTCCAAGTGTCCCGCGCTTGACTACTATAGCGCGTCCGATTTCTGTAGTATGTCCTGCTACTGTATCACGCCCGCACCTTGGACCCATCAGTTACCCTTAGCCCACGTCGCTTATATGTAATGCTGACCATGACATCTCTCCCTCCCTCTGGAAACAGCTCATCCTCGAGCTGGAACTAGGTACGGTACTTTTGATGGAAGGATAAAACGTCCTCCCAAGTAGCTGCTGAAGCTGGCTGGCCGGTCCAATGAATGAGTGCTTGCCATGTTCGTGACTAAGGCACCCACAGAGTGCCTTTAGCAATGTTGGAAGAACCCGACCATATAACATTGGTGGCAAAGCCGGCGGACAAGATAGTGGTTCGCCCTTGAATGGCTTGAGGAGGCTGACATGGAAGACGTTGTGAATACGAGTGCGAGGAGGGAGAGCCAGGCGATAAGCCACCGAATCAATGCGTGCCAAGACTTGGTACAGCCCCGTAGAACTTGGGTGCAAGCTTGCCCTAGTTGGTGCCATCCAAAAAAGCCACTGAGCGATGATGAAGGTGATCCAGGGAAGCCACTGAAGCCATTGACAGGGTCGATCTCCGTGAGGCAGCACAGGTACATAGCGATGACACGGTTGATGGACTTGGATTAGCCATCGGATTGTGGATGGAATGTCGTGCTCATATTTAGTCGAACGCCTGCGGCCATTAATAGCTCTTACCAAAAGGTCCAAGTGAACACCATGTCGCGGTCCGACACAATAGTCGAAGGAACCGCGCAGATGAATGATGGTGTCGAAGAAGGCGTAGGCAACAAACTCCGCCGAGTACGGATGCGTGAGAGGAATTAAATGTGCATACTTTGAGAACCGGTCCACCACCGTGATGATGACTGATTTGCTACTGACATGAGGAAGGCCTTCGATGAAGGAAGTCCATGGCGATGTCAAGCCATACTTGAGACGGGACCTATAAAGGCTAGAGAAGACCCGCGGTGGAGCTGCTCAGTCTGATTGCGTTGACAAACCGTACATGAACGCATGTACTATTGGACGATGGCATGGGTGCTTGGTGTGCGGAAGTTGTGGCGCAAATAGTGGTGCGTCTTCTGGATACCCTCGTGGCCCACCCCATGTGCGGCGGCCAACACCTCTGGCAAAAGCGGCGAGGCAAGTGGTAGGTTTGGCCAGCAGTTGTAGGTGACTAGGTCGTCGAGTAGTGCCCACGGTGCGCATGAGGTCGCCCATGGTAATCTGATCGCGGAGAGCCACCAAGTCCAGATCGGAGGTGTTTGCCGCTCGCAGAGATGCGAAGAGCTCAACCGCAGACTGGAGACTGCGTGAAGGTGGATGTCCCCAACATCCTGTTGGAGAGAGCATCGGCGACGATGTTGGTGCTGCCCGGCGTGTATTCCACCATGAAATCGAAGCCGAGTAGTTTACCCACCCAATGATGTTGTGGAATGGTCACGAACCATTGATCCAGCAGGAATTCCATGGAGTAGTGATCAGTGCGTACTGTAAACGGACGGCCCCAAATATAATACCACCAATGGCGGACGGCCTGCATGAGGCCGATAAGCTCACACTCGTACGTGGTGAGTGCGCAATGATGAGGTGCAATTGGCTGGCTAAAGAAGGCTAGCGACCCGCCCTCCTGGTGAAGCACAACGCTGAACCCGGACCCTGAGGCATCGCATTCAACAATGAAGCGACGCTCAGAATCCAGTAATTGGAGAACAGGGGTTGTTGTGAGGGTCATTTTAAGCTGGCGGAATACCTTGTTTGCCTCATCAGTCCACACAAAACCATCCTTTGTGAGAAGCTGCATCAATGGATGAACTTGTGGTAGTAGCCTGCCAAACCCAAAAACCAACGCAAGGTGCAAGTGTTTGCGGGTTTTGGCCAATCAAGCACGCCCTGGATCTTCTGCTGGTCCATCATGACGTCATGGACTGAAATAATGTGGCCCAAATAGGCCACAGTGTCCTCGCCAAAGGTGCACTTGGAGCGCTTGAGGAAAAGGCAGTGTTAGCACAGCGATAGGAGGACAACCCGCACATGTCGAAAAGTCAGAGATGTTCGGACCATGAAGGGTTGTAAATTAAAATACGGTCAAAAAATACTAGGACACATTGACTAAAAAAGGGCCGGAGTATCTCATTCATGATAGCTTGGAATGTCACTGACACATTAGTCAGGGCAAACGACATGTCAATGAACTCAAAAAGCCCTTCATGTGTGCGAAAAGTCGTCTTCTTGATGTCATCGGCATGCATCCGCACTTGGTGGTAACCCGAGCATAGGTCGAGCTTGGTGAAGAAGCGGGTGCCGCGGAGTTCATTGAGGAGCTCATCAACCACCGGAATAGGAAATTTGTCCTTCACCGTTTTCTCGTTCAAGGCACGGTAATTGATGCAAAATTGCTAGGAGCCATCATGTTTCTTGACAAGAAGAACCGGGGAATATAACTCAGAGGAGCTCTGCTAAATGAGTCATTGCATGATCATGGTGGCGCATTGCCGCTGGAGTTCATCATTCTGTGTGTTGGGGTAGTGGTACGGGTGCACGGGAGTGGTGCCCGATAGGAGGTGGATCTGATGTCCGAGTCGGTGATAGACCATGTGGTTTGGTGAATAGTTCGTCGAACTCATCTAGGAGGCATAGAAGGAAGTCGTGGTTGTCACAGGAGTGTAGGCAGGAAGGTTTATGCGGCCTGGTGACACCCGTCCATGTGACGTGATGGTCGTGATGCCAAAACACTATGGTGAGCTGTGTAAAGTCCCATAGGATGGGGCCAAGCATAGCTAAGTACTATTGTGTGCCTAGCACAACATCCTAGCCGCCCAGCGAGATCGTGTAGAGATCGGTGATGAAGACTTACCCGTTGATGGTGATGGCCATGTCCTGGTACACACCGGTACTAGTGACCCGGTCGCCATTGGCGATGGTCACACCAAGGCCTATACGCGGTCAAAGGGTGGCGTCGAGGCAATGAGCGACTTCAGCATTGATGAAGTTATGCGTGGATCTTGAGTCAAATAGCGCAGTGACGTCCATGCTACCCACAGTTGCACAAACTTGCATGGTTTCACTCGTGCCGGTTAATGCATGTAGGGAAATTTGCAGCATCTCCATGGACTCCGATGTTGGTTCGTCGATCTCCTCATCATTGGTAACAATGATGGATTTGTTGGCAGTGATGTTGACGTGAATATTTTTCATCGTAGTTGTAGCAAAGGCCGAGACGACGGCGTTCCTCCATCTCGGTCGGTGTCAACTTGGGCAATACATGTGGTTCTATCGCACTACTAGCTGCACCAGTGGCTGGTACTCATGGCCAAGGTCGATGTCAAGGGCGTGATGGTTGCTGACTGGGACATAAACGAGTGGTCTGACTTGACGGCCGGTGGCACGAGGGAGTGTAGCCGGCGTTCGAACACCCTTGCTAGGCTTATTGCTTCCTTGAGAGTGTAAGGTGCTTCGAGCTCGACATCCGTATGGAGGGGATCCTACAGGCTAAGAGTAAACAATTGTATCTACTATCGTTTGGACAATGGGTCCGTGTGATAGAGCAGGGTAAGGAATTGCTCTTGGTAGTGTTCAATGGTGCCCGTACGACGTATGATAGCGAGCTCGCCGAGAGAATTGCTCCGGAGAGATAGCCCTTAGCGGTTGTTGATGAGGTTGACAAAATCGGGCTAGGAAGGTGTGCCGGTGTCACGCTCAAACCAGAAGAACCAAGTCTGGGCTGCAGTGAGTAGGTGGTATGATGCCAGCCGGACCTTGTCTCCTTTCGGCGTTCATTGGCCGCAGAAGAGCTGCTCGGAGCGGTTCAACCACGATAGGGGGTCTTCCTTGTCGTCGAACGTCGGGAAGTCCAGCTTATGAAAGCTGGGGGGGAGGGGGCGAACGTCCGTTGCCATCACCAACAGGCAGTACAGCCAGAAGTAGTCTATCGTCCCGCTGCAGGATGCCGGTGGTTACGCGTGCGGTTGCAAAAGTTGTAGCTACCGCCAACAGCGAAAGGTCAAGGCCCAGGCCCCTTGACCGTCCGAGCACCGTGACGGAGGAAACAAAGAGACATGGAAGAGTTTGCTAATTCTTACTTCGTGAATTGATAACAATGCTTAGCCTTATATATACGGCATATAGATGGAATCTTAATCAAATCATAATTGTCTATCTTAAGTGATTGATATCTAATAAAATCATAACTTTGTATCATTAAGGGATTGATATCTAATTAAATTATATCTTGACTAATTCGGCTGCTATACTTTCCTTGCACCAAGCGTGCCAGCTTGGCTACTGTAGCGCACCCGGTTACCGTAGCACGGCACAGTGCTGTAGCACGTCCAGCACCTTGTTGGGCCATCTGCTGCCCTTGGCCCACATCGCTTATATCAAGTTCTCATCTCATGATTCGCCATTCTTTAGCAAAGAGTTCCATGTGAACAAGTGTAGATCGCCAATTTGACATCAAAGTAGTGAGCCAACGTTAAGCATATTCCAATGGTACTCGGAATACTCATGTGAAAGGAATGCTGGACATATGCATACACAAGATACTAATCTCATCCAATAGTTAAAAGGAGCTGAATCCTCTTGTCTGCACCCAGCCTGCTGCCAATTGTCGACAACATTGGCATATAAAAGAGCCGCAATATGAAAAGTAGTGAATTCTGATGAAACAAGTCTACCAAAGGTATATTTCAAAATTTCAATGGTAAACTGTGCCTAGTTTTCCAAAATCAAGCAAGAACTCAACGGATCTATACCAAAAGAATTGTCACAAGTGTATCCAGAAATGCTTGAGACATCAACTTAAACCCATATGGTCTGGGTACAAATATACGACAAGCCTGATGACAAGGCAGGCAGCGTAAAATGCCATGGAGCCACAACACTCCTCAACCACTCTAACACTACTACAGCAGAGCACTGTAGGGGCGGCTGGTGAGCCTCTCAGAGAGGCGGCTCGGCCACCGCCCTACCCAACCGTCGCACAAATCGAGATTTGTAGAGGCGGTTCAACCGCCTACAAATCTTATTTGTAGAGGCGGTTGGTGTCTAGAGCCGCTCCTACAAACTGTTTTGTAGAGGCGGTTTGGATTACAAGCCGCCTCTACAAATTAGATTTGTAAGGGCGGCTTAGATGACCACCGCCTCTGTAATTTTCTCGTGGAGGCGGCTTGCAACCACAACCGCCCTACAACTGCTTCCCCCAAAAAAATTCAAATTCTCAAACCACGGTATATATATCAAACCATGCATGATATATATATATATATATATATATATATATATATATATATATATATATATAATTGAAGACATGATATTAACAAGTTCAACGAGACATTATATTCACATCCGCATTATAATTTATCATTAGAAACACTTGTAGCATAAAGTGCGATAACATTACATACACATTGTTCTCAATGTCCTAAATGCATTCCTTCCCACTCACGAAGGAACTCGACTCGAGCGACGCCCTAGCATAGACGTGTCGTCATGGTATGTACCTCGACGTGTATAATAGCATCCATTATGAAGTTGCAAATGTCCCCGATGAGCTCCAGGAGGCTATCATCGTTGAGTGGTTTTCTACAAATTCCTATCTCATCTTTCCACTACAAGACAATTTTAAGTTTAGTATTTCATAACATATGCGTGTGTTATACGACGAGTGAATTAGTTATAACATACCATAAAGGGTGTCTCCTGTAAGCACCGGTGACACTCATGTAAGTGCATACGTAATATCCACAGTGCAAACTCCCTGACGCTTGTGGCACCGTGAGTTTCGCATATAAAAACGCCAATGCTTGTGGCGGCAACGTAATGTAAGTACTAAAGTAAGTTGCACTTACCGCCATCTTGTTTTGACATATAGGTCACCCTTCCTCTCTAGATCATGCACCCTTTGAGTTTGTTGACGTAGTACCATGTACGCTCGCTCGAATGAATTTAACAAAAGCAAGTTAGTTAGTATTGAAAAGTCAAAACCGATGAGGATGGTTGATAAGTATACGTCTTAAGAATGCTTATGAAATCTTTGTAAAGCGACTCGTCATAATCAAGTGGATCCATGACCCACGCCATGCCTAGCTTGAGGTCGACAAATACACAAATCCAATGCTTGTCGCATGAATTTAATCATAGGAATAGATAAGCTCGTTTGCATCGAACAAAATAATATGGCTCATTAAAGATTGAAGGATATAGTTAAACTTACTTGAAGTTGTAGGGTAGAAATATATAGGATTTGTCTTGCATTGGAGAAAGCTCTCAAATATACGCGCAACCTTATAGCACTCCTTCCTAATTTTTTCATTCCGTATTTTATCTTTCTCCTCAACGGTCTCTCCACTGCCGCCTCCTTGTGGTCCAGTCCCCACTTGTCGGGAAATTAAACATCGTCTGGCTATTAATTGAGGGTCCAAGTACCGCTTGGTCTTTGCTAGGAAGTTTACTTGAAATGTGCACTTGCATTCTACAAATCATAGCGTGGGTTAGTTAGTTATAACAAAATCTAAAGATTACAATCATATCAATGCAATAGGAGTAGGACTTACAGGCACCACACGCGAATGAGATTGGTTTCCATTTCTCGAGGCGAAAGATAGTATGGATGTCATCAAAGTCAAAGGCAATTTGTCCTTTGGGCCTCCAAATGTCATGGCGGAACCTTGCCTCTATGAGATTTACCTGTCGGGATAGCACGCAAGTACCAATCATGAAACCTTTTCATTCCAATTGGTAGGTCTTTGGATCACCCGATTTGGAAGGAAACACTTGCCTCTTTCATATTTTTGCGGGCAATTCTTTGACCATGTGATGCATTCAACATTTACGCACTTGCAAGTAACTCGTTGGTTTTGGTTGGTGCTCGCCTTGCACTTGTTTCCGTTTTGTCGTGACCGCCTTCTCGGATCTTGGCGCTTGGTTCTCCGGCTTGAACATATCATGGCCATACCACCTTTCCACCCCACGACATCCGCATCGGCACATAAGCTGACCTTATCTTGATTGGATGCTTTTTCGAATTTCTGTCTCGCCGTGGGCACCTTCGGTGCATCAACTTGTTCCGCATGCTCTTCATGCCGCAGCGCCTCTTGTTGTTCATGTGTCGGCTCTACACATCCTCCGTGAGGCGGTGAAGACGGTGGCATATCATGAGGCACGTCATCGCGAGGTGGCGGTGTCTCGCATCTCGAGCAATTGTTGGTCATGATGTGGTGTCAGATCTCCCCTCCTCAACTCCTCCAAACGTAACGGTGTTCGCACAGCGATGTAATCGTAGTCAATATGATGTCTCGCTTGTGCGGAGGACGAACTAGTTCACTACTTCTCGAGTATTTGGAGTCCTCAGAGTTGGAAAGTCTATCCTCCATCGGTGAATTCGGACTTCACGGTGCGAATCTCGACCCTAGTGTAGTCCGCGGGATCCGATTAGTGTGATAAGTGCCTCCGGAGGATGTGCCTCACCGTTGCCACCTCAATCATATTTGATTACCCGCCCATGAGAACAACCAAAGTGCAAGGAGTAGGTTCCGATGCGATCGACGGCGGTTGTGGCTGCAGTGGAACCTTGGCTGCTGCGAACTTCCGCTTGTCCGGTGGTGGCATTACGATTCGCGCCTCGTTGATGATCCTTGCTCTCGCAACGCCGCAACTAGAGTTTTACTTGGACCTCAAGGTTAGCCTCTCGGTCTCTATCATGTTTCTTGTACATGTGCCTATCCTCTTCAAATCCTCCTTCCATATCACTCTTTTCCCTAGCCCCCGACACACGGCTGTGTGCTCGGGTTTCCAAGGCAAGGCTAAGCTCATCCTCTCTCTCGGAAGGCTTAAATAAGCCCTTCGCCATTGTTCAAGATAGTTCAAGATCTTTGATCTGTCTCTTGCCTCGCTTACTAAACTTAAGCGCCTTGGATGCTTCTTTATTCCTCGAAAGGATCCAGCCTTGTGCGCTTTGAAACCCCCGCAAGTTGTATGTCCCGGTGATGCGGCATCTTCCTCTATCTTCCTAAATTGCTCTTCCTTTCCATAGTACCCACCGGTCCTAGATGATGGTGGTGCACGTTCTTCTTCGCCCGCTCGGTGTTACTGCACCGAGGGCCAATGCTTCCACAAGTCTTCGAGCCACAAACCGCTCCCATTGTCCAGAGTTATGTTGCCAAACTCCTTGAAGGGAGTTAATCCCTTTGGACATATCGACGTTGAGAGACGACTTCCAACCTCTCCATGACTCTCCAATCGCTTCATAGCGTGACGGCGCACCATTTCTGTTCCGCCGGAATCTAAACGGTCATCGCTTATCCCATAAGACTTTCTTTGTATCACCGGTACTTCTTTCCAAGTTGGGATTGCGGGTTCAACTCATCTCTTACAGCGCCCCAATTGCTACGCCACTTAGCTCGAGATGTTTTGGCTCAAGTGGCTCCCTAGCCTCCCGACCTCTCTTATCACATATACTGTGTCCTTTGGATATATGTTAGCACTTCTTTCCTCGTCCCCTCTTTGCCTGGCTGCCCGAGTTTGTGGCTTCGGGTTGTGGAGCCGAGGCGCCATCAGTGTCCTCTGCTACTTCTTGCCTCTGAGACTCTCAAATACATTCTTCTGTAAGTGCATAGAATCAATGGCATGGGGGACCTCCAAGTCCGGCCAATAAGGCAGATACTTAAAGAAGATCGACTTTTTCTTAAAAGGTACACCGGGGACAGGAGGTGTGCTTCTATCTCTCTTTGTCCCATCCGCATTCTTCTTTCCAAAATCGACATGTATGTGTTTCACCATTTCAACACATGTTGCCCGCTTTGACGCGTCTCTTTGAGAGGATTCGGTCTCGGTTTGTTGTCATAAAATTTGAAGAACAACTTGCTGCGGTATCGTGAGTTGTCTTTAAGAATCGCTTGTACCTTAGGTAAACTGTCTTCTTGAATGCATCCAGAACACCCATGTAGTACCATCCAAGCATACTAAGCATCCCGCCTTCCCTTTGATCTGTCCAGACAAAGCAAACAGCGCAGGGTAATCATTGTTAGTGACAAAGATAATGGCTCTACATATGAAGTCCTCCTTTCTGAAGGCGTCGTACATCGGCTCTCCATACCGCCATAGCCTCTCCATTTCTTGCATCAAAGGCTCGAGGAGCACATCTATATCAATGCTCGGTTGTTTGGGACCTTGAATGAGAATAGTGAGGAGAAGATATTTTCTCTTCTGACACAACCACGTTGGGATGTTGTACATGGTTAAGATCACTGGCCATGTACTATGCTCGCTGGTTCTCTCATTGAAGGGATTCATTCCATCTGTGCTAAGGCCAAACCGTACATTCCTTGGGTCTTTGCTAAATTCTTGGTATTTCGCATCAAAGCGTTGCCACTGGGTAGCATCGGCCGGGTGTCCAATCTTACCATCACCCACCTTGCGCTCATCATCCCACCATGTCATGAGTGAAGCTTCCTTAGGGTTTAGGAACATACGCCTCAAGCGATCGACGACTGGTAGGTACCACATTACCAAGGCAGGGATTCTTCTCTGCTTTGCATCGATGCCTAATGGAGTGTCCTCTTTGGGTTGAGAATCTTGTACCACCTTTTTCCCACCTTTCTTCCTCTTCTTCCCTGTGGAGGCTTCTTCCCCGTTGTAAAGGTCATTGTTCTTGTAACGACTAGTGCCACACCGGGGGCATTTATCTAGTGACTTGAACGTATCGCCACGTAAAGGATACAATGGTTCGCATGCATGGATTTTTCAACCCCATTGTCAATGGACTTATAACCTTCTTCGCCGTATGTGTTGGCGGAATCGAGTTTGGTTGTGGCAAAGAACCAAGACAGAGACGCAATGATCATTGAAACTACTGATCGACCACCGTGCATTTAGCCTTCGGATGAGTAGCTCAAGCACAAAGCGTAGCACCGCCCAAAGGTGTCGGACAACCCTTTTCAACACCATACAAAGTCTCCTTCGAGGCTTTTTAACCCTTTCCAAATTTTCTAGACCTTTCGGGCTCTTTAGTAAAATCTTCGGTCCAATGGCCCAAGCATTTCTCCAAATAATCATCGTCATCTTCATCCCCGACACGCCCTCCGCCATCATTGCCACCACCGTCGTTATGACCACCACTACCTTCTTCTTCACGGTCTATTTCTGCATCATATTCAGCTACATATTTCTTCCATGCAATCTAGGTAATCGTCGTCGTCTTCTTCTGGATCAACGTTGTTAATAACCGCTTCACCATGATGATTCCAAATTGTGTAGTCTTTAACAAATCCTCGCATAATCAAGTGTGATCTAATGATAGTCACATCTTTCCATGCGAGATAGTTCTTGCAATCGCTACACGGACAAAGAATTTCACCACTATTATTGCTCGACATTGCATGGCTCTCTGCGGCTTGAAGAAATTTATCCACTTCATCACGGAAACTTGGCTCCCACCTTTGTTTACCATACATCCAAGAGTTCCTGTCGTCCATCTTTATTTCAATATAGAAAACAAAGATAAGAATTAATAGGACTAATTAATACTTCACAAATTAATTATTACTTCAAAAAGTATACATAGAAATTTTATGGAAGGATATTCTAAATTCGATTAATAATTCTAAATGTATGGTGCAATGTAAATAGCAATTGTAAATATATTCCACTAAATTAATAACAATGTAATTAGTAAAAAAAACAAACCCTAATTCTAGGTATCTAGATCTAGATGTAGCTCAAACATCCATAAAACTAATTAATAGTCTACTAAAATCAAGGAAGAATGACTAAATAAGGGTATGGCATTATTCCCATAACTAATTTAGCCTAGCATATTCAAAATTTTAGCCTCATTTGCTCCATAAATTACTCAAACACCATAGAAGAGAGAGAAAATCAAAACTCTAATTAAGCAATAATCCACCATTAAAACTTCAAAAGATGTATGGAAAACCATTTTCTTACCTCCAACAACCTCTCCACCAAAGGAATTTAACTCAAAACCTTCCCCCCCTCAAAATAGCAATTTTTGGGAGGTGCCCAAGGCCTCCCTTCCTTCCTCTCTCGGGTTGCACTGTGCAGCTCGAGGAGGAAGAAGGGATCTGCTATATATGTCTTTGGTCGATTTGTAGGGGGTTGGTTATCCACCGCTCCTACAAATGAACCAAGAGGGGCACTGGATAAACCACCGCCTCTACAAATCAAACAAAGAGGGCGGTCAGAGTATTAAACGCCGCCTACAAATCTAACCATTTGTAGGGGTTGGTGATGCCACCTCCTCTGTTGAACCATTTGTAGAGGCGGTTGGTATAGTGGGCCGAGCTCACCACCGTAGGGGCGCTGGTAAGTGAGCCGCCATCTGTGAAAAGGTGGTGTTGCTACAAATCATTTTTGTAGTAGTGTAAGCAGCATTAAATTGCTATTTGTGGATATCATGGGGATATGCTAATGATCTTAGGATGATGATACAATTGACAATAGTGTTGAAGGTTTGTCGAAACACTCGTTTTCGGCAAAGTTCAGTAAAATCGGTATGACCGCAATTGATGAACGGTACTACCGCAACCCGGTAGTACTGGATTCTGGTTGGCGGTACTACCGTAGAGCGGTAGTACCGGATTCTAAATCACGGTACGATTTTTCCAAAGAGCATATTTTTGGGAGTTTCTTCTTCCCTGAGAAACGATATGACCGCATCTCTTGAGCGGTACTATCGCAGTGCAGTAGGACTAGAGTTTACTAGCGGTATTACCAGTTTTGCCCTGTTCGCTGGCCAGCTTAGCGGCGATGTTTGCAGCTTAGGTCAATTTCATGGGTTTCAATACATATCTGTTGCACGATGCATGTTTTGACTAACGTGGGTCAAGTTGCAAAGAACTTGTTTCCAAAACCAATACCTTGGTCTATTGTTGTGTAGGAAGCTTGGAGGTCAATGACGGTCAATGGCGAGGATGATTGGGACTAGGCTTGGAGAGCTGAGGTCCAGAACGATCGAGGATACCGGGTGAAGTCAATGGACTCAAGCATGGCGCAAAATGGACAAGGATGACCGAACAGGAAATTCAGTACTACGGGTTGCATCAAACGACGGGGGGCGGTGTAAGTGCCATGGTGGTTTCGGTGGGAGCCGGACAAGAGACTTGCGAACATGAAGAGAGACGTTGATCAACCTACACGTGGCGAAGCATGGGATTGCTTCATGAAGATTGGACTCGGTGTTTAGAGAAGGATCGAGAAGGGGTACTTTGGTAACTTCACCAAAATACCGCCTTGATAACCTTTGGCTAAACCGCGGCGCAAGACGACGGAAGGAGAGGCGGTTTAGGTTAATTGAAGATGATGACGACGTTTTGAGAAGCGTGTGTGAGTTAGACCCGTTTGTGTGCAAGCTTAACGGGTGCCCATTAGAGTTTTGTCTCATAGCCTAGCCTCCACTATAAAAGAGGAGGGTGCTGGTTGTGCACCTCCCAACCTTTGTATTCTACAAAACCCTAATTTGGGATTTAGGGAGAGAAGAGGAAAGTGGAGAGACTAGGGTTCTTGAGAGGTGGATTGATTGAGTACTCAAGTGTTGAGCTTTTATCCTCTATGGTGAAGTGGCTGTAAACCAACTTCAATTTTTAATCAATTCAAGTAAGATTCTTCAAGATGACCCTCTTCTTGTTCTTGCTCTCTTTGCTGATTTTGGGTTTTTATTGATCCTTTGGTTTCTTGCCAAGATCTTGCTTGCTGTGATATGTGGGAATGCATCTAGGATCATCTCTTACCCACGAGCAAGTTCTAGGATCAAAGTTTGATTTTGGCCCGGTTTTGGATCCACCTTCATTTAAAAGGAAAAATGTTGGAACTTTGGTAATGATCTTCGTGATCTTTGATTGGAATAGGTTCCTGACAACCTAGAGAAGGCATGCTTCAAGTTTCATGAAGTTTGGATCATCGGATCAAAAGTAGTATCGATTTTGGTTTTGGCTCGGGCTGGTTTTACTGTTCATTAGTACGATTGGTACTGTTCACCACCGCCTTTTTGCGTTTTCGGTTGTTGTGCTTCGGAGTTATGATTTGATTCAATACAAGATATCCATTGTGCTTGTTTGTTGATCTTCATAGCTTTTATAGCTATTAGAGAGAAAATCGTGTTGAATCTGATCAAGGTGAAAAATAGGTTGAGCTCCTATTCAAACCCCCCTGTAGTCACCGTTTCGGCGGTCCAACACTATTAGTTCACCGAAGTTGCGCATCACAAATATGGATCCAGCAAACAGACCTACAGCCTTTATCACCTTCTGTAAATCAAACACAAGATATAATAGTGTAATTAGCACCAGTGCAGTCTCTGTAAAACCCTTGGGAACATTACTAACAAAAATACCACCATAATTTACTGTAATCAAAATTTTGGTCTGTCGAGTTTGATGCCCCCACAATGTATTTGTTTAGCTGGATGAAAATTTTGGATTCCAGACTCGAGTGTGGCTGGTTCTGGTCTGCTCTGGCTGAAATTTTAGTTAAAAGATGGACTAGCAAAAATGAGCACTCTACTTTCAACAAAGGACAACACACGATATTTAAATTCACTCAAGTTGCCAAATTTGCGATTATCGCCTAGACACTCAACTTGCTAGAACGACACACGCCATACTAGATAGAGGGGGACATATAAAGGTTAAACCCACGTAAATGTTGCAAACCGGTTAAAACCATGTCTTAGAAGTTCTAAAAAATTCCAGAAAATACCATATGTAGGGGAGGATATGTTCTTTAACCATGCAAAATTTCAGGATAAAAAAATACCATATGTAGAGGAGGGGATGTTCTTTAACCAGGCCAAATTTCAGGATCAAACTTAACCCTTACAACCAACGATGAGAAAAAAAAGGAAAGCAAGGAAAAGAAACGACAAAAACAATTATGCTTCCCTCCCACAATTGAAAGTTGTGTTTTTCCCATAATTGTCGGGTTATTCCCGACAATTAGCTACCGGTTCTAGACTTGCATGGCTAAGTAAACCCGAACAATATAAATTCACACATCCTATCTGAAGCATGTGGTGCTGGAATAATTCAAGGATAACCTCAATGAATAGGATATAACTAATCTATACATCACAAAAATAGCGACAATATCAAAATAGCATGCAAGTAATTATCATTGCACTATCTTAACAAAACTGGGATCAAACATGATGCAAAAAAGAAAGTTCAAAGGATGCTTGCCTTGCTGGTAGGCTAATTGCTCTCCCTCAGTAGCGTATGTGTCAATATCGATAGGCTCGGAATCTATATAAATATAATACCGAATGAACATCGATAAATACCTCAAAATTCAAAATGCTCAAAAATGCATGATTTTTCTACAGTAGCTAAGTCATGATTTTATATGATTTTAGGTGAAAGAATTATTCCATTTTGATTTATTGTGTGAAAGTTATGATGGTTTGAATTTCAGTTTTTGATATGTCCTCTTTGAGTAATTTAATTATGAAGTGAAAATTTGTAGAGCAGTGGTGAGCACAAGGATTTCATGGATAAATAGGCAATATTATTACAAGTTCAAAATAGTTGAGTTTGCCTCAATTGGAGTTTTCATGATTTAGTTATGAATTTCTAAAGTTATCAGCATTTCCTTTTGTAAAATTAATAGTGTTAAAGGATCTATCTCCAAAATAATACTCTCTGCTGCAGAGACATGTTTGAAATCAATTTTAGTATCAAGTTCGTTAAAAATTAAAATTACCAGAAGTGGTTTCATTCATTTTGGAGTTGAGAGGAATTAGTTATACATTTTAGAAGTCCATACAATTTTTCAGTCTATATATAAATCGTTCACAGATTTCCTAAAGCTTTTATTATTTTTCTTACTCACCTACAGCTAGCCAAAGAGGATGACAAGTGGGACCGAGGTCAAAGTTTGACCCAGTCAAAACGACTTGGGCTCGGCCGAACTAAGCTGAAGGCGTATTCAAAAGAATACGTCTTATATTCACGAAAACGTAATTTGTTCTAACGTTACTGGAAATACGGTTTTCTTAAGAGAATACGTACTACTAAAACCTACGCATCCACTTAACTGGACATACAGGACCACATGTCATAGGCTCAGAGTTTTAAACGTATTTCTAATCACGTTCTTTAGTAGTGGGACCTACACGTCATACGAACATGACAAAACTTGATTAGCGCTAATGACATGTCATTACCTTAATCATCGGCTGTTAACCAAAGTTTTTGCCGGACGAACTCCGGCACGGCCGTGCAAGGCGATTAGACACTTCAGGGGGGCTCCGAGCTCGGGGTTGGCTTCACGGGGTACGCAAGACCCTCACGAACACTTTTGCGGCGACGTGGAATCCAAAGGATGCTAGCGGCGAGCTCCCCACCGTCGGAGGCGGAGCAGAAGATGTGGCTCACGTGGAGAAGATGTTCCAGGCATCGAGGGGCTTCGAAAAATCGCGCATCGGAACCGTCGTGATACCAGGAACGTGGCGCCCTCAACGTAGACAACGGAGGAGGTCGGAGTCAACCGAAACTCCCTCGGGAAAGCACGAAAACAAAAATCGCTGTGCTTGGGGAAGAAGGGACCCAACTCCCTCGGGAAAGCACGAAAACAAAAATCAACTTCGCCAATCAACTCCAAGTGAAGATGCGAACACAAGGGACAAGAAAAAGTTGAGTATAACCCACCGGAACGCCTGCAAGATTCGGGGATGAGGCCACTGGAGGCGAGAAAGAAGATGGCGTCCCCGACGACTCTGTGGATGGCAGTGTCTCGGGCCGGGAAAAACGGGTGCGACACGGTGAGTGGAGTCCGGTGGTGGCCTTGCGAGCTCGCGGGAGGCAGTGAGGTGAGCTCTCTCCTTCTCTCTCTCTTTCTCGGTGAAGAGGAAAGTGAGGCAGAGAGGGAGCAAGAGCGGGGTTTAAGCCCGGTTGATGACGGGAAAGAAGACGGTGTTAGAAGGCGGAGCTCGGGGATAGGTGGGTTTGGCGGTGCGTCATGTCGTTGACGGGGCAGCAGTAGAGCTCGATCGCGACGTGGCACGGCGTTGCTGCGGAGGAGCCAGCGTGAGGTTGAAGCCGGACCTGACGAGTGGGCCTGGCGTGGCAGAGATAGGGGCGGGGCGAACCGGAGTCGGGTCCAGAGTAGGCGCGGTTAGTTGACTTGATCGGATCAAGTCAATATAGTCCGTGTCATCTTGATCGGACGAACGATCACGGTTGGATCCAATCGGTACCTCTAGGAGGTTGGGTTCGATCAGGTCAAAGGGGTTGGGCTCGGTCCAGCGAATAGTGAAGAGTTTGACTAAGACTAAAACAAAACCTAAAGAATTTGACCGTGTGCTAAAAATAGCAAATAAAATCCTAAAAATATGAAATTAATCAGAGGAGTTCCTGGGATAGTCTAGTATTCATAAAAATTATTAGACCCTTTTGTTCATGATATCTTGTGCATATTTTAAATTCAAACTTGATGTTGATCTTTAAATCGTGTTGGAATTTTCTTAGGGTTCAACCCAGTCCCAAAAATTTGGTAAAAATTATATTTATTCATGATAATTAATATAGTATTTTAATAAATTATTTGCAGGGGAACTTTAGTAGCATTTGTTTTGGTTTTTCTTTTGGAGTTCCATTTACAGTATAAGTTTTAATCTCTTTTACAGATTTTCCAAGTGCAATATATAATGTAAGTGTTTCAAAACATGATGCATGCTAATGTGATGCATAATAATCCTCTTTATTAACTTGGAGATGTGACAAAGATGACCCTAGATGGGTTCCCACATGTTGCAGCTAGTTAGATCACAGCAAGAAACCAACCAAAAACTCACGGATCAAAGAAAGACCTCAAATCACCAAATAGAGAGAAAGAAAGCAAATAGACTCATTTTTGAGAGAACTTTCTTTGGATTGATTTGATATGATTTGGGTTTACAGCCACTCCATCAATGGAGGACAAAGCTCAATCTATGAGCACAAAATCAAATCAAAACTCTCTAGAACCCTAACCTCCACTAATCCTCTCCCTAAGCAAAACTAGGGTTTCAAACACAATGAAAGGGTTGATGGGGCGCAGCCACCTCCCTCCTCTATTTATAGTGGAGGCCTAGAGCTTCTAGAAGAGTAAGCCTAATGGGCTCCCGTTAAGGCCCAACACAAACGGGTCACACACACACGTATTTTAAAGCGTCGTCTTCATCTCCTCTTGTAACAGCCCTAACTTAGGGTTTGTAATTCAAATGTAAAATTTTGAGGAGAAATAAAAACTTTTGTTGTCTCTTCAAATCAATTGGAAGTCTTCCAAATTTTCCCTAGCAATTTCCAATTTTCTAGAAGTTAACTCTTGTGTTTGGAAATTGTTGTCATCAAATTATTAGCCTTCAAACTTGTGATCATCCTCTGCAAATATTTTTCTTAGCATCTTGATCATCCTATCTACCTCCTGAATTATTTCACAATTTTTAGATTTTATTTGCTATTTCAAATGGCCAAGTCAAGCTAGTTGAAAATCTGGTCAAACCCTAGGTCAGCATGCTTGTGAATTTTCTGCAGAACTTTTCAGTGCATAAAAGTTCTGGAAAATTTATGCAATATTGATATCTGTCTCAAGTAGCTACCATAAAATTTCGAATTTTGGAGCTCGGGAACTATCTCAAAAAAATTCCTAAACTCTCTCAGCTTTTAAACTCAAAATCGAATCATCGTTTGTCGGGCTCAAACCCGAGCCCGACTCAAATCGAACCGCACCACTTGGCTCGGTCGCGTCAACTAATCGCACCGCCGAGTCCAATCGATCGTGACCGTCCGATGCAAATCGAACGATCCACGCCGCGCGCGCGCAACCGACCTGTCCGAATGCATACACCAATCTCACCGCCCATTTCGATCCAACGGCCGGTGCGAGCATCGATCAAGTCAAACCACCGGTTCGCACCGCTCGTCGATCGCCGACAGTGGACCCTACTGCCGATTCGCCTCGTCTTCTCCGCACTCACCGGAGCTCGCGGCGTTCGCGCATGGGTGCCACGCACTCGCCGCCGCCACCTATTTGTTCTCGTGTCCATCCGTGGAGCATCGCGAGCTTTATAACCTCACCGCACTCATTCATTCATCGCTTCCTTCGCTCTCTCACTTTCTCCACCGCTTCTGTTTCGCGGCGAAGAGGACGAAGGTAGCGCCGCCGTGTTAGCGCCGCCTTGATTCCGCAACCACACCACCGTGATCCACGCCGACGCCGCTCCATTTTGCCCAACCCGGTCCTTGGCGCCCGATGGATCACCAGGGCGTATCGCTGTCCCCCGCCTCCGGCGATCTAGGCCCCGCGAGCTCGCTTGTGATCTCGTGAGTTTCTAGCTCGCCAACTAGTCCTTAGGATCGCACCGATGCATCGAATCTAACGGTGGGCTTGAGCCGCTTTTGTGCATCGTTGCGCGCGTGCGATCAATTCTTTCCAAGCTCGGTTTTCGCCGCGGAAATTCCGCCACCTCAGCTTTCTTCGTCGGCATTACTGGTGTGTGCTTGCTCCTCGTGTTGGGGCGAAGCAGCGCACCTCCCGAGTCTTCTAGAAGCTTGTCGCGTCCTCTCGCGAGCCGCATCTTCTTCTCCGCCTCGTTCGCCGCCACCGCCGCATCCCGTGGTCCGCGTCACCGCCATCGAGTTCGTGAGATCTTCGCGAACCCGAAGGTATCACTCACTCGCCCAGAAACCCTCTGGTTAGCAAGTTCAGTTGCGCGGCCGCGCCGCCGTCCCCGTGCGCGCCGGTGAGCCGCCGGTGGAGTTAGTTTAGCGCTAATCTTGTTTAGCCTGAGTCTCTGACTTGTGGGCCCTCTCTGTTTAATCGCGTTTAGAAATCCTTTAATCCAGCCCGTTATGTTTTCTCTTAGTCACTGCCATGTGGGTCCATGCCGCCGCTAGGGTGTAGCTCGTTATACGTTTTCTCTGTCGGGAAGCGATTTCTCAGGTGTATATGTTAGAAGTACACCTTGATAAGCCAAGACGTATTCTTAGAATACGCCGACGTCACCTTCTCGCGCGTCTGCCTCACTGGTCAAGACCTTTCACGGGCCCGCCCGCTGTCCGGGGCTAGATAGCTGTGGGTAGAAAAAGGTATAAATGCTTTAGTATTTCTGAAATGCTTTTCCGTTGCACTCTTAATTCAATTAAACTTGTAAAATGCATAACTAATTCAATTTTTATCCAAATTGCATGAAACCAAGTCTTTGTTAATTTTCATTTTAAGTATACTATTTACTAAAATAAGTTTCAACCTTGTATCTGTAGCAAAATCTGTTAATTAATTTAATGTTGTAGATTGTATTTTTTTAAGTTAGAAAATTCATATCTTTTCAATAATTGTCCAAATCCAAAGAAACCAACTCAGTAAATTTTCATTTTTATTGTGCTAATTATCGTGTTAAGTTTTAGATACTGTTCTGTTCATGAAAATTTGTTAAGCAATTAACTAGTGTTTTGATGTGTTTTTAGCTTAGAAAATTCATGGAAAATTCTTAATAACCTAAAATGATTTGTTCTCTGTTTCTAAAATTTTGTTATATCATGCTTAGGTTGCTGTGTGAGTTTTAGTATGTTTGTTTGTTGTTGCATGTTTGAGTTTTGTCGGTGTTATTCGCTCTTATTCTGCTTTGTTCAATCGTTAGGCTTCGATATTTGCGGCCCCGAGAACGACCCTCCGCAACAAATTGAGCAACAGCACTGTGCAAGCGCTTGATCATGTTAATCCCAGTATTTTAAAGTCTAATACTTTGTTTCAACTGTATGTATGCATCGCTTAATTTGTGTTAAATTGGTTAGTTAATCCTTTAGATGCATAATTTGTAGGCAAATGATTATCCTCTACTACCTGAGCCTAGGTTATTTGCTGTGATTAGAGATCGCTGGATGATCTCTTGTCACTTAGTAGATCCGGGTCAACTTGCTTAGACATGCTTAGCTATCGGTAGAATCAAGCGGTTATCGACTTTAGTCGGTAACCTTGATCACACAAAATTTACTATAACTTTATGTTTCAAAGCATTTTTGCTATGTTTATTTGCAAAATTAAAAATGAAAACAAAATGATTTAGACTTGGGCACAATGGTAAGACTGGTGTGATCTGTTGGGTGTGACCGAAAGGTGCCCGAGTTAGTTAAGGACCGAGTTACTTGCGCCACCGATCGAGCATTTTGTGCTAACCACACTAGAGTATATGGGACCTCTCTTGACCTAGTACTTTGGCGTGTATTGGCTCCGGTCGCAGGAGGTCGCAGGAGGGATGGAGGTGGGAGCATGGTAGTTGTCCAAAAGCTTTATCCCGAGTGGGTAGTTGTATTTTCGGCTTTACCATGTAAGCGCATGGATTTCTATCCATACGAGCGGCTCGTAGTTAATACACAATATTGGAAAAAGTCTTGTAGGACTTAGTCAGTGCAGCATACCTTCTAAGTGTGCTTGGCTTAAAGGCGGTCTCAAGTGTGGGTACATTGGTACACCCTGCAGGTTAAAACTATTCGAATAGCCTCGTCTAGGTTATGGACACGCTCTGATACGCCCGTAAGAACTAGCCTACAACATTTAAATTAAAACTTGATGGGTGGTACTAACTGGGATTCGTGTTATTGTTGGGGTGACTATTGGGATAGTCACTTCTAGGTTGTTTATCTTTCGCTTTTGTTATTAATATCCTTCATGTTATTTCAATCTTAAAATGAATTGCAAACTTGCCTTTAAAATCAGATACCTTATTGCAAATGAAAATTGGCTTTATGCAAATGAAACATATGGCCTCCACCAAATAAGCTCGCATGTAGCTTATGAACAGTCCGCTAGTTCACACGTCGGTCTTGCGGGTACAAAGACAATCTTTGTACTCGTGTGCTTTGCTTAATGTTTTTGTTGCAGAGGAAGAAGGTGAGCCCCAAGGGCCTCACTACGTGAGTCGTGTTGCCGCTTTCGTGGACGACTAGACTTGGCGGTCCGGTCGATGCCTTGTGGGTTGGAGGCGCGATTGGCTTTGTTTATAGCCATCTTATGGCACTTTTGCTTCATTGCCGTTCTTGTTAATTGTGTACCTCGTGGCACCGCTTCGGTCTTTGTCTGTAATAACTCTACTATTTGTTTATCTTCCGTTTGGTAGTGTAGTGTTTGGACTCTATGTTTGGAATGGAGTTGATGTCTAATTTTGTACCGAGGTGTGTATACCGTCAGGAAGTATACATATCGAGGATCGATTTATTTGATTTGTCTTTGCTAGGACCAGGTGGTTGGTTAAGCATTACAAGCCAAATAAACTGGGGTCCTCACACCTCTTGACATAATCCGCTTCTTCGCGCACCATCTTGCGCCGCGGGTTGGCAAAAGGTAACCAAGGCGATATTTGGTAAGATTACCAAAATACCCCTTCTCGGTCCTTCTCCGAAGACCGAGTCCAGACAGCGGCACTCGCAGCCGCCATGTGTAGGTTGATCCAACGGCTCTCATCGTGTCGGCAAGTCTCTTCCATCCGGCTCCCACCGAAACCACCCTGGCACTTGCACCGACCCCCGCGCCGCTTGATTCAACCAGTCGCACCGAACTGTTCGTTCGGTCACCTTTGTCCATCTTGCACCATATATACTTGAGTCCAATGACTTCACCCGGCATCGTCGATCGGTCTGAACCTCAGCTCTCCAAGCCTAGTCCCGATCATCCTCGCCGTTGACCGTCGTTGACCACCAAGAACCTGCACAACAATAGACAAGCAAATCAAATCCGGGAACAAGTTCTTCACAACTTGACCCACGTTAGTCAAAACATGCATCATGCAACACATATGACATGAAACCCATGAACTTGACCTAACAAGCAAACATCGCCGCCCAACGGGCCGACGAACAAGTTAAAACCAGTCAGACCGCCACCATGACCGGTCTGACCGCTCCTCTTGCCGGTCAGACCGCCAGCCAAAGGCTGGTCTGACCGCCAGTCCATGACTTAGCCAAATTCCAGCTTGGAAATCCGTAACCTCTCTGGAAATTTCAAACGAATAGAACTTTCGCCTGGAGGCTCCAAAAATTATGGGACCAAGAGCAGTAGAACCTCTTCTCTTGCCTACACCCTCTATTTTTTTGCCCAGCTCAAAAATCCAAAGCCACTTTCATGGCTCAGCTGTAGCCGGTCAGACCGCCACACTGGCCGGTTGGACCGCCGCCCTGGCCGGTAGAACCGCCAGCCTCTCACAAGCAAAACAACCTGACAGGACTGGTCTGACCGCCACCATAGCCGGTCAGACCGCCTCAAACCTAACAGCACAGAAACTTCACCAAAAATGAGGGTTTCTCCAAACACCTCGAAGCTATTGCCAATTGTTCAACACACTAAGATTAGGATCATATCCACATGATCTCCACACATCGAATGGGTATGTAACTACCTTAAGCTTTAACATATATTTGCTTAAAGAATGAAAGCACACAATTTACTATTTTAAAAGAATATAATTTGCATAAAATGTAGGCTTAATATGATCAAAGTGTTGACTTGCCTGGGTTATAGGCAAGAGGGTCTTGGTAGTCTTGTTCTTGATCAACTTGCAGATCGTCCGAGTCTTCAAATCCTAATCGGACGATTATACCGGAAAAAGGCACAACGGCAAAGAGAGCAAATAAATACACAAATGAACTCCAAATTGAACAAGACCTATGCTATTAGCAAGATCTTGACTTTACAAATTTTTAGAAACAAGTTTCACAATTTTAGGGGTTACGACGAGAGAGAACTGAATTTTAGAAGCCTTTCCTTTTAAATTAAAACAGAAAAGGAAAAGAAAAACAAAGAAAAAGAAAACGAGTAGCGGCCCACAGCGCACTTTCGACCCAGCCCACGACTCGGACCGAAATAGGCACACGGGTGCGAAGCGCAACCCACGGGCGCGGGGTGCGGCCCACGGGGTAGGGCACTGCCCTAATACGCACGGGGGGGCTCGGGCCGAAGGAAAGAAGGGGGGGAATGGAGGGGCGGTGGCGACGCGCGGGAAAGGGGAAGGGGAGGGGCGGCGGCGGCGCTCTAGAAAGGGGAAGGGGAGGGGCGGCGGCAAAGCGCGGGGAAGGGGAGGTGATGAGGATATGACCCCTATGGATACAACCATATTTGCTATGCTTACTGTTCCAAGTATAAGAGTTCGTACGCTTCACTTAAATTATCAGGTGAGCTTGTTTTTAGGAGTGTTTTTATATTATATGAACTATATGATGCTACCTAATGATGAAATATATATATGTGCAGCCCATCTGCCGGCGGCCCACCTGGGGGTGTGTTTACTGTTCACATGAACAGTACCACGAGTTTTAGTCCCACTCCACTATTTCTTTTAGATTTGTGGCTCCTTATCCCCTATTTAAGGAGGACACACCCCCCTCTAATTTCCTTGGATTTTATTTATGTTTAGTTTGCCTTCATTGTAACTTGTATCTTTTGCGTGTGTCGACTAGACCACCCAATTAAGATCCTTATTTAGAATCCCAACTCAATTCAAATATTTCAATTCCTATTTGCAATTTCAGATTGCTATTTATCTTGTTCTTATGTATTTCTTCGGTGTATGCAGGAATCGACCTTCGTGGTCAGGTCAATCGGGTATTCGTGCACGGATGATAACGACATGTCGAGCAGTTCAGCGATTGCATGGTTTCGGGCCTTGTGAGTTCGTAGCCAGGATCATGAGAGTTGAGCGACTACTACCGAACTTATCTCTCATCGAAAGATCGGGCCAAAAATTAGGACCTCCGTGGTTCATCAAGTTGTATCAGAGCTACAGTTCTTCGGTGAGAAATCAGTACCCTTAGTAGTAGATTGTTTTTCATACCTATAGTCCAGAAAATTGTCACAAATGTTTTTTGCATCTATCATCCATACCGAGCCCGTTGAGCCTTGCAATTTTTCTTTTCGGTATTTTGCTTGTTGAATCATTGGTTGCATCGTCGTGTCTAGTTGCTGATCTTAAGTTCTAGTTATTGTCTAGATTGCTTCTCGTGTTTTCCTTCGCGTTGCTTGCTTGATCGTTCTTTTAGGGTAATTAGTTTTTGCATCTAAAACAGAAAATTTGTGGGTTAGAACTTCTCTAATTCGTATCAAAATTAGAGAATTCGTGCAGTCATTAATCTGAAAAAAAAAGAAGAGGATTGTTGTGATCTTTTGGGAGATTTGATGTTATTTGCGACTTGCGGCAATCCGTAGGGCCGACGGATAATAGAAGGAGAAAGAGGCAACCGTAAGAACAAAAGCCGCGGTAGAGAAAAAAAGAAAAGCGCATAAAAATTGGTGAAGACCTTCTACATATAGCCAAAAGCTTCCACAAAAAATTTCAGCAAGTTTGTCCCAAGGATTTGAAAGATATATCGGTTTCAAATTTGAACCTGAGACGGTTTCGAGTCCGAGTAGGATTCTGTTTCCAAGACACCTTCAGTAAAACGGACATAACGTTTGCATACGGTGTCTGTTTTTGACGTTCTTGTCATCGTTTCGAAGCTAATGACGAGGCGCATCCTTTCCACATAAGCCACTAGTCGTCACCCAGGTGCTCCAAAATCGGCCATCTTCGGCCCCGAATTCGCATCGCAAGTTTTCGATTTCTGTTTTTGCCATTTCCTTCGATCTTCCTTTCGGAATTTGGAGTTCGCCTCAACTGCAAAGTTGTAGATCTCATCGAAACCTTTCAAACAAGCATATATAAGCCATATAAACCTTTGTATTTTTATCATTTGAGACTAGCTATTGTGTTTGCTAAATCTAGAGGGTTGTTTGTATTGCACCGATATTGCTGTCTTTTGTGCTCTACGTCGTGCGAACAATCTTGTGCCCCTTACAGAAGTTTTAGTAGTTGGCTAGCGTCTCTCCTAGCACTTTTTGTGAGGTAGGTGACTTGGTATTGAGGCTTATCCAATCCCAGTCTAATCGGAACAAACTTTCCCCCAAGTGGAAGGTCCTTACATCGTGGTCGGCGTAACGCGTCCCAGATCTGTGACGACTTGCAATGGAAGATGATCGTGTTCTCTCAAACTCTTGGAATATTGACCAGTTACGCAAATTTTATGTGTAACAAGCTTCCACGACAATAAAGTATCAGGTTCTCCCTATCTTTTTTGTCTCTTTTTTGAATTTCGCTTTTATTTTTGACCATTTTTTATATGCTCATTCCCCCTGTATACTGGTCGAAAAAAGGACAACACATCCAGTTGAAGTCTCTCCTCTCTGCATGTGGTCCTGCCCGCTAGAAGGAGCTTCCTAATGTTGCTTTGTTCTTTACTATAACAACCAGTACAAAGCTTATTGGGCTCAGAAATATGGTCGAAAGTTGTTAAGCAAATTCATGTCACCTTAGCTTATTTATTTTGAAAAATAATATAAGAATAGTGCACTTTTGAGATGCGTTCGACTACTTTTCAATTAACTTGATTGGTTTTTACTGGCCGGAGGAAGAAACACACCTAGTCGCAGCTTCTCCTTTCTGCACGTGGTCCTGCCCACTAGAAGGAACTTCCTAGCGTTGTTCCATTTCCTACTTTTGCTGCCAGGACAACTTCGTCAGGAAAAACGAAAACAGTCGAATGAATTCTTAAGGTCCTCTAGATGTTTGTTTTGCTCAAGTTGTCGTTATTGATTTGATTAATCTAGTCGGAGATGGTAACATCACCTAGTCAAAGCCTTTTTTCTCTGCATGTGGTCTTGCCCACTAGAGGGAACTTCCTAGCGTCGATCTGTTTCTAGTCTCTCGACTAGTGCAAGATAGTCGATACTCGAGAACTATAAGTCGAACAAACCTCTATGTTTTCAGGAACCCTTTCTTTACTACTTTCTTAGTTTATTCCTAATAATCTAAGTAAGTAGTCGGGGGCTAGGATAAAGTTATAAACATGACTTCATTTCTTAGTCTTAGTTTTTCCGAGTTATCATCTTACGAGTTACTAACTACTCTACGAGATGATTCGCAGGGAAAATGAAGGAGAAAGGAGGAATCGCTCATATCTGGTCTGATTATTTCTTCCTTTTTCATTATCTTACGAGTTACTAACTACTCCACGAGATAATTTGCAGAAAAAAAGAAAGGATCATATATTTATGCATCACCACCAAAAAGACTTGTCTTTACAAGAATGTATTACAAGACTACCCTGTTAAAGGAGATTCTATTTGCATCTCCTCTGCGACCTTCTCGCCAACCGACTGCATCTCTTCGATCAGCTTCTCTGCTTCAGATTCGATGCAGTCGAAGTCGGCTTCAACGGAATGAGGATTAAGGTTAGGATCACGGGCCTTGAGTTTTGCTAAAACAAAGCTCACAACTCCTTTGACCGCTTCCCTTATCGAATCATTCCGTTAGTCTTGAGTAGACACGGCTCTTGCAGAGTACCGACTGTTTCCCAATGGCACTCAGATGAGCAGCCATCGTGTCGTCGCGAGGAGCAACCCTCCCAAAGACGGCCCATCGAGTACATTGTTCAGAAGTGAGATGTTATCTTGAAGATTAATCTTCATCGATTTCGTCTCCTCCTGGGAATAAGTCGAAGCCTCATGGAGTTGTTTTATTTCAATCAATCGATCTGGAAAGAGTAAGGATTGATTAGATGAAACAATTCTATGAGAAGATAAAACAAATCAATAGCGGGTGAAAGTTGTACTTACCAGCTAATTGAGAACCCATGTTCTCAATTTCTTGATCTTTCTCCTTCGCGATGCGAGAGATTTCACGGACAACTGAGGACTTCTCCTGGACCTCGATCCGGAGAGCCCCCACCTCGGCCTGAAGGACCTTATTTTCGACTTCTTTTTCTGCAAAAGAATGAGAGGTTAAAAAAAGGGCGGAAAGCAAGATCAGAAGCAGTCGTAATTACACGTACTGTTTATTTTTTCCCCACAACTGCTGAGTTGCAGAGTTAGCCTCCTGAAGTTTCTTCAGGAGGTTGGTGGCTTTATCTCTTAGCTTTTTCGACTCGGCTTTTTCAAAGTCGAGTGAATCAGCCAAGGTCTTTTCGTCACTCTTAAACCTGAAAAGGTAAAGGGAAGACATGAACACACTTAAACAAGTGGTCGTAAGTTATTCTATGACTACCCCCTAGTCGTAAGTTTTTCTACGACTAGTACCAAGTTGTAAGTTTTCTACGACAACCTTTTACGAGTACCGAATAAGTAATCAGAACGATTACGAGAATCAGTTACTCACCACCTCTCTGCTTGCTCGCAGAGTACTGCCTTCTCTTGTCGAAGTTTGACAAATTGCCGATTGTATTCGCAAATCGTAGCGACTTGCTCCACGTCTCTCTACAAGGGAGAAAAACGATAAGAGGAAGAGATAAAACCATAAGTGAGTATCGATGAATACTTACGTTCATGTTTGACCAAGCAAACATGGAGACTATTCGTGATGGATCCTTCAGCCCATCCATCTCCTCGACTCGTTTCCACCAGACCCCTTCGAGTCGTTCATTGTCAAAAACATCCCCACAATTGGGAATGTTGCTAGGGTGTGGAACTCGGTCTCCAGATCGGTAGGCAGAAGATCCTATGATAGAGTCAGGGCCAAAGAAATCAGAGCAAAAGTTGAAGTACTCTTCTTCCTCTCGACTTGTAACGGAACACCACCGGAGGGCCGGATGAACGCCTCGACAACCTCCTTACCGTCACGGCGGTCGGCACTCTCACTGCCACCGACCTCCGGTATCTCCCTCGAGGCCTCTGTCGCCTCCTCCCCAGTCTCTACGACAGCCTCGATTGTTGTAGCGACTTCGACATCCTCAGCGGTCGTAGCGACCTCAGCAGCCGCAACTTCTTCCGTCGCGGGGATGGTAGCCGGACCTTCAGCTACTACCGCAGTCACACCCTCGCCAGCTGAAGGAGTGACAGCGGGATTCTCCATGGGAGCATCCCTAGGGGCTAAAGACGTCGGGCTAAAATCACAAAACGCAGAAATAAGTCAACTCGTAAAAAACAAACAGTAAGTGCAGTTATTACACTTATGTTTTTTACATACCTCTGCGCACTGGACCTAACTCAAAATTTGGGAGCAACCTTCCCGACGGAAGATTTCTTCGACTTCTTCTTAACCATCGCTGGTCAAGATTCAATCGGGATAATGGGAGTCTCCTCCTCCCGACTTCCCGAGTGGCCGAGACCTGTCTCGACCACCTCAAGACCACTACTCTCCTCAACACCAGGTCACACGGGAGCAGCAGTTTTCTTCACAAAAGACATGAAGCTCTTCCAGTTCTTCTTTTCTAGCTGCCTTATAAAGCCACGAGAAGCAGAAACTGTGAAAGATTCGTTGTCGTAATATAAAGGTACCTTGACCTTGGGGACTTTGCGCTTAAGGGCAAAGGCCTCTGCTTCTGCTTTCTTCTTCACCGCAGCCATGTCCGCGGCAAATTTAGCAAAAGGAGCAGGAGGAGCCGAACTCGAACCCCCCTTGTCGCCGACTTTTACCAATTGACGTTTCTTGGTTGGAGGGGACTTCACCGACTCTGCTTGCGCAGTCGCCCCAATAACCACCAAATCGACTTCCTCGTCATCTTGGCGGTTCTCCATGCCTACTTTCTGTTAAAAAATAGAAAAAAAATGGATGTAAGTTCTTCTACGATCACTAGCTGGTCGTAAGTACGACCAACCCAAAAGTCGTAAGTGTTTCTACGACATTGTGTAATCGTAGTCCTGTTACGATTACGTCCGGTCGTAAGTTTTTCTACGATTAGTAACTAGTCGTAAGATTTTCTACGACAAACCTATTAGTCGTATCTCGATTTACGACAACAAACGCCTAAAGGCAAGATTGTTTTTTCAATTACCTTTAGGCGCTCCTTTTTCTCTTTTGCGGTTAAAACTGCAAGGATTTGAGGAGCTGCTATGTTGGACGGGCTCTTCTCGCAGACGAGCCTGACCTGAGCGTCAATCTCCCCCTGAGGAAGATCTGAACACATGGACAACACGATTAGCAGACTAAATCGGGATTAATCAAGGACAAAGCCAAAAGAGTAAGTTTTTCTACTCACCGTCCTTGTAATCCCTGGTTGGGTTGTCCTTTCTCGAGTATCTCCACATGGGAGGAACTCGTGCCTTCAAAGGGCTGATTCGGCGCGTGATGAAGTCTTTCACCACGTGCCAACCGGTGAGCCCCTCCGACTTCAAGTCTTTGACAGCTTGAATATAGGGGGCTATCCGGTCGAGATTACTAGTAGTCGAGTCCGAGGAAGAAGACCGCTCGGCGGCCTTTCTGGCGAATGAGAGGCTATCTTCCTTCGTAACCTCCAAGTAAAACCACTTCTTCTTCCACCCCGGCCATGACGACCGGGTAAACATCTGAATGTACTCCTTCGACTTACCGTCGTGGAGCTTCAGACCACAGCTACCGGCAATCCCGGCTTGACGAGCCATTCCGTAGTAATACTGGAAAAGCTCGAGATCCGTCGGAATCCCCAGGTAGGCCTCACACAAGCACACGAACACGCTCAGCATTGTGATGGAATTAGGACCAAGGTTCACTAATTCCACCCTGAAGTGCTCGAGCACGAGTGTGAGGAAGGGGTGAGCAGGCGATCGGAGGCCGCACTCACAGTACACCTGGAAAACTGGAATTTGGCCTTCCTCTCCCGACGGCCAATGCTGCTCATTCGCCGCAATCCACTTTACGAGAAGTCCCTCGGGGATCTTCTCGGCGGTGACCAGAGTGGTCATCTTTGCATCATCCATCTCCGACTCAGCCCACTCAGAGACAATCCTAGCCATTTTCTCTCAAGGGCTGGAAGAATTGGATTTGGGAAAGCTCCAAGCAAGTGCACGGAATCACCGACGGCGGAAGAGACGAGAAAGCAACAAACTACTAGGTGAAAATGTAAGAACCCTAAGTTTTACCTCCACGGTCCGTTTTATGACCACGCGCTTGGAACGAAACAACGTGGAATCCCAACAGTTTCCACCGCTTCGGGAATTGCTCTGACGGACAGACCTTTAACCTGCCCGTTCGAAAGTCCCAAAACACTTTTCACACCTCAAGTGAAATTACCATCTTGACCCCCAGGTCAAATGAAAAGCCGATCGGAAAAGTTTTGCTTCCGGTCATAAGGCCACGATTGCTCCGAAGTTGTAAGATATTCAACGACTATCTTGCAATCGTAATATTCTTAACAAATTACCTCGATCAAGCATATTTCTGGTCAAGAGAAACGTATGTTGAAGAGATTTTCCTTCAACGTTCTTCCTACGACCTCCTAGTGGTCAAAAGATCATCTACAACCCTTCGGTCAAGTAAGCTATTTTCACTTGAAGCTAGGGGCTAGATGACGAGGATCTAATAATCTTCATTTTATTATTCCATAATCATGTAATATGACGTCACATGGCATACCCCTTAATATTATAAGGGGAGAGCAAGTCAGGTAGTCGTAAGTTCTTCTACGACTACCCCCCTAGTCGTAAGCATTTCTACGACTATGGTGTTGTAACATCCCAATTTTGGACTTGTGTTTCAAATGTAAGAAAATGAGTAGAAATTAAAACTTTTTCTTACAACATGTATTTCCTGTGTGTACTAAAAAATTATTGTACAAGAGTTATGGAAATACAAAGTTGCAAGTCTTTTGATCCAAATCTTGATCCTTCAAAAACAATCTTGTCCAATCTTTTGATCATCTCCTGGAAATATTTTTCCTAAGTTCTTGGGATGGTATGTGACCCCTCTGAAAAATTTCACAATTTTTAGAAATTGTTTGAATATTTTGAGAGGTCAGTCAAACCAGTTTGACTTTCAGTCAAACCTTAAACCAGTACCTTGCAGAATTTTTGGAGAAAAATGCATAGCATTAAAACCTCTAAAAATTTTACACTAGGTCAATATCTAAGTCAGCAACCTCCTGTAAAAATTTCAAAATTTTTGGAGTTATTTTACTACCTCTAATAAATCCTCAAAAGTCTCAGCTTAATTTTAAACCTAAAGTTGATTCACTGTTCCTTGGGTTTGATTCGGACTCGGGCTCGAGCCACTTGGTTGAGCCTAATCAACTAACTGCACCGGGTCCCCTTTTAATCGTGCGGTCGATATCAGCCATAGGATCTAAATCGAACGGCTCGGGGAGATGGTGCCGTTCGGGCCGCCGCGAACGCGCCATCTAATTTAGACCGTTGGATTAAGATCCAACCGTCTTGGTTCATTGGGTCGTTCGGGTCACCCGAACATCTCAATGGATCCCACCGCTCGATCTTGATCGGACCGCTCGATTGCTTGAGTGTAAAACCCTCGGCTGGACCCTTTGAATCGTGACCGCTCATTGTCAATCCAACGCCATGATTTCTTTTCGTTCTTCTTCCTCCTCTGTCTCTCATGCGCGCGTGCGCCCATGGCGGGAAGAAAGAGAGAGGAGGGTGGCTTGTTGTGTCACTGAGCGTGCCTCGTCAACATCACTCGTGGGGCATTAAATGCGCCTGTGCTTTCGGCTCCTCCATCCCGAGTCTCATTGCTCCCATCACTTCTTGGTCCATGATCAGTGCCATGAACCGAGCTCACCGTGAGCTCTTGTTCTTGCTCAAACCCTAATCCTTCCTCTATATAAACCCCCTTAGCTCCTCCCGGTGTTCCTTTACACCACACTTTGCTCATTCTCTCAGATTTGAGCTCAAAACCACTTCAAATCTTCAAAACACCATTTTCGACCGTGGAGCTCCATTGTGGATCTTGGTGTCCAGTGGTTCACCTTCAATATTTCTTGCACCCTTTGAGCTCCTCAACTTCCTTTATATTTCCCCTAACTTAATTTTGGGTTACATTCACAGAATCACTCAATTTTAAGTTTGGAGATTTTCTACCGATTTAACCCCTTTCTTCTCCAACTCCGTAAGTGGTTCTTTTGCAATTGCTTACTTGTGGAGCTTGTGGAACCATGATGAAGCTATTTTGATCACCCATTGGTGTTCATTTTGCTCGATTGTCATTTTCTTCTTCATCTTCCTCGGCTCCCGTGAACTCCATCGTGTTCAAACTTCTCCGCCACTTTTGAAGCTCACCTTGGCTCTGTAGCTTCTTATTAGTCCCTAGAAGTGTTGGCACTCGCCGTGGACTCGCAATGAGTATTTTCCTATTTTCATGTTTTACCGAAAATGGCTCCATCTTAGTTTTCCGGCTCGCCGGCGTTCTAGACCTCCACCGACGGCGAGGTCATCACCATTGGGTCCACAACACTATTGCGAACCCATTTTGATATTTGGTTGGCGCCATGCACATCGAGTCGCCATGACGAGCCGTATTCTCACTCGGTTTTTGTCAGCTGAGAAACTCCCATTTTCGTCAAATTATTAGGACACAGTTAATGCCCAATTATTGTCAATCATTAGGAGTATTAATTGTGTCTTAATTTGGCTTAATGTCTCACTGACATGTGGGCCCAACCCCCTGTAATCATCGCTGGCGTTAACCAACTGCTTTCGGACATCATTAATGCTAATGATTGTCATTAAATCCCTATCTTAGCATTAATGTGTCCGAAATTGTCTTTTGGGTCACTAACGTGTGGGCTCGTAGGCCTTAAACCTCAGTCACGGAGCCATTAAGACTATTTTTCAAGTTCATTAAATGTTAATCATTGTTAGCATTTAAGTGGTCCTTAGCTGCCAACTTGTGCCACTACCAGGTGGGCCCCCAATCACTTAAATCACCTCTAGTCAAAATCTTTAGGACACATTGATTGCTAATCATCTATAATCATTGGTCATTAGCATTTAATTGCTGTCCTAAAATCTCCTTGTGTCTCGCTGCCATGTGGGCCCCGAGCCCTGTGCGTGTGTTAAAGCTCGCATGTGTGACTCCTAGTCACTGACATGCGGCCCCACGTGTCAGCACTCCAGTGTTGCACTTCGATCTATGGCCACCGTCCATTTTACGATCTGTGGCCCAGATCATTGCGCCGATCGGGTCACCCGATCCTCCCATCCTTGTGGGCCGTTCATCTCATGATCAACGACTGTGGTTCGTGTGCTGTTCGGGTCGCCCGAACCACACTCATTATGGACCCTCCGATTCTTGATCGACGGTCGTGATGTATTGAGCCGTTCGGGTCGCTCTCGCGCCCCCTCGCGCGCGCCGTTGGATTCCAAATCAAGAGTCCAAAGTTGTCCACGTCGATTCCTTTCTGTTAAGTGTTGTTTATTTCAGTAAGTGTCAACTGAAAATTGTATCAAATTTTTAGAAATTCATATCTAATTCAAAATAGATCCTTTTTAAATGAATCCAACTGTAATAAATTTGTATTTCACTAAAGTTTAATATAAAAATGCTTTTAGCTATGCTTCGGTGGTAGAAAATTGTAATCTTTAATCGCTTGTTTTCACCATTTTGTATATTCCGTAATTGAATTAAAACTTGGAAAATGTATATCTTTTATGTATATCTACAAATTGAATGGTTTTAACTTTGTTAATTTTGTTATTTACTAAACTTTAATCTAAAAATGGTTGTAGGCCTAAATCATTTTGAGAAAAATATGTTAATAGATTTAACCTTATTGGTAGCATTTAAAAATTCATTTAATGTTGTAAAAGGCACAAGTAATTCCCTGTAAATCCAAAATATATAAAATTGATGCTAGAAAATCCCTTTGTTAGCATACTTTAATGTGAAATAGGTTTTGAACATATTTATGTTTCTGGAAAATATAATATGCTAGGTTTACAACTTAGAAAAATCATAAGTAAATCATTATAACTCCAAATTTAGTAAACTCAACTTTGCTGTGATTAGGATAACCATATCTACCTACCATAAAAATTTCAAGTTCCAGATCATTCTAGAAATTTTCGCCATGAACAGTAACCGTAATTAATTTAATTAGGATTTTTCAGGCTGAGAAAACTTAGTTTAGCCATAACGTTTTCATGCTTAGTCCAAATGAAGTGATTCTTGTTTCTAAAATTGTCTAAAATCAACCTCTAGCTGTTGTAGAAATTTCATGTGATTTGGTTGTTCTTTGCTGTTGAGTTCCTTTTGGTGTTCTTCGTTCTTATCTGTTTTTATCGCCTTTTCGCGTTAGGTTCCGAAGAATTTATTGAACCTGAGCACTCCCCTCTGCAGCAAGACCAATCCCAACAAGGCAAGCAGTTTGATCATTTTAATCCTAGTATTTTAAGTATTTATGTTGATTACAAACTCTATGTATGCATTGCTACTTTATGTTAAACTATTGTCATTAGTTGACCTAGTAGATGCATTTCCTTAGCCAATGATTATTCTCTACTACCGTGAGCCTAGGTTATTGTTGTGATTTAGAGTTCGTGGATGAGCACTTGTCACTTAGTAGTTGCGAATTAATTGCTTAGCCATGCTTAGCTTCCGGTAGAAATGGGCGGTTATCGACTTGTCGATAACCTTGATCACATAAAACTTATTATCACTTATGATTTCAGCTTTGTGCCATGTCTACTTATGAAAACTAAAACTGAAAACAAAATGATTTAGACTTAGGCACAATGGTAAGATGGTGTGATTTTGGGTGTGACTGGAATGGTGCCCGGGTCAACAAGGATCGAACATCTTGTTACACTAAACCAAGCATTTTAGCGTGCTAACCACACTAGAGGGTATGGGACCTCTCTTGACTTAGTACTTTGGCGTGTATTAGCTTCGGTTCGCAGGGAGTCGCAGGAGGGATGGTGCTGGGAGCATTGTAGTGTCCGAAAGGCTTCCCCCGTGATGGCTGGTTGTCTTTCGGCTTGCAATGTAAGCGTATGGGTTCCGATCCATATGAGCGGCTCGTGGTCAATGCACAATATTGGAAAGCGTCTCGTAGGACTTAGCTGTGTCGGCATACCTTCGGAAGTGTGCTTTTGGCTTAAAGGCGGTCTGAAGTGTGGGTACATTGGTACACCCCTGCAGGGTTAAAACTATTCGAATAGCCTCGTCCTAGGTTATGGACACGCTTGGCAAGGTCTTTCAAGAGTTAGACTACAACCTTTTAATTAAAAACTTGATGGGTGGTACGAATCAGGGATTCGTGCTATGATGTGGTGGCTATTGGGATAGTCACTTCCAGGTGGTTACTTGTATGTATCTTTATTCCGCTGTTATTTTGACAACAAAACAGATTTGCAAACTTGCTTTTAAATGTATTACACTATTGCAAATAAAGTTGGCTTTGTGCAAAATGAGACATACAACCTCCACCTAAATAAGCTTGCATGTAGTTATGAATAGGTTTGCTATTCCACACGTCAGTCTTGCGAGTACCTTTGTGTACTCAGTTATCTTGCTTAAATGTATTTGTTGCAGAGGAAGAAGGTGAGCTGGAGGGGCCTAACTTCTGTGAGTTGTGCTGTGGTAGCCTTAGAGGCGTCTAGCTTGGCGGCCCGGTCGGTTGCCTTGTGGGTTGTGTGGCTAACCGGTCGACTTTTGTTCTAGCCATCTTATGGCGCTTTTGCTTCCGCTGTTATTCTTGTATATTGTTCTATTTGGCCGGTCGGCTCTCTTTTGTAATAACTTTACTTTATGTATGTCCTTGTTGAACTTAGTGATAATTGTTGTATCGAAATGATGTATGATTTTGTGATGATGAGCGTGTGCTGCATTTCTGGGAAGCACATGTCCATCGAGGCTTAGAATGTTTAGTTAGTAATGCTAGAACCATTTGGAGGTTAAGTGTTACTAGTTAAATATTCCGGGTCCTCACAAAGTTGGTATCAGAGCCATATTGACCGTAGAAACCCCTAGTTTGGTCGCCTCTAGGATATTTTGAAAACTTACTTTCAAATAGTTTATGAAAGCTTAAGTAAGTTCTCAGATTTACTCCTTATCTATCTTAGCTTGCTCATCTCATCTTATTCTTGGTTAAATTTGGAAAATTATTTTCCCTCTCATCTTCTTTCCAAGATAGTTGTTAAATCGATTAAATTGGTTTTGGGAGAACCCTGAGTGTTGTCATTAAAAGGTTGGCTGTCCATTAGTGAAATTGGGAGTTTCTGGAATAGGAAGTTTCAGCCAAGAGCTTGGAGGAAGAAATTCTGGACAGCTAGCTCTTAATTAGTAAATAGTGTTAAAAATGAGAGGCTAATCCAACTAAAACTTGTGGGAATAAAAGGGTAAGAAGTGATATGAGTTAGCTAGTGTCTGACCCTCATTTAGGTGATTTTACCTTGCTTTTTAGCTGTGTTAAGCCAAAGGATGATTTCTGAAATTTTACCTTCCTAAACTGATTACTCGTTCTTCCATGCGAGTTAGTCATACCAGGGAGTTGCTTTTGTAAATTGAGCTCTTGCGTTAGTTTTATGTTGGTTTTTAAGCTTCTGGAGTTCATTTGGTAGAGATATTAATTGTTTTTTCCTTGCTTTCAGTTTCGGGCTTGTCCCTTGTCCATCTTAGTACCTATCCCCACCCAACTTCCAGTAGAACTCCCTAATCCTTGGCTTTCTTTCGCGTCGTTCAGCTTCTAGTTTTCGGGTTGCGTTGCTAACCCATCTCTTCATACTAGGATGTCTGGACAGCCTAGTAGCGGACTAGGTCAGCAAGCTGGCGGGAATGGAGATCTCCTTGTCTCCAAATGCCCAGACAAGACTCACAGCGCCCACCTGAGCGACAGATGGAATCTGTTCCCATTGCCCCGGGGAATGGCAACTACCTCCCTTTTGCTGTGACAGTGAGGAGAGCCACGTCACTGAAGATTGTCAACTGGGGCAGGTTAAGGTTTGCCGGCGCTGTGGTGAGGAAGGACACTACAACATCGAGTGTACTACAGCTTATCCGAACTGCGACCAAAGCCACCTACCCGGAAAATGTCTGACTACCAAAGTCACTTGTTTCCTTTGTGAGGGGAATGATCATTACCCCAAGGAGTGTGGTCTGAACCGGGTGATTACCAAGTCAGTAGAACTTCAACAGCAGATTCTTCGTGCATCCGTAAGACTCGCCGCCACCGATGCCGCCCAGCAAGAGAAGTTCTTGGAGGGTTTGTCTACGGAGCTGTAGGACGAGTTAGCAGTCTATGGCTTCCCCGACCTTCAGGCGATGGTCGGCAAAACCCTTGTTGCTGGGGGCAGAGGGAGAGCGCTAAAGGAATTTCGCAAGGGTCAGAAGAGGGCTCTTGCGGAGATCACCTGTTTCTTCTGCAACAATAAGGGCCATTATGCAAATAGTTGCCCCAAGAAGATTGCAGCAACCTCTCATTTCTTTTCGCAGCCCGTGATCCGATCACATGAACCTGCGAAACATCGTGACCTAAGGGTCGTTCGTACTCAAGACAACTCCATCTCGGTTGGGAAAGTTCAGGAGGTACCCCAACGTCGTGTTAGGTACGCTTCTTGTTAACTCTTTGTAATACCCGATTATTCGATATCGAATGCTGTAAAGATTAGAGAGGAAATAAGTTAAAATTTAGAATTTTAGGAGAAGTATGGGCACAACCCATATTCGAGAAGAGGGAGCGACCATAGTGGGCCAAGGCCCATGAGTGGGCGCGCAGCCCATTAGAAGGCAAGGGAGGGGGAGGGACCAAACCTAGCCCCATTTGCTACAGTAGCCCCATGCTACAGAGTCTGTGCTACTGAGCGGCGTGCTACAGCTGCCTCCGCCGCCCTCTGCTCCTCCTCTCCCGGCGCCATCTTCCTCGCCGCTTGGTCGACCGTGGGAAGAAGAAGAAGAGGAAGGAAGAGAGGATTGAAGGAGAATTTCTTCGTGGGATTTGATCAGCGATCTCCGATGGTTCTACAAGGGTAATGATCGATTTCCCTCGTTGTTTAGGTTGTTTCAGATGCGAATTCGATTAGTTTGATTGGATTGAATTACTGCCGTTAGAATTTCAGTTCTGTCCCAAATGTTGTGTGGCCTATTTCGTGATCTTAGAGGCCGAATTTGGGTTGACCATCTCCTAGAGTTTTGTAGATATTGATCTTAGCTTTCGGTGGCCACCAAGAATACTGAATTCTGACATACGGATCAAAAGTTATGATAGTTTTCATCTCTGCTGTCCAGAATCCTGAGGAGAATGAACTGTCAAGTTGCCTTTTAAAATATGAGTGGGATCATGGAAAATTCCGGGCTTTCACCCAACTAGGTTATTGTAGGCCTTGGTCTTAGATTTTGATATTGATAAAGAACGCAAATTTTGGTGTAGCCAATTAAAAGTTATGGCACTTTCCGTGCTGCTGTCCAGAATTGCCGGAAGTTCTGACAGACAGTGTTTGTGGGTCTTGTGGAAATTGATACATATAGAATTCGAGGCTTCCATCATCTAGGTTGTTGTAGATAATTTCATTACCTTTCAATCAAACCTGAGAACACCCCTTTTCGAGTTTTAGATCAAAAGTTATGCCATTTATACCGCTGCTATCCGTATAGACTTTATGCTAGAATGTGGTTTAATTCAAAGTAACGGGTATATTTTAAATGGTGGGATTGGGGTTATGAGTTAGGGCGATGCGAGTAGTGTTTTGATGACTTGGTTCTTATTGAGTAACTTTGGTGTAGGGGTGAGGCGCCAAGGTTAGCGGCTTCTTCGTTGCCTCCCAACGCATCGCAACGCTAAAGGCAAGTACAATGACTTATGTGTGTTTTGTAAACCCCAGATGCTCGTTGATTGGTATGGTGTTTTATTGATATGTGAGACGCTTAATGTTCATGTGCTATCCACGGGAGTGGAATGTCCACGGGAGTGGAGGTTATGGTAGACAAGAAGGTTATGATGATTATGTTCTTTGTGTACGCTCTTTCATATGTGTGGAGATGATATTAACCATTGTTCATAAATTTATTCATGCATTCTTGTTCATGTTCCGTCCACGGAGTGGAGCTCCACGGAGTGGAGTCTAAAGTCCCATCAATTCCAGTATGGGCAAGTGAAGTCCCACTATTCCAATGTGGGCAGTTTGGACACCGTATGAAACGTTCTTCATACGGTATTTTGGATCCCCGTATTTCGATAAATACGGGCTTAAGTGAACACCGACGGTGTGTCACTTGCTATACCATATAAGCTCGAGTGCAATCCAATCAATTCATGGCATCCATGCATTACGCTTCTTTCTTTCAGATACTTCTTTGTACCATAATTTTACATGAAGTGTGTTCTTGTATTCGTTGTACTTGCTGAGTCCCGGACTCACTCTTGTTTGTTGTTTTGTTTTAGGTGGCCGTTGATGATAATTCTATCGGGAGGGAGTAGACATGCACTACACACACATCACCATATTCCAGTTTCAATAATAGAACTTGGTTGAATTCCTTATTTGTTTAGAGATAAACTGTAATAATTGAGGCGTCATGTGGATGATGTCTTCTGTTTGGTCATGGATGTTTATTTTCTGCTGTGATACTTGACCTGCATAGGTTCAGATTTTATTTGTGTTTTTATGCCTTATGAGCGATTCACTTTCCATTCGTTATAACTTGGATTATTGCTTCAATTCTTATGATTGTGGATGTATGTTAGACTCTTTAGGTAACATTTTGGCTTCTGGATAGCCAGGGTGTTACACTCTTGCCCTTATACTAATTTATTCGATTCAGGAGTATCTCATTTCCTTATATCCCCACCTTTTGCTGCTGTCGGTGGTCTTGTTTTGGCTCTTTTATTTGAAGCTCGGTACCACCCCAGTTTCGAAAAGGTCTTGCTAATCTATCCCGAACCCCATGATGCCTTTTGGGATGTCATCGTTTATTTGACTTAGGCAGCACATTTCCTTCCCTATACATCCTAGGGTATCACATACTTGTTATTGCCTCAAATTTCTGTGGCCTAGAGGGCCATAGCTCCTTTAACAAACTAGCTGCGGAGGGATGACTCCGTATAGTTAGTTATCAATCCGAGGCCCCATTCGTTAGTGGAGTAACCAGACAAATCGCTCCACCAGCTAACAACGACCTTGCACCATCAACCATGGAACCTAGAAAGATCTCTCAGTCTGTCAATCCTTGGTATATCTGGACCTGGTAAGTTCCCTGTGTCGGATAAAGTGACACGTTTTCTACCAGTCAAAACCAAGATTCGTACCGATCGCTTGGCTGGTATGCGTCTCAAGAATCGTAGCTTGCAGGCACCGGTGGTGCTCGTGCCCATGTTCGACTACCCTCTTTCTTTTTCGAGTGAGCCAAATCTCGGGACGAGATTTCTTGTAAGGGGGGGGGGAGTTGTAACATCCCAATTTTGGGTTTGTGTTTCAAATGTAAGAAAATGAGTAGAAATTAAAACTTTTTCTTACATCATGTATTTCCTGTGTGTACTAAACAATTATTGTACAAGAGTTATGGAAATACAAAGTTACAAGTCTTTTGATCCAAATCTTGATCCTTCAAAAACAATCTTGTCGAATCTTTTGATCATCTCCTGGAAATATTTTTCCTAAGTTCTTGGGATAGTATGTGACCCCTCTGAAAAATTTCACAATTTTTAGAAATTGTTTGAATATTATGAGAGGTCAGTCAAAATCTGTTATATGCACACAAAAAATTGGCATTAACTTCTAAAATACATAACTAAATCACCTCAACTCCAAAATGAGTGAAACCACTTCTGATAATTTTCATATTTAATGAAATTTATATTAAAATTGGTTTCAAACTTGTCTCTGCAGCAGAGGGTTTTATTTTGGAGATTGATCCTTTAACACTATTATTTGAACAATGGAAAAAGGTTGATAACTTTAAAAATTCATAAGTAATTCTTGGAAACTCCAAAAACAGTGAAATCAGTTTTGGTAATTTGTATTTCAAATGAACTTAATTATAAAAATAGTTTCAAACTTACCTCTATCACAGAAACTTTATTTTGAGGAAAGTGATCCATAAGGGCATTATTTTTGCTTTATTAATGCTGATAACTTTAGAAATCAATAACTAAATCATGAAAACTCCAATTGGAGCAAACTCAACTGTTTTGAACTTATAATAATATTGCCTATTTATCCATATAATCCATGTACTCACCACTGCTCTACAAAATTTCACCTCATAATTAAATTGTTTAAGTAAAGGCATATTGAAACCTGAAATTCAAACCACCATAACTTTCACATACTAAATCAAAATGAAATAATTCTTTCACCAAAAATCCTCTAAAATCATGACTTAGCTACTGTAGAAGAATCATGCATTTTTGAGCATTTTGATTTTTGAAGTTTTTCTCGATGTTTATTCGGTATTGTATTTATCTAGATACCGAGCTTATTGATATCGACTCCTACGCAACTGAGAGCGAACAACTTAGCTACCTGCAAGGAAAGCATCCTTTGAACTTTCTTTTGCATCATATTTGATCCCAGTTTTGTTTGGATAGATGCAATGATAATTGCTTGCATGTATTTTAATAATGTCACTATTTTTATGATGAATAGTTAGACACCCCTATTATCTTGTCATTGTGGCTATCCATGAATTATTCCAGTACTGAAATGCTTAAGATAGGATGTGTGAAATTATATTGTCCGGGTTTGCTTAGTCATGCAAGTCTAGAACCGGTAGTTTGATTGTCGGGAATAACCCGACAATTATGGGATAAACACAACTCTCTTTATATACTTTTGGTTCAGATCTTCAGATTCGTTTTATGAGTTAAAATTTTGTCATTTTAAATGAGCTTTTGGTCTGGACAAGTGTTGGTTAGTGATGGTGCTTCGTACGAGTTTTGGGTAAGTGGTTGACTTGTGCGACAATTAAGGACCGAACTTTGGGTACTTTGTTCAAGCAATTCTCGTGCTACCATACGCAGATATATGGGTGTTGTACGGTCAAGTAAGGAAGGTTCTATTGTGTTAAGTCTCACGGTGGTGTAGGGACAATTGTGTCTTTGTCAGTTGTCCTTAGGAATCGATGTCAATGTTCTATAGTGTGCAAGGGAGCACAATTTACCTTTTCATTACATCGGTATTTCCAATACAACGTGTGAGCCCCTTAGCAAGTGATATACGCTACTTGTACTAAGATCGGAAACATCTCACATGGGGGACTTAGCTCAATAGGGTTTTCTTGCTGAAAACGATCGTATCTCGATTCTCCCCGGCCAGCATACCAAAGGAAGTGTGCCATTATCCGGAGGCTTACGGGCTAGTCGAGTCGTGTGGGTAAAGTAGTACACCCCTGCAGGGTATAAATCTATTCAAATAGTCGTGTCCGCGGTTATGGACGACGCTTGAAATTTGTGGCTGCTTATTGTTAGACTTGGAATTAAAAATTGTGGGTGAACTCGGTAATTATCATGAATGGGATGTTCATGCTTGTTGTAGTATCAAAGTGGGAAGCCACTTTGCTTATTGTATGCTTTATTTGTTACTCAGTTCATTACTTATTCACATGCTTTACTTCTACTTCAAATCTGATTTTGAAATGGCACTTGAAAAACTAGTATGTGTAGGTTGTACATTGTTGCGTCTCTTTCGCAAAACTAAGCTAATATGAGCCTTTCCTTTGAATGACCTTATGCATAACTATTTTTATTTGTGTAAGACTTGCGAGTACTCTTTGGTACTCAGCCAGATGTTTGCTGGCTTTTACAGGTGAGGACGATATTGAGGCTGATGATTTCGCCGGTGTCGATTTAGGGGACACCGACGAGTAGTATGCTATCTTCTAACTCCTAGTCGGTTGCCGATGGGTTGTGGGCAAACCACTGCTGGTCTTTTTGGTTTATTTACTCGCTTCCGCTATAAACTTGTTAAATTTGGCCGGTCGGCCACATATGTATTTGTATACTTGGAGCTGTATTGTAACTTTTGCACTATTTATGTATGATGGTTGTATGGATGTGACCAACGTTGTAATGAGGGTATGATTATATTGGTCGCTGATCTTGGGAGCCAATATAGGTCATGCTCGCTGTTCTTGGATTCCCATTTAACTCGCTAAGTGTCGTGCTTGACTTGTTGGAGAACCGGCAATCATGTAGTGCTCATGAGAGGAAAGGCGCATGATCGTCGGGGCTCTAGATTTGAGTTGAGCCTCTCATTTAGACTGAGTTAAGTTGGAATCCATTTACCGGAGATCCCGAGTTATGTCCCTAAGACCTTGTTTAGTCTCGGTCTTAAGGAGATAACTCCGGGGTCTCCACATCTAGTATGGTCTAGCCTAGGACCAGCACTAACCGGCGTTGAACGATTTTTCAGCTTGCATTCTCTGATTTGATAGTTGTGTGATACCCTAAAATATATTCGAAAGGATTAGTCGGGAGAAATTAAATAAATCGGGAGAGAGTATTTGAATCGGGAGAAGGGTTCTTTTAGAAAATCATCAAAACAGAAATGAGAGGGGTTTTCCGCGTTTAGGGGCAACTTGGGCTTGGGCCTAAGCCCATGTGGGGCTGGCCGGCCATAGGGGAGGCGCCATCCCTCCCCAAACCCTAGCCGCCCCACCCCTTTTCCCCCTCCTCCCCACTTGTCGCCGCCACCTCCTTGTCCCCTCTCCACCTTGGCCGCCTTCCTCTCGCTCCCTGCACCTTCCCCTTGGTGCTCTCCCTTGCTGCAGGCCAAGGACACCGTTCCGCTGCCGGTCTAGTGGAGGAAGAAGGAGGACGCCCGGTTTGTGGATCGCCAAGAAGAAGAAGGATGAGGGGAGAAAGGAGGAGGAAGATCATCTTCTCCAAGGTTCTCCCACCTACGCCCTGGTTTCTACAAGGGTAACGAGTGCCGATCCTCATCGTTTGATTAGTGGTAGATGTGTTTTGGTTCAATTTTGATTAGATCGATTTGCTGCGGGTAGAAATTCGATTCTGTCCAGATTGTTGCGTGGACTTTTTCGTGATTTTAGAGGCCGAATCTGAGTTTCCCATCTCCTAGAGATATGTAGGTCTTGTTCTTAGCTTTCGGTGGCCGCCAAGATCACCTCATTCCGACTTTCGAGTCAAACGTTATGATAGATTTACTATCTGCTGTCCAGAATCCTGACGAGAATTAGCAGTCTCTGTATAGGTTGATTTATGGCCTAGTTAGAGGGTGATTCAGAGGTCTTGCCCATAACAACTTTTGAAGGTGATATCACTAGCTTTCAGGATTGATAAAGAACACCTCATTTGGAGTTATAGATCAAAAGTTATGCACTTTTCATTGTGACTGTCCAGATTGTAGATCAGTCTGTCCAGATTGTATGTTAGTTTTATCTCTAGTTTTGTCCTGTGCCACTTTTTGTTAAAGGCAAAATTTGAATGTCGTGCCAACTAGGTTAGTGTAGGTAATTTCATAACCTTTTCAGATTGTTAAAGAAAGTCCAATTTGGAGTTGTACAACAAAAGTTATGGATATTTTATTTTAGCCGATATTTCTGTCAATTAATTCAGTCAACAGATTTGAGCCGTGGGCCAAACTTTATTAGAGGCAAAATCTGAACTTTTGCCCAACTAGAGTATTGTAGATATGTCATTTAAGAATCCATGGAAATTGGTCTCACCTCATTCCGAGTTCCAGACCAATAGTTATGTCAATTACCGTGCTGCTGTCCAGAATTAAGTTATGTAAGAAATTGTTGATTTCAGTTTAAGCTTTGTTTTAATGACTAGAGTCATCAGGGAAGCAGTGTTTAACGTCGATTAGTAGTGTTGGGTATATTATGTCCTTATTGAAATTATTTTACTTGTTTAGGAGGTGAAGCCTCGGGTTTATGAGTATCACCTTTGCCGACTAACGCGTCGCATCGCGAAGGCAAGTACATTGCCACCCTTAATGATTGTGATTGATGAATGTTTATATGGTCATCTTTGTGATTTTGTATGATACGAGAAGATGGATTGTCTATGTTCTTTCATATGTGTTGAATCCATGTTTTGTTATCATGTCTTTCAATATTCGTGATTTCATTCTATGCATTCATTATGCATGTTTCATCCACGAAAGTGGATTGCAAGTCCCACCATTCCAGTGTGGCGGTGTTGGACATTGTCATGTCCCGCCCACGGAGTGGATTTGAAAGACCCATTAATTCCGAATGGGCATGTAAGACCCATTAACTCCAAGATGGGCAATGTTGGACACCGTATGAAACGTTCTTCATACGGGAAGTGGATCCCGCATTTTTGTTAAGATGCGGGCTTGAGTGAACACCGACGGGTGCTTCACCGCTATACCGATATATGCATGTGTGCAGTCCATTCCTTTGATTTTGAGCATTCGTATCATGTCTTCATATGTAGTCGGTTGTGATGTGATCGAACTCGATGATGAGTTTGTCTTATTCATATTGAATGATTATCTTATTGATATATGTACTTGCTGAGTCGTGGACTCACTCTTGCGTTGTTTGTTTATTTTAGGTAACCCCTGATGTTGGCTCTTGGGAGGGAGTAGACACGCACTACTTGTTCACAACACCAAATTCATGTTCAAGACTAAATTTAGTTCTATCTTACATTCGTTAATGATGAACTGTAATAATTAAATTATAATTGGTGAAGGAAGGATACCTTCTCCACTTTGAGGTTGATTTATTACTGCATATGAACTTTCATTATCAATGAACTGAAATAAATAGATTAGATGGTGAAGGAAGGATACCTTCATCATGTCTTGGTTGTTTTGATACTATCATTAGTTGATTTTATTCGAATTCTTCCGCAATATGGATGTATGTTAGATGTTTTAGGTGACATCTTGGCTTCCGAATAGCCAGGGTGTTACAAGTTGCTAATCCATTGCTACCATACTTGAGCCTTCCCAGCTACACCTTTTCTACACCGTACAAGCTAAACTTCACCTGACAATCGCTCCATCCAATCTTCGAAGATACATTGACACCGCTGGTTGCCGATCACCCCTGTTTCTTGGTAAGAATTCGATAGAAGGCTTGAGTGTGAGCGACTTTTGAACCACCACATCTTAGTAGTTGCTAGGGACATATACTTGTGTTTTGCTAAAAATGGCAGGTTCTGCGAAGCATTTGGATGAGGATACATCTCATACTCCTCGTACAAAGGCAATCGTACAAAATTTTCGGCGTATCATGAACCTTCGTACGGAAGGTCTTGAGGAAGATGTCAGGGTCACGAATGAGCGACTTGCTCAACTTGAGGGCACCCAGATTGAGACAAACGCCATGCTCGCCACGATGGAGAGAGCGCAAGGCGTCACTAACACTTCTTTGGCAGGTATTATGACACGCCTTGACGAGATTGCCCAAGCATCCATTGTTGTTCCCCCTGCTGCCCCGGTGGTAGAAGCGCAAGATGAATTCGACTACGTGACTGATACCGAGGCCAATGACATGGGTAACCACAACAACAATTGAGCTCATCGACAGTTGCATTTTAATCGACAAGGTATGCGACAAGAACCCCCACGACGTGAGGTACGTGACCACGATGATTCTTTTGCTAAGGTTAAATTCACTATGCCCTCTTTTAATGGTAAATATGATCCTGATGGTTATCTTAATTGGGAACTAGCTGTGGATCAAAATTTTGCTTGTCATGAATTTCCTGAGATTAGACGAGTTAGGGCTGCTACTAGTTAATTTACCGACTTTGCTTCTGTTTGGTGGAAATAACATTGCCGTCAACATCCCAATAACATACCTAACACTTAGGAGGCTTTAAAATTGCTTATGTGATATCGATTTATTCCCTCATATTATGCTCGTGATTTGTTAAATAAATTACAATGCTTACTATAAGGTACAAAGTCTGTGGAAGACTACTATCAAGAATTATAAATTGGTATGTTGCGTTGTGGTTTAGATGAGAATGAGGAGGCATCAATGGCTAGGTTTTTGGGAGGATTAAATCGAGAAATTCAAGACATCCTTGATTATAAAGATTACAACTCCATTACTAGATTGTTTCATCTTGCTTGCAAAGCTGAACGTGAAGTACAGGGACGTTAGACGAGGACACAATCTAACTCTTCTACAGGTCGCACAAACTCATGGACACCACGCACCTCTACTACCCAGGCCACTAGTGCACCCCCACCGCCACCCTTTAACAACAAGCCGCGCCCCGCTACTTCAAATCCAGCACCACGAGTTTCTAAAGCAGCCAAATCAGCACCATAAGCTTCTGCAAAAACCTCATCTCCGGTTGCTTCGATAGGACAAACTAAGGATATTCAATGCCATCGGTGCAAAGGCTATAGACACATGATGCGGGACTGTCCAAACAAGCATGTACTGATTGTACGCGACGATGGTGGATATTCCTCTGCTAGTGATTTTGATGATGAAACATATGCTATGCTTGCAACTGACCCTGCAGAAAATGATGATGAATCTGATTATGAGGCGGAACATGTTAGCGCCGAAGATGATGACAAGTATTTAAGCATCATAGTGCAACATGTACTAAGTGCTCAAGTTTCTCATGCTGAGCAAAATCAGCGCCATAATTTGTTCCAAATCAAGGGCGTTGTCAAGGAACGCTCGATTCGCATAATTGTTGATGGTGGGAGTTGCAACAATTTGGCGAGTATGGATATGGTGAAGAAGCTTGCTTTGCCGACCAACCCTCATTCCCACCCATACCATATTCAATGGTTCAACAAAAGTGGTAAGTTGAAGGTAATACGAATAGTGAGAGTACATTTTTTTATGGGTTCATACCATAATTATGTTGATTGCGACGTTGTTCCTATGCAAGTTTGTTCTTTGTTATTAGGAAGACCTTGGTAATACGATACTGATTGTGTGCATCATGGTAGAAATAATCAATACTCTCTCATGTTTAAAGGAAAAAAATTGTGCTGCATCCTATGACTCCTGAACAAATTGTTAAAGATGAACTTGCTAAAGCTAGTAGAGAGAAAAATCAGAAGAATGCTAAGAGTGAAAATCAGATTATAGCAAAAGAGTTTGAGCACCATAAGAAGAAAGAACCTAAAGATGCTCATGTGAAGAATAAAGAAATTAAATTGAAAGGTGTTAGTTTTCTTGCTACCAAATCTGATATGACTGAATTGGATGCTAGTAATTCTGTTTTGCTATGCATTAGTTTGCAAACAAGCCTTGTTTTCATTTGAGGATATACCTTCTTATTTGCCTCCTGCTGTCACTAACATTTTGTATGAGTACAATGATGTCTTTCCGAAGGAGATACCGCTGGGGTTGCCACTGCTTCGAGGGATTGAGCATCAAATTGATTTAATTCCCAGCGCATCACTGCCTAACCGCGTACCATATAGGACCAATCCGGAAGAAACTAAAGAAATTCAGCACCAAGTTCAAGAATTGCTTGCTAAAGGGTATGTGCGTAAATCTCTTAGTCCTTATGTTGTTTCGATCATTTTAGTGCCTAAGAAAGATTGATCATGGCGCATGTGTGTAGATTGTAGAGCAATCAATAATATCACGATTAGGTATCGTCATCCTATTCCTAGGTTAGATGATATGCTTGATGAATTGAGTGACTCTGTTGTTTTCTCCAAGGTTGATTTGCACAGTGGATATCATCAAATTCGCATGAAATTAGGCGATGAATGAAAAACGATATTTAAAACTAAGTTCGGGTTATATGAGTGGTTAGTAATGCCTTTTAGTTTAACTAATGCACCTAGCACCTTCATGAGACTAATGAACGATGTTTTGCGTGCTTTCATTGGTAGATTTGTGGTGGTTTATTTTGATGACATATTGATATACAGCAAATCCTTAGAGAAACATCTTGACCATTTACGTGTTGTTTTTAATGCTTTACGTGGTGCACGTTTATTTGGTAACCTCGAGAAGTGCACCTTTTGCACCGATCGAGTCGCGTTTCTTGGCTATGTTGTTACTCCCCAGGGAATTGAAGTTGATTAAGCCAAGGTTGAAGCAATACAGAGTTGGCCAACTCCTAATACGGTCACAAAGGTACGAAGCTTTTTAGGATTTACTGGATTCTACCACCGTTTCTTGAAGGATTTCAGCACCATTGAATGAGCTTTCAGCACCATTGAATGAGCTCACCAAGAAGGGTGTGCCATTTATTTGGAGCATCGCACAGGAGAACTCCTTCACCATATTGAAAGATAAATTAACACATGCACCACTACTCCAACTCCCTGATTTTAATAATACTTTTGAATTAGAATGTGATGCCAGCGGAATTGGTTTAGGTGGCGTATTGTTACAAGAAGGTAAACCTATAGCATACTTCAGTGAGAAATTGAGTGGGCCTCGTTTGAACTATTCTACTTATGATAAGGAACTATATGCACTATTTCAAACTTTGGAAACTTAGCAACATTATTTATGGTCCAAAGAATTTGTTATACATTCTGATCACGAATCTTTGAAGCACATTCGAAGTCAAAATAAACTGAACCGTAGGCATGTAAAATGGGTTGAATTTCTTGAGTCTTTTCCTTATGTCATAAAACACAAGAAGAGAAAGGAGAATGTTATTGCTGATGCTTTGTCTATGAGATATACCATGCTTTCACAACTTGACTTCAAAATTTTTGGATTGGAGACTATTAAAGAGCAATATGTGCATGATGCTGATTTTTACAGATATATTGTTGAATTGTACAGAAGGAAAAACGTGGAACAAATTTGTCATTAATGATGGGTTTGTGTTTAGAGCTAACAAGCTATGCATTCCAGCTAGCTCTATTCGTTTGTTGTTGTTACAGGAAGCGCATAGAGGCGGGCTGATGGGACACTTTGGCGTGAAGAAAACGGAGGATATACTTGCTGATCATTTCTTTTGGCCAAAGATGAGACGGGACGTCGAGCGCTACGTTGCTCGCTGCACTACATGTCAAAGAGCTAAGTCACGACTTAATTCTCATGGTTTATATATGCCTCTATATGTTCCTAGCGTTCCGTGGGAAGATATTTCAATGGACTTTGTTTTAGGATTGCTTAGAACAAACAAGGAGAGCGATAGTATATTCGTGGTTGTTGATAGATTTTCTAAGATGGCCCACTTTATACCATGTCATAAGAGCAATGATGCTACCAATATTGCTGATTTATTCTTTCGGGAAGTTGTTCGCTTGCATGGTGTGCCTAATACTATAGTTTCAGGTTGTGATGCTAAATTTCTTAGCCACTTTTGAAGAACTTATGGGCTAAATTGGGAACTAAGCTGTTATTTTCTACTACTTGTCATCCCCAAACTGATGGATAAACTGAAGTTGTGAATAGAACTTTATCTACAATGCTTAGGGCTGTGTTGAAAAAGAATTTAAAAATGTGGGAAGAATGTTTACCTCATATTGAGTTTGCTTATAATCGTTCATTGCATTTTACTACAAAGATGTGCCCCTTTGAGGTTGTTTATGGTTTTGTGCCTCGTGCTCCTATTGATTTAATGTATATTCTATCTTCAGAGAAATTGAACTTTGATGCTAAACAACGTGCTGACTTGATTTTAAAAATGCATGAGACAACTAAGGAGAATATAGAGCGCATGAATGCTAAATATAAACTTGCTGGTAGTCAGGGGTAAAACATTTAACTTTTGAACCAGGAGATCTTGTTTGGTTGCACTTGAGAAAAGATAGGTTCATTGAATTGAGGAAGTCAAAATTGATGCCTAGAGCTGATGGCCCTTTCAAAGTGTTAGAAAAGATTAATGATAATGCATACAAACTTGAACTGCGTGCATATTTTGGGGTTTGTCCCACATTTAACATTGCAGATTTGAAGCCATACTTGGGAGAAGAGGAAGAGCTTGAGTCGAGGACGACTCAAATACAAGAAGGGGAGGATGATGAGGACATCCCTAACATGGATACAACCACGCCTACACACACAACTGATCCACAACCAGTGTTACATGGACCAATTACTCGAGCTCGTGCTCGCCAACTTAATCACCAGGTGAATTCGTTCAAAGGTTTATATATTACTGAGAATAGACTGCTACCTAATGCAAATGATTTAATTGTGCTTAGGAATATGAAAAGGATCAAGGAGAGGTATATGGAGTCATGGACAAGCATAGGAGGCATAATGGAGGTCATCATGCCACTTTGGGTCCGAGCCAAGCAAGAGTTCAAGTTGGGCTCGTTCTGGATTTGAGTTCGGACTGCTGCGACAACACTAAGTTCAAACGGGCATAACTTCTTCATACGGACTCCGTTTGGGACGTTCTTGGACTTCATTGAAATCTTATCAAGTCTACTTTCCAATGGATCCAACCTAAGCTTCAAATTCCAGCCGAGCCGGCCACAATCAACAAAACAATCTACGTCTGTTTTTAAGCCCGAGTCAAAAGGGTATTGCGCCACCTCCTCTTGGGTCCATGGGCCTTATAACCCTAGGGGCGTGCATCCACTTCCCTGGCCGCCACCCCTGGTCGTCTTCCCATATAGGAGCCGCTGTCTCCCTTTGCTAGAACTCGGATTTGAGTTTAGGTTTAGCCATTGTGCAAACTTATGTTCTTTAGTTGTGTCGGACGACCACCTGTCAAGACAGCCTTCAAGATCCCACCTTTGATTTTCAATACCATCTACGCTACATTCTTATTCACAATATCATATTGCCTATATTTTATTCTTGCTAGTTCTTCGATTGCTCGGAGGAATTGAATCTCGTGTTTAGGTTGATCGCGCTTCTAGCACGGTCAATAATATCTCGGAGTTGGTTCAACAATTGCTAAGACACAAGCGTCGTCGTACGGTTATAGTCGGATCGTGAGAGTCACCTCCACCAAAATCGGTAGTTATCAATCTCATCGAAAGATCGGGCACCCCGCCTCCATCAGCGCCCTCCTTGCGTGCCTTGTACATGGCCTTGCAACTCCAATATACATACATATAAAATTCAAGATGTTAGAATAAATAGTAATTCGCACGTATTTTTGTAGATATAAATATGTACATACGTGGCTCGTAGGCTGCATAGGTCCGCCATGGGCTGATGAGAGCTCGCGGCCACGCGGCCGACAATGTCGACGACGACATCGTGAGGAAGAGTGACGGTGATCACCGACGTCCTCTCCTTGGTCATCGCTGTCATGCTCTGCATGCTCACCTTGGCGATCGTTGTGCGTACGTATTCAATACAGTGAGACGAAGAGCGATGGGAGGTTTCATCTTCGGTGAAGGATGATCGGTCTTATAAAACTAGGAGTAACCGGCGCGCGGGATGAAGAGACGCATGTAACATTGGCGTGCGAGACGAAGAGACGCAACCGACACGCGAGGCGAAGAGACGCATGTAACGTTGGCGTGCGAGATGAAGAGACGCAGCGCGCGGGAGCTGAAGCGGATTGAATATATCACAGACACTTCCAACCATGAACCGTCCGCGATACCTAACTATCACAGATGGTTTGTAAATAGAACTGTCTGTGATAATTCACAGACAGTTCTTAACAATAACCGTCTGTGATGTCCTCGATTATCACAAACGGTTGTTGTTAAGAACCGTCTACAAACCGTCTGTGATAGTTAGGTATCACGGACGGTTCCAATGATAAGTACAACACAGACGGTTCCAAAAGAACCGTTTATGATGAGGTGTCTGGTATGACCTGTTTTGTAGTAGTGGATATCGCTTGATCATACTATATTCGTCCTGAAAATACTCTTATAATATTATTATACCTGTCTAATTTCCAGTGATCGCATGTTAAAATAAAATTTAAACTGTCAAAAGTTTTACCCCTCTCTCTACATAAAGTGGAAAAATAAAATCTAATTAATGACATCTATTTTGAACTAGAGGTGCTCAAACCACTAATCAAATCAACAACCACCTCACCCCCAATCCTCTATATATACCTAGCCACCTCTCCTCTTCATCTTCAAACCGCTCAACCACCTTCTCACTTCCGAAGACCTACACATGTAGTAGCACACACACTGCTTGAAGTTAAGATCGATGATGTCCTTCTCCAACCTAGACTCCACCTTCCTCCTCCTCACCTCCACAATAGCCAACCCTCTCCATGCCTGCGTCCTCCTCGCTCTCCTCTTCCTCGCACTCGCCTTCTTCCACCCCGGCGGCTTCGCGTGGGCGCTGTCCGGCAACAACGGAGCCGCCATCCCGGGCCCGCCGGGCGTTGTCCTCGCGCTCGCCGGTCAGAACCCACACCGTGCTCTGGCTCGCATCGCTGCGTCGCGCGGCGCCACGCGCATGATGGCCTTCTCCGTCGGGCTCACCCGGTTCGTGGTGGCGAGCCACCCGGACACGGCGAGGGAGATCCTCGCCGGCTCCTCCTTCGCCGACCGCCCGGTCAAGGAGGCCGCGGCCGAGCTCATGTTCCACCGCGCTATGGGCTTCGCCCCGCACGGCGAGTACTGGCGCCGGCTGCGGCGCCTGGCCTCCGCCCACGCGTTTAGCCCCAGAAGGCTCGCCGGCCGCCTTGCCGAGCACCGAAGGGCGATCGGCCAGGAAACGGTGTGGCGGGTGGGGCTCGCCATGGCGCGCGACGGCGTAGTCGGCGTGAGGCCCCTGCTGCACCTCGCGGGCCTGGACAATGTCATGGTGACCGTGTTCGGGGTCAGCTTCGACGAACTCGACGAGGGCTTGGGGTCGGAGCTGGAGCAGATGGTGAAGGAAGGCTACGAGCTGCTCGGCACCTTCAACTGGGGCGATCACGTCCCGTTGCTGCGCCTCCTCGACGTGTATGGCGTCAGGAGGAGGTGCAGGGCGCTGGCGTCTAGGGTTAAGGTGTTCGTCGCGAGGATCATAGAGGACCACAGGAGGAGGAGGGAGACGAGGAACGACGGCGACAACAAAGACGACTACGACTTCGTTGACGTCCTGCTGGGGCTGGAGGGGGAGGAGAGGTTGGAGGAGGAGGACATGATCGCTATCCTATGGGTACGTGAGAATACATGGCATGTATACAACCTAGCTACTTTATATACCTCCAGTCACATAAAAGTGACACCCTAAAATGTGTGCATATTTAACTATTTTAACTTTGCATAGGAATATCTTTGTGAAGGTTGTCTATTTATAAGGTGACTGAATTTTTTAAAAAATATAAATCATATTTTTTATTCTTTGGATAAATATCCAATCGTATGACGCACCAATCTCTACGTAAATCCAACAGTCATAAAAATTAACTTAGATTTTAGAAAATTTCAGGCAACTAAAAAATAGCAAATCCGCTCTGTGAATATCTAGATTGATTGGTCCAAAAGTACTTTGGTAGTATTAATTTTTGTTAAAGTTTTAGAGAGAATTTACCATACATGTTGGTCGATGTTAAAGTTAGATTTTGGTGGTCCTGCATGGCAACATGTTGGACACACCCAATTTTGTTTTTGTTGACCAGGACTAGCTCTATATATACATGCATGGACATGCATATGTAGCCATAAGATATGTTGTATGTGAATAAACATTATATATGGTCAAGTAGCTAGCCAAAACTTATATATAGTCGTGATATAAAAGCTTATATGCAAAAACTTCTTGACCTAGCCATATATAGTTTCCGGTACTTGATGTGGTAGGCAACTAGCTAGGCATAAGCACATGTTTATCCTTTTGTGCTGCGTCCCTGTCCATGAGTGAGTGTGCATGATCTTGTCAGTATCTTTGTTCTTGTGGTTATTATAGCTAGCTAGCTGTGGATAGAACGCCGGGTCACTGTCCATTAGTGGGTAAGCTCAAGTTAGCAAGCTAATTTAAGCTAGGCTAGCTTCTACACTCATACATATCTTAATTGCTTGTCCTCCTGATGCCGACTTCTTCATACATATATGCTGCTGATCTTGACATGGTTTCCATGTAGTGTGTACACGTACGCATACTATTTTACACTGGGATTGTCTATTCGTAAGGTGATTGAAATTTTATTAAAAATAAGTCACATATTTTATTCATTGATCAATATCCAATCATATGATATATCAATCTCTACACAAATCCACTGGTCACAACAATTAACTTGAACTAAAGAAAATTTCAGACGACTTAGAAATAACAAATCCATTGTACACTAATAATCTCTTCGGTTTGTGCATAATAAATACATGGAGTGTTTCATGCATGTCTGGATCAATACATGACATGGACGATTGCATGTGTGCATGCAGGAGATGATCTTCCGGGGCACGGACACGGTGGCCATCCTGCTGGAATGGGTGCTGGCGCGCATGGCGCTGCACCCGGACGTCCAGTCCAAGGCGCAGGCCGAGATCGACGCCGCGGCGGCCTCCGGCGGCGACAGCGAAGACGCGGCGGGGCTTCGGTACCTGCAGTGTGTCGTGAAGGAGTGCCTCCGGATGCACCCTCCCGGCCCGCTCCTCTCGTGGGCGCGCCTCGCCACGCAGGACGCCCGCGTCGACGGCGGCCGCTTCCTGGTCCCAGCCGGCACGACGGCGGTGGTGAACATGTGGGCCATCGCCCGCGATGAGAGCCTGTGGCGCGACGCCGGCGCGTTCCGGCCGGAGAGGTTCCTGGAGGAGGCCGAGGACGTCGTGAGCGTGGCCGGCTGCGACCTCCGTCTGGCACCGTTCGGTGCCGGCCGGAGGATGTGCCCTGGCAGGGTGCTGGCGCTGGCCACCGTCCACCTCTGGCTGGCGCAGCTGCTCCGGAGCTTCCGGTGGGTGCCCTCGGGCGGCCGCGTCGACATGAGCGAGCGCCTCAACATGTCCCTCGAGATGAAAACGCCATTGCTCTGCCTCGCACTCCCAAGGACGGCCACCTAGACTAAGCTACGTACTTGCTCTACCTGCCTACGTACAAGTTAGATGCAGTACGGCATATACAGGCCTGGCTTTTGCAATTATTATCTATTATGTATAATTAATTACTAGTAAGCATGCATGTTCTAACCTATTGTATTTTAGGTGTGTGTGGTTTTGGTTAGAACACGAAATAATCCCCAAGGTTTTGTACGTGTAGCTCCATCTCTAAGCTAGCTTACCCATGCAGTGCCGCCATGCACATGCACCATCCATGCATAAATTTGTACGGCTGTGCTATGTAGCATGCTGTGCCATGTGTGTTTCTGTACTCTAATGGGAAGCTTGCTGGGAGGCATGGGAGTCAATAACTATGCGTGTAATATAATGGACTTGCTTGGAAAGGTTTGGCTGTGATGCGTATGTTTGGAATTTGCCTTGCATGGAAGCGTCTTTCATACTTTTCAAACTCTTAAAAAGAAAGGATAAAGACTAAAGAGCACCTGGGTGCTCTACAGTTGCTTCCTATACCGATTGAGAGAAATTTTCTTCTACCACTGTGGAGGGCGCTATATCCTCTCTTCTACCAGCGAAATTTTGTGCTTCTTTCCCGCCACTACCGGAGGTACTTTTCTTTTATAAGTTGCATACGTCCGATCAGTTCATCCAAAAGTTTAAACCGTTAAGGAAAAATGGACTCATGTTTTAATAGATATTTTAGATATTTCCGTGAGGTCGAGGGCTGTTAGCCGACGTTTGCTGTTAATTTTTTCGCCATAGACCAACGTACCCTTGGGTGTGTGACAAAAGGAGACGACAGGAACGTAGGGGGGAGAGAGGGAGTGAGTGTGGGGAAAGGAAAGAGAGGAGACATCTATCTATCTATATACTAATTGGAGGCTCTCCTAGAAGCCCCCACGTTAATCTTAGGAGATAAAAAACTAGAAATTCTCACATTAATCGAAAAAAAAAAGAAAAAAACTAGAAATTCCCACATTAATCAGAGACATCTAACCATCCAATTCAATAGATGGTGCAACCTACGGCTTGGATTTTTTTTTTTGTATCCGACAGCCTATATGGATAGAGACCTTTAAGCTAGAGAGCCTATATGGACCGATTCAAGCTTTCGGAAGACCAACAGACTCAGGAAAAGCATTCATGGACTCCTCCTGCGGCTTGGATTCAGAAAAAACCTACATGGACTCCTATTCACGCTTTCAGAAGACCAACACGGACTCTGAAAAATATGCGTGCATGGACTTATCCTGCGGCTTGGATTCAGAAAAAACATACATGGACTCCTATTCACGCTTTTAGAAGACCAACACGGACTCTGATAAATATGAGAGCCAGAGAGAGAGAGAGAGAGCCGTGGATAAATATGAGAGCAGAGAGAGAGCCGTGGATATACACATTACATTACATGGCTACTAAAGCCAACACGGAAAGCATTAGTCAAAACACAATCCAACACCAACCGGGACTTAGAAAAATAATGATGCTATAGCCGAACACAAGCTGGAGATCCTATTCGATTTGATTACTAAGAGGTAACTTCAATATTATATAGACACCGCTGCTCGTTGGTCTATAATCTAAGCTACTGCTCACTGGTCTTCAATTTGATAGACAACCTCGGTTGGTCTACAACCTAAGCGCTGCTCACGATCTTTAACTGATTGCCAACCTCGTATCAATAAAGCCCTTCTCTACTAAAAAAAGATAATCTTATCAGTTTTGCATATCTGCATTGCTTTCCATAAATATTTTTCTCTTACTGAATTCTTGCAATTTTAACATACATTCATACCTTTGCTATTGCACCAAATATTTGCAGCATACAAAATTGCAATGGTGTGCAATGCGTGCAATACCTTCAGTGAGATCGATGTAGGAAAGGAATTATTGAAAATCAAGGCAAGGGTAGCAAGACATTGGGATGCAGTCATAATTAGTACCGGTGAACTTATCAGTCTTGACATGATCCTTATAGATGAAGAGGTTGGTTAATCATTCTTTTATTATAATTTCCACGTTTACAGTTAAATAACAATTTTTTAAACAAATGCAGGGCACCAAGATGCATGGGGTTATCAACAAGCACTATGTTGAAAAATTCAGATCTTTGATTCAAGAAGGAAACGTCTACATAATAACAAATGTGAAAGTAACATCAGCAGCAAAATTCCGACCAGTGGACAATGACAAGGTACTCAACTTTTTAGCAACCACAACTTTAGAGAAGATTGAAGATACAAAAGACATTCCAAGGCATGGTTTCAAATTTTCAGACATTGATATGCTCTCCAAAAGAATAGGTGACATGGTTTATCTCTCAGGTATGATATTAATGAAATCAAGGTTTTAACTTCAATTTATTATAAATTATTAATGCCAATTAACTTTTACGGTCAACAGATGTTATAGGAGTTGCAACATACATAGGACCAATTGAAGAAACTCGAACAAATTTTGGAGTTTCCAACATTCGTGACATTGTGGTACTAATTGAGTAAGTTCAAACAATTTCCACTTGACTAACTGCAGTAAGATATTGAAATCTTTAATCTCCCCTGCTACCTAAGAGTGTTTCTTTTATATTCTAAAACTATTTTCACTTCTTTGTTGGTAGTTATGAAGAAGTAAAAGTTAGATTATGGGGTGTCAAAGAAGAACAAATCGATGTCAGTGCAACAGCTAAAACCATTGTAGTCACATCTACGACAGTAAAGAAATTTGGCAGTAAGTTTTTACACAAAATTAATAAATAATTGATGTGATGAGTGTACACAAAATATGCATGTTATTCTTCATGTGCAGGTTATTCTCTATCATCAAGCAACGCGACACAAGTTTATTTAAATTTACCCATTCCTGAGACTATGGAAGTACAGAACAGGTAAGATAAATTCCTTTGTTAATATTTTCGTTGTTTTATTACATGTCGTGTGACCTAACATGCTTCATATTTATTTGCATATGAACAGGAATTGTTCACGTGAAAATACTATTAAACAAATAGGTAACGAGGATCATCTAAAAGGGACAATTGAACAGCAAATGGAGTACAATAAGAAAACACTACAAGAATTAAATGAGATTTTAAATGACTCTTCAAATAAGGTATGGAATGATATTCTTTTAGCACTTTTCTATTGCAAGTAAATACATATGCATACTCTTCAATCTACAGGCAAGGATATTTACTGTGGAAGCGACAATTAATGCGATCAACACACAATATGGCTGGTACTACATCTCATGTAACGATGACAATTGCAAAAAACAACTTGAAAAGAAGGGTGATCACTACTATTGCAGCAAGTGCGACAAGAAAGCCAAACCTACACCACGGTAAATAGTTCTAAAGTTATCTTCATATTCTGCAATATTTAAGGGGAAAGTTTGTTTAGTAACACACAATCTACATGATTTGTAGATACAAAATCAAGCTTGAAATAAGTGATTCAACTGCAACTGCAACTTGTGTACTTTTTGAAAAGGAAGCTCAAAAGCTAATAAGTGAATCAGTAAGTTTCATGGTTGAATCAATAAATCATGATACTAAGGAGGTCCCAAAACCAGTCCAAAAGATTTGTGGACAGACACTGACTTTTCAATTTAGATTGACTGATTACAATATCAAAAGTTGCAAGCCGGACTACACTGTTTCTAGACTATTTATTCCAGTTGGCAAAAACAGTTCAACAATCAAGATTAAAAAGGATGAAGAGGTATTTTTTTCTTATCAATTCACTTAAATTTTGTTGGATTAAAATGACAAAATTACACATTAACATGATAGATCTTTGATGCTACTGTAGAATACTTTAAATAAAATTCAACAAGAAGCTGTGCTAAAACAAGAAGTACAAGAAAATAAAGTGGTTGTGCAACTCAGTGATGACAATGAAGAATATGGAATAAAACACAAAAGTGGAAGAAAACAAACCAGAGAAAAGTGTCTTTCTGATCTGAGTGACATAAAGGATTCAGCAATCAACACCCAAATTGATGGAGAAGCATCATCTGAAGATGATGGAGAGGCAATTTTTTTAATCTTTTCTTACATACCTTATAAATTAAGAGTATGATTTAATTTACTAACATGTGACACTTATTCTTTTCTAGAATACCTTGATTAAAATTCCAAAAGATGTTATCATAAAACAAGAGCCACAGGAAGAGGACGAAGTGCATCTGCAGAACGATAATGATTCTGGAGAATCCGAAGGTGTATTCAAGACTCGGAGAATACAAAGAAAAAGATATGTTGTGCATCTTGACGACGACGATGAAGAAGAATCCAAAGGGCAATGCAAGAATAGAAAAATACTCCAAAGAAAAAAGCGTGTTAAACATCTTGAAGATGAAGAAGCAGTTGAGAATGACACAGTTAAACAACCTAGAAGGTCTCAGCGGGGAAGGAAGCGTAAATTAGGTTGAAAATGGAGTGTGGAAACAATAGCAAATACATCATATGGTTACCGATTTATCCTATATTTTATATACTAAATTTCAGATGTAAACTAATGACATGTTCCTATTGTCAGGTATCTGAAGCACAACTTAGAACTAAGATATCTGTTATAAAGGTTTTTCTAAACGAAATGAGAATAACAATATGACTTTGAAATAAATGTAACATTTCTGACCTGAGATTTAGCAAATATAGGACACCATCCTTCACCAACTAGGCATTTCTTTGTGACATCAAAGTTCAGCGTGTTTAATGTATCATATACAGCTTTTTATTTTTTAACCTAAAAGGGACACAAAAAGGTCATGATTCAGAAATCCAGGTACTAGAACAAACAGGGACCACAATTTTTAGGGATGACAGTATGCAAAAAGAAAATGAAAAATTGGTATTAGATGATTACCATGATTATCCATCTCCATAATTGTGGCCCTACTGACTCAAGCGCTTTGTTTCTGTGCTGGATTCCAGCATGCAAAGTGACTTCTAGAGCAGAGAAGCGTGCTGACACAGTGATAGCTGCCAAAATTTTATAGAAGGTTAAGTCAGCGTACTTCAGCAGATAGTATTAGGACATTACATCATGATGAGTAAATAATTGGCTCAAGTTTTTCGCAAATAATTCAGCAGAAAAAAATAGAAGCGTGCTAAGTGGTGAACATCATCCAAGCTATACTCAGGTTTTTATATCGAGCAAGCAAATAGATGCATGCTACAAAGTGCGCAGATTCTAGCCAAGATGGCAGATTAGGTAGTATCTCATAGAACAAATTATAACGCAAGATAGATAGGAATTTTGGCACTAAAAGAAATCAAGGACCGCAAAGTGCATACAATAATCAGCTAATATTGTATTTTTATGATTGAATACATGATTGCTAAGTGGTGAACATCATGCAAGCTATACTCAGGTTTTTACATCGAGCAAGGAAATAGATGCATGCTACAAAGTGCGCAGATTCTAGCCAAGATGGTAGATTAGGTAGTATCTCATAGAACAAATTATAACGCAAGATAGATAGGAATTTTGGCACTAAAAGAAATCTGTAAGGACCGGCAGCAGTGCATACAATAATCAGCTAATATTGTATTTTTATGATTGAATACATGATTGCTAAGTGGTGAACATCATGCAAGCTATACTCAGGTTTTTACATCGAGCAAGCAAATAGATGCATGCTACAAAGTGCGCAGATTCTAGCCAAGATGGCAGATTAGGTAGTATCTCATAGAACAAATTATAACGCAAGATAGATAGGAATTTTGGCACTAAAAGAAATCTGTAAGGACCGGCAGCAGTGCATACAATAATCAGCTAATATTGTATATTTATGATTGAATACATGATTGATTGTGCCAAAGCAAGCTCCACTCCCACTGAAAAATACCTCAATAATTCCTTGCGAAGTGTTATTAATCCTCACATGATGTAGATAGCATCCAGCAGAATCGGGATGCTCCTATTGCGGGCACCATGCCTAGCACCATATCCAAGCTCCCATTGCCGCCATCACGAAGCTTCAGCTGCTGCTATTGCCGCCTTATCCAAGTCCACTCTCCGTACCTCCTCGCTGGCCCTAAGAACTATCATTCATGGAAAAGTGCGGATGAACACAAGGGAGATTTACTCGGTGGGAGGTAAGAAAAGTTTAGTCAAAAGAAGGGAGAATGCTAAGAAGGACGACCGCGCGGTGGAGCACGGGCTGCGCGGCTGCGTGGACGGGGGCGCGGTGGAGCATGGGGCCGGGGGGACGCGGTGGAGCACGGGGCCGGGGGGCGCGGTGGAGCACGACGCGGCGGATGGAGAGGGCCGCGACACGGAGGGGATCGGGATTCGGGAGTCTCGAGAGGAATACCAAGTGGATCGGGTGGGGAAGGGTGAAGGTGAACTGGGGAAGTGGGGATCGAGAGGAAGGGGAAGGGCTGAAGGGCGGTTTTGAGTGAAGGAAAGGAGCTGGCGACGGAAATGAAGTAGGAGATAGAACCGAGGAAACGAGAGGAAGGCAGGACGGTAGAGATTATGGTAAGCTCAAAAGCGCAGCGCAGCGCAGCGGCAGCTAGGCAGATAGGCACGGGAGTCGAGGTGGGCAGCGTCTCGTGGGCCGAGCAGCAAAATGAGCAGCGAACGCTGACCGGAAGCATGCGGGCCAACACCTCTCAGCCTCGATCAAGAGGATCGGACAGTTCAAAAACAGAAAGAGACGTGGGCTGCCTCTCCTCGCTCCAGACCCTACCACGGAAACGAAAAAAAATCGGACAGTTTCAGGACGATCGTTGAGCAGAATCGAACAGACAAAAAAAGAGACGTGGAGCAGTGGAGGTAATAAATGCGACGTGGTGAAGCTCTGCTACATGCACAATGATGAAGTGGACGACGCAGCGAGTCCTTTTTGCTGAGGCGTGGCCGATGCGAACAGTCAAAGCCATTAAGACAACGAAGACGCAGCGACGTTCGGTGTCTCTCAGCAGCATCGGTAATAAATGCCGAGCGGTGCGCATCGGCAGCACACACAGCAGACGCAAGGCAGTAGTAAACACGCAACGTTCAGAAACGCAAATTGCCGAACCCGTGCCTCCACGCGATTTAGTTACACAATCTCTATCGCTCTCGATGGTCAGGAACTGTGCAGTAACACAATCGAACACCAACATATGGCCGAATCGGACAATCGAACACCAACGTATGGCCGAATCGGACTTGAACAAGGACAGGGACGTACTCAATATTATATAAGCAGTGTGTATCTACATGTACAGAACACGTTGAAAAGATTCCACCAAAATCAATCTCGAGCGGCGTGGAAAACGATTCCAAAAGTCATGATGCAAGCTCGCACATATACGAAGGTAAAACAATTACAGTTCTGCATGTTCCTTTCAAATATTATTAGTGTGCTTAATTTTACGTCTTTTCTCAATAGAATTCATCAAATGCTAAAGATACAGATCAAAACAATCTGCCACATCTCAATGAGATAAATCAAACCACCGAAAGGTACTCACGTTGCACATGAACTACCATCAGTTTTGTTTCTCATGTTGATCACTTGCTCATGTAATTAAGGCCATCAGTTTTGTTTCTCATGTTGATCACTTGCTCATGTAATTAAGGCCTAAACTTACAGTACTTATGATCAAAATATACACAGATGTACAAATGCTCGAGCAAAGAGGAAAAGGTTGCTATTTGAAAAAAAAGTACAAAATACGGAAAATCACCATCAGTATCCTTTGATTCCAGGTTGAAGATTGACTTGCACATGGAAAGAGAATCAGAAGAGCTAAATCAAAACAATGGAAGGTAATATATTTATGAGTTACAAATGAAGTCTTTGATCATAGCACTTTCAAACAATCAACTAAAAAACTTTTTTCCAATGTGACTAACCAATACTTCAAAAATGCCTTTCAGTAATTTGGAAGATGACAGACGAAAGTGCAAATGCAAAGAAGCTCGGTTGAAGAGAAAGCATACGCTACATGAAAAAAGAAATAATAAGCGTATGATGTTATTAAGCACTTCGGCTAACCAATTAACAAATTGCAACAATACTCATATGCAAAACAACAGCCTACAACAAAACAACGAAAGGTATTGCCTTCCTGTTAAAAGTATTAACATATACTTTTCATAATAATTGTACATTACTATATATCTTATCCAAAATCAAAATATTTCAGGCCATTGACTTATACATATAGTAAAACCACCACCAAACAATCAAGCAAAAAGGTACATGTATTGCACTTCTGCTCTATTTCTCATTTTTCAATCTAGAATGAAAATTTACAGTCTACTTCCTTTAGATTATATCAAATGATCAACGCATAAAGATGCATCTTGATGAAAAAGATCAACAGAAAAAAAAGGTACTCACTTTTCATTGAATTAAATTTATTTGTCCAGTAAACAGTAATAAGGTAAGTAACAGCTAACAACAAAGAATACCATTGCAGGATGTCAGTGATTGACAGAATCGAAAATACATTGAAGAACAAACACCTGCTACTTGAAAAACAAAGCAACAAACGTGCAAGATTGCTGCCCAACGAACAACTCAGAGATATCAGCTTTGCATCAAATTCAACAAATAATTCACAGTCTAGGGAAGATTCTAATTTCACCAACCAATCAGCAGATGCTGAGTTTGCTGCAAGAAGACAAATAAGCAAATCATGTTGACAAAATAGAAGAAAGTTAAAAGACATGAAGAAAAGTGAAAAAACTCATGCAAATACAACTCAAGTCTCAAACTTTGGACGACCGACTTGCATATGCCCGTTTTGTGCAGCTATAATGTGGCATGAAGAAACAAACAAACATAATAGCAAAAAAACAAGAGCAACTTTCGGACTTTGCTGTAAGGAAGGGAAAGTGAAATTGCCACCACTGAAGAAACCCCCACCATATCTGCAACAACTACTTACATATGGGGAAAAAGGAGAATCATCGAATTATAGACAAAACATCAGGTCCTACAATTCGATGTTTGCATTCACTTCAATGGGAGGTAATATCGATTATGAGATAAATAAACAAGGCAGTGGACCTTATGTTTTCCGCTTGAACGGCCAAAACTATTATCAAATCGGCACACTACTTCCTAAAGATGGTGGTAAACCAAAGTTTGCTCAGTTGTACATTTATGATACAGAAAATGAGGTCAAAAACAGAATGCATGCATCAACATCAAGGGAAAGCAATCCACATCTAGATCACAACATTGTAAATGGGTTGTTGAAGATGCTTGATGAAAACAATGTTTTTGTTGAATCATTTCGCATGGCGAGGGACATATTCAGAGAATCAGATTTTCAAAATGTTAGAATACGACTAATTGGTACAAGATCCAAAGATGGAAGACAATACAACCTACCAACCGCCTCGGAGGTTGCAGCGCTCATAGTAGGAGAAAATAGTGCAGAGGATATCGAACGTGATATAATAGTTGAAGACAAGGATAAACAACTCCAGAGAATTTCTGAACTACATCCAAGCTTCATGTCCATGCAATACCCATTGCTCTTTCCTTATGGAGAAGACGGGTTCAGATCTGAAATAGAATATGAACAACTAGAGGATCGCGAAGGCAAGAGAAATTATGTCACTATGTTGGAATATTATGCATATCGCATTCAACAGCGCTTAAACCAGTCAACGGTATTGCTAGTGAGTGGTCGATTGTTCCTCCAGTTCATAGTGGATGCAGCAACATGCATTGAGCAATGGAGGCTTAATTGGTATAGAATGAATCAAGGAACCCTAAGAACAGAACTATATAGTGGACTGCAAGATGCAATCGAAAATGGAGATACAAGAGCTGATCAAGTAGGTAAAAGAATAATATTGCCCTCATCATATACAGGGAGTACTAGAAACAAACAGCAGTACTATCAAGATGCTATGGCAATATGTCGCTGGGCTGGATATCCAGATCTCTTTATCACATTCACATGCAACCCAAAATGGCCTGAAATAAAGTACATGTTGGACTACATACCTGGCCAAAAACCTGAAGACCGTCCAGACATTGTCAACAGAGTATTCCATATAAAGTTGAATGGATTCATGGAAGACATAAAGAAGAAAATGTGCTTTGGAAGAACAATTGCTGGTATGTTCATCCAATATCACTTATTTATTGTGGTTCTTCACGGTCCTAGCATCACAAATCAAATAAATTTTTCAATACTATTATTCATTGGTTCTGAAATAATGCGAAATAAAGATAGATACAAGTAACCACCTAGAAGTTACTTGCCCGATAACGAAACTCACAAGATGTTCGGTCCTTAATTGACCGGGCACCTTTCGATACACCCAATAGATCACACCAATCTTACCATTGTGCGCGTCTAAATCATTTTTGTTTTCATTTTTAGTTTTGCAATTAAACATAGCAGTAAATGCTGAAATATAAAGTTGTAGAAAGTTTTGTGTGATCAAGGTTACTAAGTCGATACCGCCCATTTCTGATACTAAGCATGTCTAAGCAATTTGACTCGGATCTACTAAGTGACAAGAGATCATCCAATGACCTCTAATCACGAGAAATAACCTAGGCTCGGTAGTAGAGATCAATATTTTGTCTACAGGATATGCAACACTGATTTAACTAATCAATTTAACACAAATTAAGCAATGCATACATACAAATTGAAACAAAATATTAGACTTTAAAATACTGGGATTAACATGATCAAGCGCTTGCCCGGTTGCTGTTGCTCAATTTGTTGCGGAGGGTCGTTCTCAGGGTTACCGCAAATATCGAAACCTAACGATTGAACAAAACAGCGAATAAGAACGAATAACACCGGCAAAACTCAAACATACAACAATATCAAAACAAACCAAACTCACACAGCAACCTAAGCATGATATAACAAAATTTTAGAAACAGAGAACAATTCATTTTAAGTGGTTATGAATTTTCTAGGAATTTTCTAAGCTAACAGTACACATGAAAACACTAGTTAATTACTTAACAAATTTTCATGAACAAAAACAGTATCTAAAACCTAACCTAATAAGTAGCACACTAAAAATGAAAATTTACAGAGTTGGTTTCTATGGATTTGGACAATTATTGATAGAGATATGAATTTTCTAATTTGGAAAAATACATAAAACACCATTTAATTAATTAACAGATTTTTGCTACAGAGACAAGGTTGAGACTAATTTTAATAAATAGCATAATTAAAATGAAAATGAACAAACTGGTTTCATGCGATTTGGAGATAAATTGAATTAGTTATGCATTTTCTAAGTTTAAATGAATTAACAACACAACAGAAAACCATTTCGAAATACTAAAGCATTTATACCTTTTCTAAAGCTATCTAATATTAATAGTTGAAGGTATTCTAAGAATACGTCTTGGCTTACCAAAGTGTACTTCTAACACATACTCACGAAATACGCTTCAAACAGAGAAAAGCGATAACGTAACTACCTAACCCTAATCGACGAAGATGGACCCACATGGTGGTGACTAAGACAAAACATAACGGGTGGATTAAAGGATTTCTAAACGCGATTTAACAGAGAGGTCCACAAGTCGGTGACCTAACTAAACAAAGTTTAGCGATAACTAAACTCCGCGGCTCGCCAAGACGCGACGGGACGGCGCGCGGCGCGCAATCGATTAGCTAACGGAGGGTTTCGGGCGGGTGATACCTTCAGTCGCGAAGATCTTGCGAACACGATGGCGGTGGCGCGACCCGAGGATGCCTGCGCGGTGGCGGCGAACGGAGGCGAGAAGAAGACACGGTTTGCACGGAGAAGGTGATACGGACTTCTAGAAGACTCGGAAGGTGTGCTTAAGCCGCCTCAACACCAGGAGCAAGAAGCACACGATAATGGCCGACGAAGAAGGCCCGAGGTGGCGGAATTTCCACGGCGGAAAACCAAGCTTGAGAAGAATTGGTCGCACGCCCGCAACGATGCACCAAAGATGAAAATGAAGTCACCGTTAGACTCGGTGCATCAATGCGATCCTAAGGGACTAGGTGGCGGAGTGGAACTCACCAGTCGCAAACGAGCTCACAGACCGAGATCGCCGAGGCGAGACGACGATACCGCCCCGGTGATCCACCGGGCGCCAAGGACCCGGAATAGGCAAAATGGAGCGGCGAGGCAAGAGGAACACGACGGTGCGGTCGTTGGCTCAGGCGGCTCAGAACGGCGGCGCTACGCTCGAGTTCTTCTCGAACGAGAAGAAAACTTGGAGCGAGAAGGCACGAGAATGGGCGCGAAGGATAGTCGATGGGCTCGGTGGGTAGATGAGACCGGCGATGCTTCGCGGTGACACGAGGACAAAAAGGTGGCGGCGATGAGTGCGTGGCGAGCATGCATGCGCGCCCGAGCTCGGTGAGGTGCGGAGAAGACGAGGCGGATCGGATGGTAGGGTCCACCTATCGCAGCGACGGACGCAGCGGTGCGAACGGTGGTTTGACTCGATCGATGCTCGCACCGACCGTTGGATCCGAAATGGGCGGTGAGATTGGTGTATGCATTGGACAGTCGACGAGGCAAGCAATGAGGACCGTTCGATCTTCATCGGACGGCCACGATTGATTGGACTCGGGCGGTGCGATTAGTTGACGCGACCGAGTCCATTAGTGCGGTCGGACTCGAGTCGGGCTCGGGTTCGAGCCCGAGGAACGATGAATACCGATTTGGAGTTTTAAAAGGTGAGAGAGTTTGGAGAATTTTTAGAGGTAGCTCCTGAGCTCCAAAAATTTGAAATTTTTATGGTAGCTACTAGGGACAGAGGACAACCTTGTGAAATTTTTCCAGGAGTTTTTATGAAATAGATTTCTCCCAACAAAATTCACGAGATGCTGTCCAGAGGTTTGACCAGATTTCTAAACTGGTTTGACTTGGGCATTTGAAATAGCAAACAAAATCTAGAAATTGTGAAATAATTCAGGGAGGTAGATAGGATGATCAAGATGACAGGAAAAATATTCCTAGGGATGATCACAAGTTTGAAGGCTAAGAATGTCTTGACAACAATTTCCATTCATAAGAATTTAATTCTAGAAAATGGAAATTGCTACGGAAAAATGTAGAAACTTTCAAACGATTTGATGAGACAACAAAAGTTTTTATTTCTCCTCAAAATTTTACATTTAAAATACAAACCCTAAGTTAGGGCTGTTACAAATCTCCCCCCCTTACAGGAATCTCGCCGCGAGATTCTGATCACTGGGAGAAGAAGGACGGGTAATCTGCTCGGAGACGATCTTCCCGCTCCCAAGTGGCTTCATCCTCGGAGTGGTTCGACCACTGAACTTTGAGGAACTTGATCACACGGTTCCTTGTTCTGCGTTGGTGCCGAGGATACGAACGGGGCGCTCACGATAGGACAGATCTTCCTGCACATCGATATTTTCCAATGGCGTTTCCTCGACCGGAACACGGAGGCACTTCTTCAATTGTGACACATGGAAAACATCATGCACCCCCTCAAGTGTAGTTGGCAATTCTAACTTGTATGCAACAGCTCCCACTCTCTTGATGACGCGATAAGGCCCGACATACCGAGGAGCCAACTTGCCCTTGACACCGAAACGACGATGTCCCTTCAGAGGTGAGACTTTGAGATACACAAAGTCATTGGCTGAAACTCAACTCACGGCGGCGTCGACCGCATAGCTCTTCTCGCTGGTGAGCTACACGCAAGTGCTCACGAATCAAGCGCACTTGACTTTCGGCCTCATTGATGGAATCGGGCCAAAGAACTGTCTTTCCCGTTTCGACCGGTTCAATGGGGTTACGCATCGCCCCATACAAAGCCTCAAGCGGTGCCATCTGAGACTAGCTGGAAGTTGTTGTTGTAGGAGAACTCGGCAAGTGGTAGGCACTTCTCCCAATTCTTCCCATAGGAAAGAACACAAGCACGAAGCATATCTTCAAGCACTGATTGAGTCGCTCCGTCGACCATCCGTCTCGAGGATGATAGGCGAGGTGAAGAAAAACGGTACCCATGGCCTCCTGTAAGCGTGCCATAGCCGAAGTGAATAGAGAGCCACGATCGATACAATCGTTCGTGGCACACCATGCAAACTCACAATGCGGGATATGTAGAGGTGCCAATTTCTCGACGCGAGGCGGTACACTGCGGCGAAAATGTGCTACCTTTGTCAATCGGTCAATAACCACCGGATAGCATCCTTCCCGAAGAAGTGCACGGCAAACCGATGACGAAGTCCATACCAACGAATCCACTTCCACTCGGTATAGGCAAGGGTGGAGGAGACTGCTTGACGCCGATGCTCGGCCTTCACGCGACAACATCGCCGCATCCGCAACGAACACAGCAATCTCGCTCTTCATGCGAGTCCACCGAATCTCGACGCAGATCTTGGTACATTTTAGTGGCCGGGATGGATGGACAAAGGCGAATCATGGGCCTCTGGAGAATCAAATCCCGTAATTCCGAACCTTTGGAACCACGAGGCGCCCAAACCACACAACACCATGCTCATCTTCCGAGAAACACCGCTATCCCATCCTTGATATTCTCGCTTGATCTGGTTCACACCGCCATCCGATCTTGCATCGCCTTGACTTGATCCACCAAGGTTGGTTGCACAACCAAGGCAAACAAGGGAACCATGCTCAACCAAACCCAAGTTGAGACGCTGAAATTCGCAAGAAGTGCAGTTCTTGCTCTTGGATCATCAGTATTGCAATACACCTTTCGGCTAAGTGCATCACCACCACATTGGCCTTGCCAGATGATCTGAATACCCATGTCATAATCTTTGATCAATTCCAACCATCTCCTCTGCTCGAGGTTCAGATCCGTTGGGTGAACAAGTATTTCAAGCTCTTGTGGTGAATACACCTCACGTGATTCTACCGATCAAATAATGCCGCCAAATTTTGAGTGCATGAACCACGAGCAAGCTCTAGATCATGGGTGGGATAGTTGAGCTCATGAGGTCTCAAGCGCTGGATGCATAGGCAACCGCCTTGCCTTCTGCATAAGAACACATCCAAGTCCACGACGAGGCATCGCAATAAATATCGAAGCTCTTGTGGATATCGGGAAGAGTAAGGATGGGTGAAGTCAATGTTGTTTGAGCTCCCGAAAGCTCTCATCACAAGCAGAGGACCACACAAACTTCTTGTCCTTCTTGAGCAATTCAGTCATCGGCTGCGATCTTGGAGAAGTTCTCGATAAAGCGGCGGTAGTAGCCGCTAAACCAAGAAAACTCCGCACATCGTTGGATCGACTTGGCTGCCCCAAGATAGAACATCACCGACCTTCTTTGGGATCCACAGCTATGCCTCCATTTGAAAGAACATGGCCCAAGAATGCCACTTCCTTCAACCGAACTCACATTTCTTTGAACTTCGCATATAGTGGTGCTCCCGCAATTTGCCCAAAACAATCTTGGATGCTCGGCATGCTCGGCTTGATCTTGGAATAGATAAGAATATCATCAATAAAGACCACCACAAATTTATCCAAAAACTCCATGAATACTGAATTCATTAAGTTCATGAACAAAGTGGAGCATTGGTTAAACCGAAAGACATGATGGTGTACTCGCATGACCCATAACGAGTAGTGAAAGCCGTCTTGAATATCCTCGATCGATCGACTGATGATACCCCATTCTCAAATCAATCTTGGAGAACACTGGCTCCAGTCAAGCGATCAAGCAGATCATCAATGCGGGCGAGAGGATATTTGTTCTTCATTTGTCACCTCATTGAGAGGACGGTAATCAACACACATGCGCAAAGTCTTGTCCTTCTTCTTCACAAAGATCACGGACAACCCCAAGGAGATGGCGGGACGGATGAAACCCTTTGCTTGGAGCTCACCAAGCCGCTTCTTCAATTCTTCTAGCTCATTGGGAGGCATTCGATCACGGCGCCTTCGAGATAGAGGCGCTGGGCAGCAACTCAATGACAAACTCAAGGTCTCGAACCGAGGCATCCGGGCAAGTCTTCGGAAAGACATCCACAAAGTCGGATACTATGGGAACATCCACGAATTTGCAAAGTCGGCTTCGCTTCTAATGCACATAGATGCGGCCTGCGAAGCTGCGCGAAAATCCGACCCTACGCTGAAGGGTGGTGAGATAGACAATCTTCACAGCACAATCGATTTGCCCCAAGTGTTGGGACAACCAATCCATGCCAAGAATCACATCCGGACTCATTTGGCGAGCGAGAATAAGGTTCGCCAAAACCCCACTCCTTTGACTATGATAGGAACATCCCGACATCGTAGATCACCTCTCATTTCGACCCGGAGAGCGGATGAGAAAAGGAACTCCCAAAGGAACACGGTGAAGACCACTAACAAAGAGCGAATGATCTTGAAATAAAAGAATCGATGCTCGAATCAAATAATACCGCATGGGGCGAGAATTAACAAGAAGTGTACCCATCACGACATCCGCGCCTCCCGAGCCTCCTCGGTGAAAGGTGGTTGACTCGACATTGCTCGCGCCTCGGTCTTGAATAATCTTACGTGGTGGGTGACCACTCCCGCCCGCGTCCTCCATTAGGGCGAGGGCTCTGCAACACTCTGAGGCAAGCGTTGGCGTAGTGGCCCTTGTTGTGGCAGCGAAAACAAGTAACCTCGGCCGCCGGATTGCGGAGGCCGCTCTGCTGCTGGGTCGCAGGCGCACGTGGCTCAAACACGACTGCGGTGGGCGAGCTGGTGCGAGATGGCCTCGGCGCCGGTGGAACAAAAGACCGCCATCGGTGCCGCCCGGCCGAGGACGAGTGAGGCTGGTGTGAGTAGACTGATGCGCCTCCCATTTGCGCTTGCGGGACTCACCCAGCGCCTTTGCCTTGTGCTCAGCAACAATGGCCTTATCAACCAAGGCCTGAAAGTCGGGGAAGTCCACAATAGACAGCCTGTCCTGCAGCTCCTCGGACAAACCATCCATAAACTTCTCCTGCTTAGCCTCATCTGAGGCCACCTCCCCTGGAGCATAACGAGCCAGATGATTGAACTCGTGCGGTACTCCGTCGCGATTTGCGCCCTTGTTTGGCGCGAGGAACTCCTTCTTCTTGACTTCATCGGGCCATCGGGGATGTGGGCCCGACGAAAGGTCGACGAACTCCTCCCACGCGACCACATGGCCGCGGTCGCATGGCGAGATAGTTCTCCCACCATGAGAGTGCTGCGCCCTCAAGCTAGTGGGACGCGAAGAGTGCCTTATCCTGTGCCTGGCACTGAGCTATGTTGAGCTTTCGCTCAATCATGCGCAGCCAATCATCCGCATCGAGAGGGTCCTCAGAGCGGGAGAAAGTCGGCGGCTGAGTAAGGAGGAACTCTGCAAGTCCCCCGCGAGTCTGGTGGCTGCCACCACCGGCAGGAGTGGAGGTATTCCTAGCAATAACCTCCAAGATGCGTGTCTGGTCCATGCGGTTTCGCTCGATCGGCGAGAACCTCACCATGGTCGGAGGAGGAAGCTCCTCATCATGACCACCTTTGGCGCCACGCGTTCTCCGGCCATCTGTTTCACTAAGACAAGTTAACAACGTAGGAAAACACAAAGTCGACAACCCACTGCAAATAACACTAATCAACACAAAATAAACATAAGACTTTTAAGTTACAAAACCAATTGACAAATATCGACGCTTAGCAAACTTATACATATCTTACCCTTATACCCCACAACTTTTAATTAGACTAATTCTCTATGGTTCTCCCAAAGACTCGATTCTACTGGTAGTAACTATCTTTTGATAGGAAAGAGAGAAACCAAGTTTTAAACTCAAATTAGAGTAAGATGAGAGTAGAAAGCTAAGATAGGTAAGGAGTAAAATCTGAGAATCTACCTAGGTTTTCGTAAACCTTTTATACTTTGAAATTAAGCTTTTCCAAAATATCCTAAGGACGACTATGCTTGGGTTACTACGGTCGAATGGCTCGATACCAACTTTTGAGGACCCCAATTTATTTGGCTTGTAATGTAACCAACCACTGGTCCTAGCATCACAAATCAAATAAATTGATTCCTCGAGATATGTATACTTCCTGCAGTATACACACACCGTTACAAAATTAGACAAACAACTCCATTCCAAACATAGAGTCCAAACACCACACTACCAAGCGGAAGATAAACAAATAGTAGAGTTATTACAGACAAAGGCCGATGTGCCAAGATACACAAATAAACAAGAACGGCAAATGAAGCAAAAGTGCCATAAGATGGCTATAAACAAAGCCAATCGCGTGCCTCCAACCCACAAGGCATCCGACGGACCGCCAAGTCTAGTCGTCCACGAAATGGCAACACTGACTCACGTAGTGAGGCCCTTGGGGCTCACCTTCTTCCTCTGCAACAAAACATTAAGCAAAGCACACGAGTACAAAGATTGTCTTTGTACCCGCAAGACCGACGTGTGAACTAGCGGACCTATTCATATGCTACATGCGAGGCTTGTTTAGTGGAGGCCATATGTTTCATTTGCATAAAGCCAATTTTCATTTGCAATAATATAATACGATTTGAAGGCGGGTTTGCAATTCATTTTTACCGTTGAAATAATGCGAAATAAAGATAGATACAAGTAACCACCTAGAAGTGACTATCCCAATAGTCACCACAACATAACACTAATCCCGCATTCGTACCACCCATCAAGTTTTAATTTAAATGTTGTAGTCTAACTCTCGATAAGCTTACCCAAGCGTGTCCATCACCTAGGACGAGGCTATTCGAATAGTTTTTAACCTGCAGGGTGTACCACTGTAGCCACACCTCAGACCGCCTTTAAGCCAAAGCACACTTCGAAGGTATGCTGCACTGACTAAGTCCTACGAGACTTTTCCAATATTGTGTATCAACTACGAGCCGCTCGTATGGATAGAAATCCATAAGCTTACATGGTAAAGCCGAAAAGACAACTACCCACTCGGGATAAAGCTTTTGGACAACTACCATGCTCCCACCTCCATCCTCCTGCGACCCCTGCGACCGGAGCCAATACACGCCAAAGTACTAGGTCAAGAGAGGTCCCATACCCTCTAGTGTGGTTATGCGCGAAATGCCGGATAACGAAACTCACAAGATGTTCGGTCCTTAATTGACCGGGCACCTTTCGATCACACCCAATAGATCACACCAATCTTACCATTGTGCGCGTCTAAATCATTTTGTTTTCATTTTTAGTTTTGCAATTAAACATAGCGAAATGCTGAAATATAAAGTTGTAGAAAGTTTTGTGTGATCAAGGTTACCGACTAAGTCGATAACCGCCCATTTCTACCGATACTAAGCATGTCTAAGCAATTTGACTCGGATCTACTAAGTGACAAGAGATCATCCAGTGACCTCTAATCACGACAAATAACCTAGGCTCGGTAGTAGAGATCAATATTTTGTCTACAGGATATGCACTCACGGATTTAACTAATCAATTTAACACAAATTAAGCAATGCATACATACAATTGAAACAAAATATTAGACTTTAAAATACTGGGATTAACATGATCAAGCTGCTTGCACAGTTGTCGTTGCTCAATTTGTTATGAGGGTCGTTCTCAGGGTTACCGCAAATATCGAAACCTAACGATTGAACAAAACAGCGAATAAGAACGAATAACACCGGCAAAACTCAAACATACAACAATATCAAAACAAACCAAACTCACACAGCAACCTAAGCATGATATAACAAAATTTTAGAAACAGAGAACAATTCATTTTAAGTGGTTATGAATTTTCTAGGAATTTTCTAAGCTAACAGTACACATGAAAACACTAGTTAATTACTTAACAAATTTTCATGAACAAAAACAGTATCTAAAACCTAACCTGATAAGTAGCACACTAAAAATGAAAATTTACAGAGTTGGTTTTACTGGATTTGGACAATTATTGATAGAGATATGAATTTTCTAATTTGGAAAAATACATAAAACACCATTTAATTAATTAACAGATTTTTGCTACAGAGACAAGGTTGAGACTAATTTTAATAAATAGCACAATTAAAATGAAAATGAACAGCACTGGTTTCATGCGATTTGGAGATAAATTGAATTAGTTATGCATTTTCTAAGTTTAAATGAATTAACAACACAACAGAAAACCATTTTAGAAATACTAAAGCATTTATACCTTTTTCTACCCACAGCTATCTAGCCCCAGACACCGATATGGGCCCGCGCGAAGGTCTTGACTGAGCAGATTGCGCGAAGGTGGCGTCGGCGTATTCTAAGAATACGTCTTCGGCTTACCAAAGTGTACTTCTAACACATACTCACAGAGAAATACGCTTCCAAACAGAGAAAAACGCATAACCAGAACTACCCAACCCTAACTGACAGCATGGACCCACATGACAGTGACTAAGACAAAACATAACGGGCTGGATTAAAGGGTTTCTAAACGCGATTTAACAGAGAGGTCCCACAAGTCAGTGACCTAACTAAACAAAGTTTAGCGATAACTAAACTCGCGGCCGGCTCATGGCGCGCACGGGACGGCGGCGGCGCGCAAGAATCGATTTAGCTAACGAGGGTTTCGGGCGGCGGGTGATACCTTCAGTCGCGAAGATCTTGCGAACACGATGGCGGTGACGCGGACCACGGGGATGCCGCGGTAGCGCGCGAGCGAGGCGGAGAAGAAGACACGGTTGCACGAGAAGGCGTACGGACTTCTAGAAGACTCGGAAGGTGTGCTTAAGCCGCCTCAACACCGGAGCAAGAAGCACACGATAACGCCGACGAAGAAGGCCCGAGGTGGCGGAATTTCCACGGCGGCGAAAACCAAGCTTGAGAAGAATTGGTCGCACGCCCGCAACGATGCACCAAAGATGAAAATGAAGTCACCGTTAGACTCGGTGCATCAATGCGATCCTAAGGGACTAGGTGGCGGGTGGGAACTCACCAGTCGCAAAGCGAGCTCACGGACCGAGATCGCCGGAGGCGAGGCAGCGATACCGCCTGGTGATCCTTTGGGCGCCAAGGACCGGAATAGGCAAAATGGAGGCGGCGAGGCAAGAGGAACACGACGGTGCGGTCGCTGGCTCAAGGGCGGCTCAGAAACGGCGGCGCTACGCTCGAGTTCTTCTCCGAACGAGAAGAAAACTTGGACGGAGAAGGCACGAGAATGGACGCGAAGGATAGTGGATGGGCTCGGTGGGTAGATGAGACCCGGCGATGCTTCACGACCGACACGAGGACAAAAGGTGGCGCGGCGAGTGCGTGGCGAGCATGCATGCGCGCCACGAGCTCCGGTGAGGTGCGGAGAAGACGAGGCGGATCGGCGGTGTAGGGTCCACTGTTAGCGACGGACGCGGCGGTGCGAACCGATGGTTTGACTCGATCGATGCTCGCACCGACCGTTGGATCTGAAATGGACGGCTGAGATTGGTGTATGCATTCGGACAGGTCGACGAGGCAAGCAATGAGGACCGTTCGATCTTCATCGGACGGCCACGATCGATTGGACTCGGGCGGTGCGATTAGTTGACGCGACCGAGTCCATTAGTGCGGTCGGACTCGAGTCGGGCTCGGGTTCGAGCCCGAGGAACAATGAATACTGATTTGGAGTTTTAAAAGGCTGAGAGAGTTTGGAGAATTGTTAGAGGTAGCTCTGAGCTCCAAAAATTTCGAAATTTTATGGTAGCTACTAGGGACAGAGGACAACCTTGTGAAATTTTTCCAGGAGTTTTTATGCACTAGATTTCTCCCAACAAAATTCACGAGCTGCTGTCCAGAGGTTTGACCAGATTTCTAAACTGGTTTGACTTGGGCATTTGAAATAGCAAACAAAATCTAGAAATTGTGAAATAATTCAGGGAGGTAGATAGGATGATCAAGATGACAGGAAAAATATTCCTAGGGGATGATCACAAGTTTGAAGGCTAAGAATGTGCTGACAACAATTTCCATTCATAAGAATTTAATTCTAGAAAATGGAAATTGCTAGGGAAAAATGTAGAAACTTTCAAACGATTTGATGAGACAACAAAAGTTTTTATTTCTCCTCAAAATTTTACATTTGAAATACAAACCCTAAGTTAGGGCTGTTACAAACATTTTCCTGCAGTTGTCTACACCATCGAGTTTCAGAAAAGAGGTCTTCCTCATGCACACATATTGGTCTTTCTAGATCCAGATGTCAGGGACCCTAGCCCAATCAATATTGATAAAAACATATCGGCAGAAATACCGAACAAGGATGAGGATCTAGAAGGTAATATGGTTGTTCAAAATTTCATGATGCATGGACCATGTGGGGAAGCAAATCTAAAATCACCGTGCATGATCAATGGGAAGTGCTCAAAACATTTTCCTAAGATGTTTTGCAATGAGATGACCATCGATGAAGAAGGATATCCAGTATACACAAGAAGAGATGATGGGAGAACTGTAGAAAAAATGGAGTAAAACTAGATAATCGGTATGTTGTGCCATACAATAGGGACTTGATAGTCAAGTACCAAGCACACATCAACGTAGAGTGGTGCAATAAATCAAGATCTATAAAATACCTATTCAAATACATCCACAAAGAGAATGATAAGGCAACTGCAACTTTTGGTACTACAAATGAGAATGATGAGATAAAAAGGTACCTTGATGCACGATACCTATCTGCAATTGAGGCCTCCTGGCGTATATTAGGGTTTGAACTTCAACATCGAGAGCCATCTGTACAAAGATTATGCTTCCACCTTCAAAATGAACAAATGGTTGTGTTTCCTGACACAACTGAGCTTGAGAAGATCGTAGCTCGACCTGGCATAGGAAAAACAATATTCACTGAGTGGATGACAGCCAATCGGTTGCATGAGCATGCCCGTGAGCTAACATATGCAGAATTTCCAACAAAGTGGACCTGGCACCAAAAGGAGAAAGAGTGGAGACCAAGAAGTGGCGGAAAAAGATCTATAGGTAGGATCTACTATGCCCATCCAGCAAGTGGTGAGAAGTACTACTTGAGAATACTACTAAACACCATGAAAGGATGTAGATCATTTGAAGACATCAGAACAGTAAATGGTATTGTCCACTCGACTTACAAATCAGCATGTTATGCCCTTGGGTTACTAGACGACGACAAAGAGTGGGATGATTGCATCAAAGAAGCATCCCATTGGGCTTCTGCACAACAAATGCGCCAACTTTTCTGCACAATCCTGCTACTTTGTGAGGTCACAGATCCTGCCAAACTATGCGAATCTACTTGGGAATTGCTCTCTGAGGACATCCAAAGGCGTCAGAGGAGAATCTTGAACTTTGATACACTTCAACTTGATCCTGAACAAATAAAGAACCTCGCCCTTATTGAGATCGAGCAATTGCTAAGGAAAAGCGGAAAATCGTTGAAAGACTATGAAGGAATGCAATTACCAGATAGCACATCACTTCAAGGTCTACAAAATAGATTGATAAGTGAAGAGTTAAACTATGATAGAGATTCTCTTCGAATCGAGAACACGGAACTGCTTGGAAAGTTAAATCCAGGCCAAAGAATGGCTTTCGATGCAACAGTACAATCATTAAACAACAAACTTGGCAAACTAATATTTGTTGATGGATATGGTGGTACGGGAAAGACATTTCTTTGGAAGGCAATCACAACATCACTTCGATCTGAAGGGAAAATAGTTTTAGCAGTGGCCTCAAGTGGAATAGCAGCACTTCTTTTACCAGGAGGAAGAACTGCACATTCAAGGTTTCACATTCCACTAGACATCACTAATGAGTCAACATGTGATATCAAGCAAGGGTCATTTCTCGCAGATCTACTAAAGAAGACATCGCTAATACTATGGGACGAAGCACCTATGGCAAACAAATATTGCTTCGAGGCACTAGACAAGAGCATGAGAGACATCCTAAGATTTACAAATGAGAATAGCAAAGACAGACCATTTGGAGGAATGACAGTGGTGATGGGGGGTGATTTCAGACAAATTCTGCCAGTCATACCTAAAGGACGAAGATCTCAAATTGTTGATGCATCCTTAAAACGCTCACACTTATGGAAGCACTTTGAAGAATTTAAGCTTACGCAAAACATGCGTCTAAATGCATTGACAGATTCTCCAGAAGAACAAAAGAACACTGCTGAATTTGCAGAATGGATACTAACCATTGGGGATGGCTTAGCAGGAAATAACGAAGATGAGGACTGGGTAACCATCCCTGAAGACTTGCTTTTGCAAAAAGGGGAAAACCAAATGGAAACTATAGTCAACAACACCTACCCTAACCTGCGGAGCAACTACACCAAACGAACATACCTGGAAGAAAGGGCCATCCTATATCCGAGAAATGAAATGGTACACGAGATAAACTCCTACATCATGAGTCGAATACCTGGTGAAGAAATAACGTACCTAAGCTCAAATACAGTATGCAAAGCCATGTCAAACAGTGAAGATGGAGATCATCTGTATCCAACAGAGTTCCTAAATAGCTTCAAATTCCCTGGAACACCAAACCATGAACTGTGTTTGAAAGTTGGCCTGCCAATAATGTTGCTGAGAAACATAAATCAAAGTGCAGGCCTATGCAATGGCACAAGACTAACTATAACACAACTAGGGAAGTGGTTCATCGAAGCACAAATCATAACAGGGACAAACATTGGAAATAAGGTCTACATTCCACGAATCATCATGTCACCGAGCGAATCGAAATGGCCGTTTGTGTTGAAAAGGAGGCAATATCCAATATCAGTGTGTTTCGCAATGACAATAAACAAGAGTCAAGGACAATCGCTACAAAATGTTGGACTCTATTTACCAAAGCAAGTCTTCACACACGGCCAACTCTATGTAGCCGTATCGCGAGTCACAAACCGAAATGGACTCAAAATTCTAATCTCGGATGAGGAATCTCCAGAAAATAATGTTGCAAAAAATATTGTGTACAAGGAAATCATTTAGTACACCACATTCTTTTAGTCCTCACAATGTTTATATTTCCCTCTATACAGTTCTTAATTTAATAATTTTTCATACCAGTCTGTGCACAATTGTTCTCCAAAAATAAATGTGAAACATAGCAGTTTTGCATGCAAACGGGGGATGGACAGCTAATTACCGAATATGCAAAACAATAATTGCAACATACTTTGTCATTGCATCAAAGTGGTAGTTCAATCCAAGCATGTAAATTATATCAAAACTGCAATCGCCGAGGATTGATCTCAGAGACTCAAACCCAAAAGCTAATAATGCCCACATGTCGAAAGGTCTATGGCTAACACAATAATTTGTCAACAGATATAGACAGAGAAGAACAAACTCCATATCAATTTGCTGATATAACCTATATGACCACTATTCAGATGCATTGTACATACAAACCGTATGCACATAGAATAGGAAGAAGCAAAGAGGACATTATTGTTGGCTAAGGTTACATTATGTGTGTGACATAAAACATGAAATAGATGTCTGCGTCACATCAACCATAAGAAATAATGGACCAGCTATAGAAGATGCAAAACCATTTTTGAACATATATGTTTAGCCTGTTTTCTGTGAACAAATCCATACTTCAGATAAAGACCGTACATCTAGCAGATGGAACAACCAAAAAGCTCATCGAGTACACATTTGCACTGAATAAAAAAACAGCCTTGAATCGGGTGCTGACTATCTGCGAGAATGGCCAAAGCTTTACGAAGTAATCGTATCACTCTGATGCATTTTGTTGAAGGCATGGTTTGCAAGTAGGTGTAGTTGGTGAAAACAGGGGACTCAAATCTTCGATAGCCAGAAGAATACCTCCACAGAAGGAGGATCCGCATCCCTGATGGCTTCCATCCGTCCCTGTTGGCCAAGATGGACGAAGATCAGGCAGGGGAGGAACAGCTTCCAGTGTCCACAACAATTAAGCAACAAAACAGATCACTTACCTAGCCGAAGGTCATGTCCCTGTTCTTCTGAAGAAGCTCCAGCACCTAATACCGCATCCAAATCAAACAACAAATAAATATGAACTCATCCAAAAGAATGCAAACCAAGAGAAAAAAGCGGGCTAGAGGCCACGGACCCTTTTGACCTCGCGGATCTTATCCAAGTCCTCAAGGTTGGTATCCGCCGGCTCGGTAGAAGCCTCGACCACGCCTGCGGCTGCATCGGAGGAAAGCCATTTTTTCTCATATGATAAGATTTATGGTTTCTATATTGGACGATGCTCAACATTTGCATAGCAATGTTAAATTCACGTTTCACGGACATCAAATTTAAGAAATACTGACCTTTAATTTGATGCTGATCCAAAAAAAATTACGGTAATTAGCATCAATTCGGCAAAATGGTTGCAAATTCGGAGAAGAAGATCTGGGTCGCCATCAACCTCTGACTAATATGCAGAAGACAACAAATATGCAGAAGACAACTGACCTCTGCCATCCTCCGCCGGGACGGCCTGCAGGGGTTCTACCACGGGTTCGGCGCGTCGCTGGCCGGCACGATCCCCCCGCACGCGCTCTAAAAGGCAGCGCTCAAGGCCACCAAGACCTCGTTGGATCCGCCATTTGTCCGGCTCGGCGTCTCGAGCCAGCGGCGTCGCGGCGCGCCCGCGACAATGGCGTCTCTTTGCTATGGGCGCGTAGGTTAAATGGACCCGGGCGACGGAGTGGCAAGCAACAGGAGGGGGAGCCAGCGCTACAGGGGTGGAGATCGGAGGTGAGGGAGGGGATCGAATGGAACGGAGAAGGACAGAGAATGGTCCAGAGATGCTCTAAGACACTGAAAGCGAAGCCTGAAAACGTATTTGGTCGTGACGTTTCCAATAAAACTAAATCATACTATGTCATTTACATTCAAAACTAACAATTAAATCATGGCTTCCTCAAGAAAATATGTAAAAAAAAATAGTCTAAAATAAATAAGGCAACCAGTGGACTATAACTTTTTTGAAAACATATTTTACTGTCTTTTTTACAAATCTTAAATAACTATAGCTTTTTTCTCCGTGCGTGTATTTGACACATAACTAAGTTTCACACTCTATGAAAATTTGCTACAACATGTTTTTAGTAATACATATTGAAATGCATAGTTGAAATTTTTTTCTCTGTTTGCAGTTCATATTATTACAAAAATACATCCAATATTCATCATAAAATTTCTCTATTCATGTTTTTTTTATAAAATTTTTTTTTGCTAGCCCGTGCAGTGCACGGGTTGATGACTAGTGGCATTAATTGCCATCGGCATCTACGGCTGTAGCAAACTCGTCTCCTGCACGTGCACAGGGAGAAGAAAATAGTTAGAAATGTTGTATATGGACAGTTTCCAAAGCCCGATTATGTATGGATATTTTACCTAAATAAATATATATTAGGGTGCTATTGGTCTTTAAGGCCTATTAGTTAGTTTAGTCGCATATTATTTATTTATGCATGATGAGAGACATCTCATCCGATATAAAGAGGGCGCGGGGACTCTTAATGTACACAAAAGCCTACAAGTAAAGAGATCAATAAAAAAAGAAGGTTAGAACTACATTCTTGCGTTCTTTTCTGTTATTTATCATTTGTGAGTTGGGAATTTCGTTCGTTGAAAACATGACCTCGATTATACAATAGGAAAAAAAAGGGTTAACCGAGTTTGACTTAAGGACAATAGCAAAAAGAAACCCATCTCTAGCGGACTAGCCACAAAAGAGGAGTGCAAAATTTTGATGGCCGAGGAGAATATGCTTCTTTTTAGTGGCAAAAAGGAAATTTTCTTGATGAGGAAACATGTCAATACTTTGAACAGAGTACCTACACGGATGCAACAAAAGTACACCAGATTTTTCCCGCGCAGGTTAGATAGACAACCATTTATAGTGATTCGGATTCAGTGACTTTTTGCAGATCTAGACTCTCCAGATCACATCTGACGGCTGGATCTAGATTGAGTGATTAGAGGAAAAAAAAACAAGATGGACAGATTGATCCAGCCGTCAGATGTCATCTGGAGGGTCCAGATCTGCAAAGTTACACCGTGACTTTGCTCTGCAAAGTCACTGAATCCGGATCCCATTTATAGGGTGTAACTTTGCTCTGCAAAGTCACTGAATCCGGATCCCATTTATAGGGTTGTTTGTGTCGGGATGTGTAACGGCTGCAAAGCGAAATCAACCTTGATAAACGGAACTACACGTCGTTCTGTTTTAGCTATGTGGAACCCAAGAATTTGACAGGAATAATTCAATTCCTTTAGAAACAGGAAAATTTCACATATTCCAAACGGGCCCTTTACTAAGTACAACATGACTGCAAGATAATAGAAACTCATGTATGTAATCTTTTTTGTGATATAACACGAATATAATTTCTGCGTGCGTGAACAAAGGCAATAGTTCGTTCAGATCATTTCTATGCTAATAAGTCACAACTAATATATACTCATTTACACAGCAAGTGTGCCTTGCGCAAGAAGCTCACTCACCCAGTATTGGAGCACTCTTCCTATTGGTGGAATCGTCTTTCATGTATCACCCTCCTTTATGTGAACACAGCTAAGCTAAGCTTATCTCATTAGCAATAATGCAGCACTAATTAAAGCAGGTAATAACTTAGCAGCCGTAATGAAGCTATTTCCTAAATGAGGCAGTAGGCTTACCTTTATTAGCACTAAAAATAGTTTGCTTCCTGAGATGATTTGAGGAAACAAAGCTACTTTTGTTGCTGCAAAATGTACCTCCTAGAATTTCCTTGGTTTCCAACATCCTAAAGTTTCACCACTTTAACATAAAGAAACAGGAGAGATTGCTACCAGCTTTTTCTTGGTTTCCTTGGCCAGAATAGCATTTGGTCCAAGGGTAGGTCCGTATGTAGAATTCTGAAGTATAATGCCGCATTCTAGAAAATCTTAGGGTTTCTACTTCAAGATTGTAATACCATGTTTTCTTTCCTAAGGACCTAAAGTGAAATAAGGGAAACATAGGTCCATGCCGCGGGGGGGCCGCAAAACCCCAGGTCGTCGCCATCTCACGGCCCAAGCCCTGGCGCTTGCTTTGCTGCCACCACCGAGCAAGAGAGCCGCCAAGCTGAGAGCCACCGCTGTTGTGCTGTCGATGAGAAACTAATAGATTTGCCGTGAGTATCCCTCGTGGGATTGTCTTGTATTTATAGGAAACAATACATACATCAGTTGATATACAACAGAAAATATCATAATTAGAGATAGAGTCTGACGACAATAGCCTTACGCGCTACAATGTTGATCATGTGCAACTAACAACCAAATACAGATACAACGACTGAATTCTATCTCTACTTCAACACACCCCCTCAATCCAAGCTGGAGTTAATCAGATTGAGATTGTAACTCAGTCGTTCAAACGGCTCTTGCGGCAGAGATTTTGTGAATATATCCGTGACTTGATCTGATGAAGAAACAAATCGTACTTCTAATGCCTTCAGTGCAACTCGTTCTCGAACAAAATGAAAATCAACCTCAATGTGCTTTGTACTGGAATGAAACACAGGATTAACTGATAAATAGACCGCACCTAGATTATCACACCATAATACAGGTGGTCTCGGCTGGTACACTCTAAGTTCCTTCAACAATGATTGTAATCAGATTAGTTCAGCCGTCGCATTAGCTAGTGATTTGTACTCTGCCTCAGTGCTCGATCTCGAGACTGTGGGTTGTTTATGTGAACTACACGATACCAAATTTGGTCCCAAAAATACAACCAAACCATTTGTAGAACGCCTATCATCTGGGTACCCTGCCTAGTCTGCATCCAAAAATGCACTGAGAAGGAAAGAGTTAGATCTCTGAATCAACCCAGTGGAACATATACCTTTCACATACCTCGGAATCCTTTTAACATCAGCCCAATGTGCATCTGTAGGAGCCTATAGGAATTGGCATACAAGATTAACTGCAAAAGAGATATCAGGCCTAGTCAAAGTCAGGTACTGCAAAGCTCCAACTGTGCTACGATATTGGAAAACTGCATCTTCAGATAGAGATGTTCCCAATTCCCATGATAGCTTCTCAGCGCTTGCCATAGGCGTTGTAGCTGGGCTGCAATGCTGCATTTTTACTCTGCTCAGAATATCAAAAATATACTTCTTATGTGTCAAAACAATTTTCTTACTGTCTTGACATACTTCTACTCCCAGAAAATAAGCTAGATCACCTAGATCCTTAATAGAGAAATCTGCAGCTAGATTCTGTAGGAGTTTTGTGGTGGTGTCGATAGAGGAACCGGCGACAATGACGTCATCCACATACACAAGCATGTACATGAAAATTCCAGCTTTGTTAAACACAAACTCAAGCTCCTGCAGCTTTGAACTCTGATGAGAGTACCAAGCCATGGGTGCCTGTTTGAGGCCATATATTGCTTTATGAAGTTTATGTTGAGGTTTACATCACTAGACAGTAGTCCAAGCAACCTCTTTTCTTCTCCTGATGACCTGTGAGAAAATTGCAACTAGCAGATATGCAGCGGAATAATTAATAAGGTCACATGCACATTGACACAAGGATTTTTAACGTGGAAAAATCTCCTCAAGGTGAGGAGCAAAAAAACCACGGGACCAAATGGTCCACTCCCAAATATTGCACTATATCAATAATGGGTACAATGGAGACTTCTCTAGATTACACTAGAGAAATTACAGCAGCAACAATACCACCATCAAGGTGAAATCTTGGCACATCAACAATAACAACACAAGATTAAGAAGTAACCAATAGGCTGAACAAAGCCTATCCTCTGTCCCCTTCGGATTTCAGTTCATATCTAGCAAACTACAGATCCAAACTACATGAAACTTGTCAGGAATGTGTATCCACGAGTTCCTAACAAGCTTTCCAAATTTCAGCCAAATCGGACAATGTTTCACCACTCAAACAGAACTTCTACCAAAACTGCTCAGTGCTGAATCTGCTGCTACCCGAACTGAAAAAATCCCTCTAAAACCTGAAGCTCCTCAAACCCAATCCTCAATCCAACGGCACATATCAAAGAGCTACGAGTCAGGAGTTCACAAACCAAATTGGAGGCAGATCCGACCACGTTTGCTACTCCGATCGTCCACTTGATGAAGATCGCGCAGGTGCACTCAAGCTGGAACAACACTTCTTCCTCTCCTTTCTTGTTGTTGTATTTTCTTTTTGGTTGCTGCTACTTCTCTCACTCCCTCTAGCTGCTGAAGGGAGGCTTAGGGTTTTGTTGTTTCATCCTCACACTAGAAGGAGGTATCTCCACCCTTCATTCTTAGGGTGATCAATGGTTGTTATTTCTTGGGCTTGTGGGCTGAGATGGGTCTTCATATGGAGGGATAGCCCAACAAACTCCCCCTCCCGACATTATGAAGGAATTAACACCTCATCTCAATCATGCCAGCCATTTGCCGGCATACCTCGAGTTTCTCTCTCGTCACTACCTTGGTCAACATATCAACCCCATTGTCGTCAGTGTGAACCTTCTCAAACTGCATTTGCTTAGAATTCAACACCTCTCGGATCCAATGGTATCGAACATCGATATGCTTCGACCTTGAGTGGAAACTGGAATTTTTGCTCAAGTGGATAACACTTTGGTTTTCACAAACAACACATACTTATCTTGATCAAGCCCAAACTCACTAGTAAACCTTTTCAGCCACAATAGTTCCTTGCTCGCCTCAGTCACTGCAATGAACTCAGCTTCAGTTGTAGATAATGCCACACATTTCTGCAACTTGCTTTTCCATGACACAGCTCCCCCTGAATAGGTAATCAAATACCCTGAAGTAGACTTCCTGCTATCAACATCTCCGACCATATCAGAATCTGTGTATCCAACCAACACAGGCTCACCTTTACCAAAGCAAAGCTTCAGCTTAGTACTGCTCCGAAGGTATCTCAAAATCCACTTCACGGCTTCCCAATGCGGTCTTCCAGATTAGACATGAATCTACTCACTGTACTAACTGCATAAGCAATATCAGGCCTTGTACACACCATAGCATACATTAAACTTCCAATTGCTGAAGCATATGGAATGTTCTGCATTTCCCTCTTCATCTCATCAGTAGAAGGGCATTGTTTGGTGCTTAACTTGAAATGAGCTACGAGTGGACAGCTCACAGATCATGCATTGTCCATGTGAAACTTCAGAAGTATCTTCTCAATATACTTCTCTTGTGACAGGTACAACTTGTTGGAATTTCTATCCCTCTCAATTCTCATACCAAGAATTTGCTTTGCTGGACCCAAGTCCTTCATAGCAAAGAACTTGCTCAACTCTTTCTTCAGCTTTGCAATCCTAGAGATATTCTTGCCAACAATCAAGATATCATCAACATAGAGCAATAAGATGACAAAATCATCACCTGAGAATCTCTGAAAGAACACACAATGGTCTGTGCTACACCTATTGTAGCCTTGCTCCCCCATAACTGATTCAAACTTCATGTACCATTGTCTTGGTGCTTGTTTCAGGCCATAAAGACTTTTTTTAGCTTGCACACATAGTCTTCTTTGCCCTTCTTAACAAACCCTTCAGGCTGCTCTATGTATATCTCTCCCTCCAAGTCTCCATGAAGAAAGGCTGTCTTCACATCCATTTGCTCAACCTCCAAGTTGTGACTAGCTGCAATGCCAAGAACCACCCGAATGGATGTCATCTTCACCACCGGAGAGAAGATCTCATCAAAGTCAATTCATTTCCTTTGGCCAAATCCTTTCACAACTAGCCTCGCCTTGTATCTTGGATGTGACGTGTGCTCTTCTTGCTTAATTTTGTAGACCCACTTGTTCTTCAATGCTTTCTTGCCCTTAGGCAACTTTACCAACTCATATGTGTGATTCTTATGCAAGGAATCCATCTCGTCTTGCATAGCCTTCATCTACTCCTTCTTATGCTCATCCTCTTTTGCTTCTGCAAAACACTCAGGTTCTGAACCATCAGATAATAACACCACATAATCATCTGAGAAATACAGTAGAGGCCTGCGATCTCGGTAGATCGTCCGAGTGGAACTATTTGGTGGAGCTTCTAGTACTGGTGGTTGCATGTCATGCCCATCAGCATCGACTTGCTGTTCTTGGGGAGCACCATCATCACATGTACCTTGCACATCATCTGCAACATCACCTTTAGCTTGTTGTGGAGCTGGAGCTGCAGGAACTGGGTCTAAATCAATCATGTCTTGCTGTTGAGGAACTTGCACAAAGTGCCTTCATAATATCCTCAATAGTTTGGTCTTCAATAAACACAACGTCACGACTTCTCACAACCTTCTTTGCTATAGGATCAAATAACTTGTAACCAAATTCATCCAAACCATAGCCAAGGAATATGCACTGACGTGTTTTTGCATCAAGCTTTAACCTCTCATCTTGAGGAATATGAACAAAGACTTTGCACCAAACACCTTTAGGTGGTCATATGACACATCCTTGTCGGACCAAACCCTGTTAGGAACATCCCCCTGCAAAGGATAACATGGTGAGAGATTAATAAGATAAACTGCAGTCATCAAAGCCTCACCCCAGTAGTGCTTTGGTAGCTTTGCATGTGACAACATGCATCGAACTCTCTCCACCAATGTCCTGTTCATCCTCTCAGCAACACCATTTAGTTGTGGTGTCTTAGGAGGAGTAAATTGATGCCTAATTCCTTGCTCCTTGCAATATGCATCAAATGGACCAATGTATTCTCCTCCATTATCAGTATGGATGCACTTTATCTTCTTCTCAGTCTCTCTTTCAATAGAGGCTTGAAATTGCTTGAATACACTCAACACTTGATCTTTGGATTTCAAGGGATAAGCCCAAACTTTCCTGGAGAAATCATCAATGAAAGTGACAAAGTACTTAGCACCACCGATGGAACTTACCGACATCTTGCACACATCAGAATGCACCAAATCCAGCAACTCTGGTTTCTTGTGAGGAGGCTGACTTTTGAAAGCAACCTGGTGCTGCTTCCCCACTAGGCAATCTTCACACTTTCCCAAGTGTACACTCTTCATCCTTGATAGGAGATCCTTCTTGACTAGCATGGTCATTCCCTTCTCACTCATGTGCCCGAGCCTCTTGTGCCATAGAACACAAGGATCCTCCTTCTCTAGTGCATTGACAGAAACACTAGAAACTTTAGCATGAACATGATACAAGAGAGAAAAAATTTTACCTCTTGCAACCACCATGCTTCCCTTGGTGAGCTTGTATTGTCCATCTCCAAAACTACATTGTAGTTGTCTTCATCAAGCAATCCAACTGAAATTATGTTGAGTAGAAGCAACGCAACATGCCTCACAGACTTGAGAGTTAACCTTGTACCATTTGCAGTCTCCAAGTGTACATCTCCCTTTCCAATGATTTGAGCACAATCATTGTTACCCATCTTCACAATTCCAAAGTTACCTGCGATGTAGTTTGTGAAGAACTCTCTATGAGATGTAGCATGAATTGTAGCACCGCTGTCAGGTATCCAAACCATCTCATCATCACCCTCAAAGTTGATGGTCGCATCATCAGAAACTACAGTAACCCTTTCCTCAACAGTTAAAATATTCTTACCAACATTACTTTTGTTGTCTTCACCAACAAGAATCATCATATCCTCAACAACAGAAGTAATACAGTCCACCTCACTGTCATGTTTATGTGCCTTCTTCTTTTTCTTATTCTCCCGCTTCAGCTTTCGGCAGAACTTCTTGAGGTGTCCTTTCTCATGGCAATGCTAACATTCCACATTTGTATACTTTCCTCTTGACTTGCTTCTACTTTTAAATGTACTTTTCTTCGGACCTTGGCTCCTACTTCTCCCCCTTGACTCAGTGATCAACACTTCTGAATGTGAGGAGGAACTCTCCCTTTCAGCAATCTTTCTTGTCTCCTCATTTATCACCTTGGTCTTCACATGGTTCCAAGTGACAGTACCATTTGGAGCTGAATTGCACAAAGTAACTTTAAAAGTTTCCCAAGAGTCTGGCAATGACCCAAGTAGTAGCAAGGCATTAACCTCATCATCAAATGTGATTCCCATGGAGGAGAGCTGATTTATAATGCCTTGAAATATATTCACATGATCAGCCACAGGAGTGCCCTCTCGGTACCTCAAGTGCATAAATTTCTTGATCAAGAACATTTTATTTGTACCTTCTTTTCGGGCATACAACTCTTCCAACTTCTGCCATAAGGAGCGTGCATGTGTCTCATCACTAATATGGTTCAATACATTGTCATCAACCCATTGTCGAATGAACCCACAAGCTTGGCGATGAAGCATCTTCCATTCATCATCGGTTTTGTCATCCGGTTTTCTCAAGTGCAAACAACGGCTTGTAATACTCCTTCACATAGAGTAAGTCCTCCATCTTGCCCTTCCAAGCTTGGTAATTTGTACCATTTAGTGATATCATTCTGCTAGTATTCAGTTCCATCTTTCACCACAAGGCAAACACACAAAGCTCTGATACCACTTTGTTGAGGTTTACATCACTAGACAGTAGTCCAAGCAACCTCTTTTCTTCTCGTGATGACCTGTGAGAAAACTGCAACTAGCAGATATGCAGCGGAATAATCAATAAGGTCACATGCACATTGACAAAAGGATTTTTAACGTGAAAAAATCTCCTCAAGGTGAAGAGCAAAAAAACCACGGGACCAAATGGTCCACTCACAAATCTTCCACTATATCAATAATGGGTACAATGGAGTCTTCTCTAGATTACACTAGAGAAATTACAGCAGCAACAATACCACCATCAAGGTGAAACCTTGGCACACCAACAATAACAACAACACAAGATTAAGAAGTAACCAATAGGCTGAACAAAACCTATCCTCTGTCCCCTTCGGATTTCAGTTCATATCTAGCAAACTACAGATCCAAACTTCATGAAACTTGGCAGGAATGTGTATCCACGAGTTCCTAACAAGCTTTCCAAATTTCAGCCAAATCGGACAATGTTTCACCACTCAAACAGAACTTCTACTAAAACTGCTCAGTGCTGAATCTGCTGCTACCCGAACTGAAAAAATCCCTCTAAACCCTGAAGCTCCTCAAACCCAATCCTCAATCCAACCGCCCATATCAAAGAGCTACGAGTCAGGAGTTCACAAACCAAATTGGAGGCAGATCCGACCATTTTTGCTACTCCGATCGTCCACTTGATGAAGATCGCGCAGGTGCACTCAAGCTAGAACAGCACTTCTTCCTCTCCTTTCTTGTTGTTGTATTTTCTTTTTGGTTGCTGCTACTTCTCTCACTCCCTCTAGCTGCTGAAGATAGGCTTAGGGTTTTGTTGTTTCATCTCTACACTAGAAGGAGGTATCTCCACCCTTCATTCTTAGGGTGATCAATGGTTGTTATTTCTTGGGCTTGTGGGCTGAGATAGGTCTTCATATAGAGGGATAGCCCAACAGTTTACACACATGATCTGGCTAGGTGACATCCTCAAACCCAAGTGGTTGCTTCATATAAACTTCCTTTTCAAGTGTGCCATGCAAGAATGCATTTTGGACATCAAGTTGCCTCAAATTCCACCCCCTGCCAATAGCAATGGATATAACCGTACGCACTATAGTCGATTTGACAACAGGGCTAAATTTGTCAGTGTAATATATATCATAGTGTTGACTGAATCATTTGCCAATGAGGGGTGCCTTATACCTGTCCACTGTCCCATCTTGTTTCTGCTTCAGCTTGAACACCCATTTACAATCGACTACATTCTGTCCCTTACTGCTAAGAACAAAACGCCAAGTCGAATTCTTTTGTAGTGCTGCGAACTCAACTTTCATAGCTTCTGTCCAATTCAGATCTTTCAGAGCTTGTACCTGAGAATATGGTTCGGCAAAGAATGCACGTCTGTTGAGAGAATATCTCATAGTGCCATCACTATATATCTTGGGCTGGCACAGATTGTTACGCGGTCTTATTTTCATCTGGTGTGCTGGTTGTCGTTCAGTTGTAGATACACCACTTGTTTCTCCTACAGTATTTGACTCAAGTACCGGATCAGTGGCATTAGTTTCAGTCAAGTCACATCTCTCTTGATTATCGACTAGTGCTGGTTCTTCCTGATTACAGGCTAATTGAGAGGAAGGACACTGAGATAAGCTTATGGGTGAAAGGACAGTTGTTTCAGAATAACTAGGAGCATGAACACAGACATGTTATGAAGAAAAACAAAACTTAGTTTCATCGAAAATGACATCACGGGATAGATAAATTCGCCCGGTTACCTTATCTAGACATTTGTATCCTTTGTAGTTGGGACTGTGCCCGACAAAAACACATTGCTTGGACTTCAAATCCAATTTTTGGGTATTGTAAGTGTCGATGATCGAGTCGCCGATTTTATGAAATAAAAAGAGAAAAATGGCAAAGAGTTATTAGGAGAAAATGGGATTGCTCTTTATTGTAGTGAACTAGATCTTTACGGGGGGTGCCTTAGGTAAGGCGATAGACTAGCCCTAATTACACTTGGTCTATTGCTATACTAATGCTTCAGATGTCTTCGGATCACCGAGCCTTGTGTCCTTCGATGATCTGTTGGTTCTGGATCAGATTGAATCTCATCCTCTCTTTCTGTCGTTTGTATTCTCCTTTAAATAACTAACGAAGTGGTGGTAGTTAATCCATGAAGAGGCACCCTTTGGAAATGTCGCGTCTGGTCGGAGAAACAGTGGTAGTTGGTAAAAAACCAACTAACCAGCAGTTGATATCAGTGGAAGATAATAACCATATACTGATTATTGTTAGTGACTTAGGGCTGTAAGTCATCGTGTGGATTGGAGCAAATAAGGCACATGTTCCATTCATCACACGGAAAGAATATACTTGGAATGAATCCAAGTATCAGTTCAAAGCTTCTACAAGGAGTTATCTGGTCGGGGATAAGGTATAGGACCTCGTCCGACTAGGGTACCAATAATGTAACCTCTGGAATCCTTACAACCACGGGGTCGTTAGCCTTAGGGGGTACGACCATGAAGGATGTACGGTCTTTAATTAAATAAAGTATATTTATAGATTTAATCCTCGTCAGTTAGCCCCCAAAATTTAAATGAAAATTTGCAGTGTGAACCCCTTCCGACGAAGATCCTTATCAGGAAAAACCTATGTCTTAATGGCATGGATAACGAGGTGGTCAGTATTCATTTTAAAGTTGAGAAACCATCTCGGAAACTGAAGAGTTTTTTTGCCCGTTTGACTTCAGGCAACTCCCCGTTCCAGTTAATGAAATGAGGCTATAAAATCCCCATTACGCATGGCTTTAGGGTTTTTACGCTCTCAGATTTTATTAAATCCCTTTTCATCTTTCTCACTGAAGAAATTTTCTCCGACCTCTTTGTCTTTCTCCGCCCAAGAAATCAACAATGCCGGATCCAATCACCCAATGGCCGGTTTTAGATTTGAGCATGAAGAAACTCAAGAGCCCGGAGAAGATTGGGATGCTTCCCGACCGGACCTTGATCCGTTGGAGATCAGCGGTCAGGGAGCATTTTCCCAGCGGCGATGTAACAGCTGTAATGTAACCTGTACTTCAAATGTGTGAAAATGAGTATAATTTAAAACTTTTGAGTATGTATTAATTTCCTGAAATTTTTGTTTGAAAAGTTGTCTTTGAAATTTTGAAAACAATTTTAAACATACAACCCAAATTATAACCACAAAGAGAAAAAGAAGCCAAAAACTCATGATCATCCTTTGGAAGTATCTTTCCTATCTTCCTAACCTTCCTAGTCACCTCTCTGCAAAATCTCACAATTTTTAGATTTTGTTTGCTATTTCAAATGAGCAAGTCAAACCAGTTTGAATCTCTGGTCAACTCTTTGGGACAGCAGCTTGTGAATTTTCTTGGGAATACTGCAGTGCCTAAAAATTCCTGGAAAAATTATGCAAGGTTGCTCTCTATCCAGAGGAGTTACCATAAATATTTCAGAATTTTTGGAGCTTTGGAGCTACCTCTAACAATTCCCCAATCCTCTCAGCCTTTTCAAAATCAGAATCTGAAATCACTGTTCCTCGGGCTCGGACCCGACCTCTGGCTCGAGTCCGACCGCGACGCTCGGTTCAGCAACACCGCCTAGCTGCACCGCCCGAGCCCGATCGTTTTCCGCCGTCCGATGTGAATCACACGGTCCACACACGCTCATCTAATCAACCAGTCCGATTGCACCCTTGGATCTCGACCGTCCATTCTAGATCTAACGGTCGGCATATTTTCGATCGAGTCAAACCAGTTAGTTCAACCGCACTAGACCCGACTCGCGCCGCTTTGTCACCGTCGCTGAAGAGTGGGTCCCCCTAGTCAGTACCATCCTCGTCTTCTTCGAGTCTCACCGGAGCTCGCTGGCGATCGCATGCGTGCCACGCAGCTCGTCGCTGCCACCTCATGGACGCGTGTCCGATCGTGGCATGTCGCCGGGTCTTCATCACCTCACCGCACCCACCCATTCCTCGTTTCCTTCACTTTATCACCCTCTCCGACCAGTTCTTGGTTTCGGCCGGAGAAGAAACCAAAGGCAGCGCCGCCGTGTTGGTGCCGCCTCAGCCCGCGATCGCACCGCTGCTGTGATCCTCGCTCGTCGCCGCCTCCATTTTGCCCAGCCCGGGTCCTTGGCGTCCAGTGAATCGCCAGGGGTGGTGTCGTCGTCTCCGCCTCCGGTGATCTCGGTCCCGCGAGCTTCCTAGCGTTCTAGTGAGTATCATGCTTCGGCATTTGGTGCCTTAGGATCGCTTTGCTCCACTGAATCTAACGGTAGTCTTGTTTTGCTCTTTGGTGAATCACCGAGGAAGCGCGACCGGTTCTTCTCCGAGCTCGGTGTTTCGCCGCCGCGGTGATTCCAGCCGTCTCGGACCTCCTTCGTCGGCGTTATCTTGGGCATATTGCTCCTGGAGCCGAGGCGGAGCTAGGGCGCACCTTCCCGAAACCTCTCGTCGCCCGTAGCGTCTTCTCCGCGTGAGTCGTGTCTTCTTCTCCGCCTCTGTTCGCCGCCAGCTCGCCGCCGGCATCCTCGAGGTCCCGTGTCGCCGTCATCAGTTTCGCGAGGTCCTAGTGAACCTGGTGGTATCACTCTTGTGTCCAGAAGCTCACTGGTCCTCTAGATCCGCTGTGCGGCCGCGCCGCCGTCCTCGTGCGCGCCGGTAAGCCGCCGGCAACGTTAGGTATAACCATTCTCATTGGTTCTAATTTCCTTTCTAGCTGTATCTATGGCATGTGGGCCCCCTTATCTTAAGCGCGTTTAGAAATTTTATTTTCGGCCATTTTATCCCTCTGAGTCCATGACATGTGGGCCCATATTACCGGTTAAGTGTTTGTGTAAACTTCGGAAATACGTTTTCTCTTTTAGGAAACGTATCTCCCTGTGCGAATATGTTACGATTGCGTTTTGTTAAGCCGAAGACGTATTATTAGAATACGCCTTCGACGTCACCTTCAGCGGTGGGTCGGGTTTGACTGGTCACGCGTTTCGCTTCGGCCCGGTCGATGACCGTGGGTTGGCTGGGTGCCGGTAGGAAAAGTTTTCAATGCTTTTAGAATTTCTGTATTGATTTTCTTTTACACTGTTAATTCAATTAAACTTAGAAAATTCATAACTAATTCAATTTTTATCCAAATCAAGTGAAACCAATTTTGTAAATTTTCATTTTTAATGTGCTATTTATCATAATAAGTTTTAGATATGTCTCTGTTCATAAATTTTGACAAATAATTAAATGATGCTTTTATGTATTGTTAACTTAGAAAATTCCTAGAAAATTCTTCAAAGCCCCAAAAATATTGTTCTCTGTCTCTAAAATTTTGTTTAATCATGCTCTAGCTGCTGTGTGAAATTTGTGCTCTTTGGATTAATTTGAAGTTTGGTTATTGTCGGTGTTATTTGTTCTTATTTGCTCGTTTTGCTTGATCAATAGATTCTAGTATTATCGAGAGTGAGCCTTAGCAACATATTGAGCAACAGCAACTAGGCAAGCAGTTTGATCATGTTATTCCCTTTATTTTCAAACTAATATTTTGTTTGCAACTTGTATGTATGCATTGCTATTTTGTGTTAAAATATGGTTAGTGGGCCCTTTTAGTTGCATAATCTGTAGGCAAATGATATTCCTCTACTACCTGAGCCTAGGTTATATTGCTGTGATTGGAGATCGTTGGATGATCTCTTGTCACTTAGTAGATCTGATTCAACCGCTTAGACATGCTTAGTATCGGTAGAAATGGGCGGTTATCGACTTAGTCGGTAACCTTGATCACACTAAATATTATAACTTTTTGTTTCAGCATTTTTGCTATGCTTAATTGCAAAAACTAAAAATAAAAACAAAATGATTTGGACTTGGGCACAATGGTAAGATGGTGTGCTTCTGGGTGTGACTGGAATGGTGCCCAGGCCAATTAAGGACCGAACATCTTGTGAGTGTTTGTTATTCAGGCATTCTTGCGTGCTAACCACACTAGAGTATATGGGACCTCTCTTGACTTAGTACTTTGGCGTGTTTTTGCTCCGAGTCGCAGGAGGTCGCAGGAGGGATGGTGTTGGGAGCATGGTAGTTGTCCGAAAAGCTTTACCCTTTGTGGGTAGTTGTCTTTTCGGCTTTACCATGTAAGCGTATGGATTTCTATCTATACGAGCGGCTCGTAGTTATTACACAATATTGAAAAGCGTCTCGTAGGACTTAGCCGTGCCAGCATACCTTCGGAAGTGTGTTTTGGCTTAAAGGCGGTCTGAAGTGTGGGTACAGTAGTTGTAACATCCCAAAGTTATGTTACCAAAATAAAATAAAATAAAGTTAATGTTTTATTTGATTTTCTGAGAATTTGCCAGAGTTTGATTGCCTTATTTGAATCTTTGAAATTTTGAAAGTCAAATTTTAAAATCTATTTGAAGTTATTAAAGTTTTATTGGATTTGAATTGAAAAATAAAAAAATTACTTAATTTCTGGAATTTTCTGAGATTTTTTTTTTAAAAAAGCTTTTTCTTAAATAATTTAAAGCTAAAATAAGTTATTTGCAAAATTAAAAGCCAACATAAAGTTGGAACTATTTTATTTAAGTCCAAAATAACTCTAGGAATTTCTGTGAATTTTTCTAGAATTTTTGGATGTATTTTACTATTTTCTAAAGTCCTTTTGAATTATTTGGATTAAATCAATTGATAAATCAATTAAAAACCCAAAAATCTTCTTTGGGCCGAATCTCAAAGACCCAGCCCATTTCCTCACCGCGCGCCAGCCCAATCCGGCCCGCTCCGCCGCTCTCTCTCTCCTATCTCGCTCCCACCGTCCGATTCAAATCGGACGGCTATCCACCGTTTCGCGCCCCCTCTTTCCTCTCTCTCTCCCTCATCGCCCGATCGCCATCTGACGGTCATCTATACCACACGTCACCCATCTTCTCCGCACCGTTGGCTCGAGAATCCACGGTCAGATCTTGAAGCACCTTCGGGGGTTCCGAACGTCCTCCTACTGTGAACTCTCCGATCGCCATCCGACGGCTATCCATCATCCCACGCCACCCTACCTCCTCCGCACCGTTGGATGCGCATCGAACGGTCGCCAACCCCTTCTTCTTCCCGACCCCTTCTTCTTCCCCACGACGCCGCGCGCCCCGCCATTTCCGCGTCCCGGGAGCTTCTCCTCCGCCGTTTCTCTCCCCCACTCTCCTCGCCATCGTGCGCATTCAAAAGCCCTCATCACGCCGCCCCACTTTCCCCTCTCTTTACTCCGCCGGTTTGCCCGCATGTCGTAACGGCCGCCGCCGCACCCGCGCCTGATCTCCTCCTCTCGGCTCCCTCCGACTCCTATAAGTAGCGCCCGAGCTCCACTCCTTCTCGCCCATCCCAGCGCCCCAAACCCCGAGGCCTCTCCTCCCCTCAATCGCCGTGAATTTGATGTTTTCCGGCGAGCCCCGAAGCTTGGTCCATCGTCTTCTCCGGCGTCGTCAAGTCCACTCTGGCCACCTCGATCCCCTCTTGGACATCGCCGCGACGCCTGCTACCCCGTGCGCACCTTGGCATCGTCGGAGAACCACCCGAACACCATCGCCGCCGAAAGCCGCATCGCGCCACCGCTTAACGTCGTGCCGGTGACCCTTCCGCCGTGCATTCGTGCAACTATGGTGAGCATCAACATCCTCACGTTCTCCACTTCCTGTTGGCACCAACCATGTCCGCCGAGGCGCCGCCCATCGCCGGCGAGCTCGACGCCGTGACGCCGCCGGTCCCGTGCCTACGTGGCGTCGCCACATCACTGCCACCTCGGCGCCACCTCAGCATCCCGCGCCGCGTCAGCGCCGCGTTGCGCCACGTCACAGCCCGCGTGGCAAGTCCACCGCATCGCCTAGCCCTCGACTCGGTGGAATCGGTCCACCGTGGGCCGAGTCAATGACGCGGGGGCCCCACCTGTCAGTGAAACAAATTATTTTCCTTTAGGAAAATAATTCGGCTGGAAAAAGAAAATCCTCGCTGACGTCATGCTTGCGCAATAATTAGAATTTCCTTTAGAAAAATAATTCAAGAAATTCAATAAAATCTGAAAATTAGGTTTTATTTAGATTTAGAACTTCCCGGGGTTCGTTCTCCCTCATACGAACTCCGATTTCGTCCATTCAAATTTCTATATTCCAATAAAATCAAGATCTAGACATCTAAACCAAAATCATTTGATTTTGGGTTCATTTGACCTGCAATTCTTTTAAACCCTAAATTATCATTTCATGTATTTCAATCTTCCAAAATTCATATCTTTTGCTCCCGAACTCCGTTTTAGTCCATTCAAGTTTGTAAATTCATATAAAATTATTATATAGCTAACTAAAGTAAAATATTTCTATTTGGAGTTAATTTGATCTGTCCTTTTGAATTTATTTGAATTTGAGTTGAATTTGTTGTATTTGCACGATTAGAGTTCGACGACTTCGAAGAATCAGATTTCGACGCTGACTGAAGAGCAACATAAGAGGATTGATTTTGACTGTATGATCATCGTGATCGTACACTTGGACTACCTGAAGATAGTACTTGTGAGTACTAGGTGACCTGTTAAGAAAAACAACGTCACCTCAACACCAGAAGTTCTGTTAAAGTGATCTGTTAAGAAAAACAACGTCACCTCAACAAGCAAGACAAGTTATACCCTTGATCATATTCATCCTACTATTTTAAATTATTTATATTCTGTTTTAAATTAATACTGCATGCTTATCCATATCAGTATCTTAAATTCATGTTTTAAATATATAGTTATGCCTAAAATCCTTTGTATGGCCAATGTTGATATTGAATCAAACACACTGTCACCCTAGATCAAACCTGGTTGATACAATAGTATGAACTAGGATAATTTAAACGTATTGCTTAGCCATGCTTTTAGACCAAACTTGTTTTTGGGGAATTTCAGCCATCAATCAATTATTGATTAAATTGTACCCTTGGCATCTGTGTGTCATGGAAGTTTTACAAATGACTTGGAAAATAAAATAAAATGATGGTTTGGACTTGGGCGGAATGGATGATTGGTGGGTGCAGGTTCATGCACGGGCTTAATCTGGTTAGGGTTAAGGCCGGGGTTTTATGGAAAGTCGCCCAAGTCGATTGAGGACCGGTCTTGAGCGCATGATGCTACGCCTAACCGTACCACCACATGTCCCGTATGGGCGGGACTTGGCTAAATAATTTATGACGTCTTAGTGTCGTTTGTGCTATGTTGTTGGTATGGGTGTTGGTCAGACAGTAGACCCATCTGGCGCAAGAGGGGGCTTCCGGAGGATGGCCAGTCCAATGGTAGCGAAACCTTAGCGGACATAAATGCATTAAGACGAGAACATTGTAAAGGCCTCGACACGCGTGCTCAGACCGCTTACCAAAGGTAGTGAGCGGTGGCATAGATATATCTTAGGACAAACTAGAGAAGTCTTGTCATGTGGGTAAAGCTGTACGACCTCTGCAGAGTGTAAAACTATTCGAATAGCCGTGTCCGCGGTTATGGATATGCTAGCAGAACTACTCAAAGTTAGACTTTTGTTTTGTTTGAAAACAAACTTCTTCAAAACTGGTTTATCCAATTGGGAATTAGGCAAATAGCCATGTGATAGGAGGATATCCTTCACCATTCATGTGTGAATGTTATCTGACTATAAAATTGAGAATTTATAAAAAGAATTTTAGTTATAGAATAACTGCCTCGGAATCTAGTACAAGTATTTAAAGGAAATGCTGCTTTATGCAAATAAACCAATAAGCCTTTCTATTGTTACATCCATATATGCATGTCATTCTGTTACTTGACGGGTGTAACTTGCGAGCACGGAAGTTGTGCTCATTCTTGCTTATGCAAACAAATTTCAGAGGAGAAGAACTTTGCTACCGATGTGGATCTCGACGACTAGGCCGCTTCCCCAGTCGATTGCCTGTGGCAGATTAACTGAACCCTACTACTTCTTCGTCTTCTGCTGTGTTTATTTTATTGTGGGCCTGTAAACCCCCTTTGTAATCAACTCTGTTGTTATTTATTAATAAAGTTGTGATATGAATTTGTTATCATTTTGTTTACTGTGTGGACTAGCTACGATCATGGGACTAGTTCGTAAATGCACAGAGGATGCGGGTGTATTAATACCGGTGCGACAAGAGTACACCTGCAGGTTAAAACTATTCGAATAGCCTCGCCCTAGGTTATGGACACGCTTGGGTAAGCTTTTCAAGAGTTAGACTACAACCTTTTAACTAAAACTTGATTTGGGTGGTACGAATCGGGATTAGTGCTATGTTGTGGTGACTATTGGGATAGTCACTTCTGTGTGGTTACTTGTATCTATCTTTATTTATTGTTATTTCAACATTAAAAATGAATTGTCAACTTGCTTTTAAATGTATTACATTATTGCAGATAAAGATTGCTTTGTGCTAAATTGAGCCATACAGCCCCACTCAAATAAGCCTGCATGTAGTTATGCACAGGTCTGCTAGTCCACACGTTAGTCTTGCGAGTACAAAAACAATTTTTGTACTCATATGCTTTGCTTAATATTTTTGTTGCAGAGGAGGCAGGTGATCCCCAAGGGCCTTACTTCTGTGAGATGTGCGGGTTCTGGGACGACTAGCTTGACGGTCCGGTTGGTTGCCTTGTGGGCTAAGGCACACTGATTGGCTTTGTTTATAGCCATCTTATGGAACTTTTGCTTCCGCTGTTTATTTAGTTATATGTTGTAATTTGGCCGGTCGGCCTCTGTTGTAATAACTCTACTGTGTTGTTTACTGTTTAGTATTGTGATGTTTGGACTCTATGTTTAGAATAGAGTTGATGCATAATTTTGTGAAGAGGTGTGCATACTACAGTTCTGGAAAGTATGCATGTCTCGAGGCTTAGTTTATTTGATTTGTGATGCTAGGACCAGGTGGTTGGTTAAGCATTACAAGCCAAATAAACTGGGGTCCTCACAAAGTTGGTATCAGAGCCATCCTGACCGTAGTAACCCAAGCATGGTCGTCCTTAGGATATTTAGCAAAAGCTTATTTTCAAAGTAACAAATAGTTTATGAAAGCTTAAGTAGATTCTCAGAATTTACTCCTTATTTATCTTAGCTTTCTACTCTCATCTTGCCCTTGATTCCTCTCTTTCCTTTCAAAAGATAGTTAATTATCGGTTAAATTGGTTTGGGAGAACCCTGAGAGTTGTAACCGTTAGTGTTGGCTGTCTGTCGATGGAAAATTTAGACTTCTAGAGCTGGAGACTTCGGCCAGGGACTTAAGGAAGAAAGTCTGAACAGCTAGCTAGTGGTTAGTGTGTAGGATTGGAAATGAGAGGATAACCAAATTTGTGGGGATGAAAGGGTAAGATGGAATGTGAGTTAGTTAAATGTCCAACTTTTTCTTAGAAGATTTTACTTTGCTTACCAGCTGTATTTCGAAATTGTCTTCCTAAAACTGATTGCTCGTTCTTCCATACGAGTTAGTCATATTGGGAAGTTGATTTTATGAGTTGCAATTTTGCCTTGTTGTTATGAACTATTAGAGTTCATTTTGTAGAGTGGATGCTTGTTTTCTATGTTTTCTGTAATAAAATTATTACTAACTTTCTTGGTGGAACAGGATGGCTGGTGGGACCCGTAGTGGTCGAAATCAGCCGGTTGGTTCGGATGAGGATCTTCCCCCTCCTCCGACTATGGCTGAGGTTCTCACTCAGATCGAGCGGAATCGTATGGACCAGACACGGATTCTGGAGGTCATCGCGAGGAACACTTCCACTCCCGCGGGTGCCTCGGGACCAGGAGGTGGTGGGCACCAGACTCGTGGGGGACTTGCGGAGTTCCTTCGTACGCAGCCACCGACTTTCTCCCGGTCCGAGGACCCACTTGACGCAGATGATTGGCTGCGCCTGGTTGAGCGAAAGCTCAACATCGCTTAGTGCCAGGATCGGGAGAAGGCACTGTTTGTATCTCACCAGCTTGAGGGTGCCGCACTCTCGTGGTGGGAGAACTTCCTCGCCATGCAGCCCGCTGACCATGTGGTCACATGGGAGGAGTTCGCCTTGCTACTCGGGCTCATGTTCCCGCCGGTCTTGTGAAGCTGAAGAAGAAGGAATTCCTTGCGCTCAAACAGGGGCGCAAATCTGTGACTAAGTACCTCCATGAGTTCAATCATTTGGCGAGGTACGCTCCTGCTGAGTGGCCACCGATGAGGCCAGCGGGAGAAGTTTATGGAGGGTGCATGCGAGGAGCCTGCAGACAAGCTCTCGTGGTGGACTTTGCTGATTTTCGGACCTTGGTGGACAAGGCTATCGTCGCCGAGCACAAGGCGAAGGCGCTGGTGAGTCCATAAACGCAAGTGGGAGGCCCGGCGATCTGCGCAGCCGCCTCTCCGCCCCCCGTGTTAGGCCTACACCAGGGGCCTGTTCTTTGGCTTCCCCACCGCCGAGGCCGTCGGCGCCAGTTCACCGTCCCCCGCAGGCCGTGATTCAGTCACGCGCACCTGCGGCCCAGCAGCAGGGTGGCCCCTGTAACCCGGCTGCCGAGGTCACTTGTTTCCACTGCCACAACAAGGGCCACTACGCCAACACTTGCCCTCAGAAGATTGGAGCGGCCCCTCGTCCTAATGGAGGACGCGGGCAGGGGAGTGGTCACCACCGACGGAAGATCATCCGAAGACCCTGGGTGTGGGAGTGGGCGAGTCAACCATATCTCGGCTGAGGAGGCTCAGGAGGCGCCTGACGTTGTGCTGGGTACACTTCTTGTTAACACTCGTCCTGCTGCAGTTTTATTTGATTCAGGAGCATCACATTCTTTTATTTCAAGATCATTTGCTGCTGCTAGTGGTCTTCACTGTGTTCCTTTGGGAGTACCTTTGCTTATTCGTTCTCGGGTTCGAAATGAGAGTCAATCTAGAATGCGGGATGTTCCAATTGAAGTTGAAGGTGTAAGATTCTTGGCAAATCTTATCTGCTCAACTCAAAGCAAGTGCGGATGTGATTCTTGGCATGGATTGGTTGCCCCAACATCTGGGACAAATTGATTGTGCCAGGAAGATTGTCTATCTCACGATCCCTCCGACAAGCGGTTGGATTTTCACCATGTTGCAAGGGCCACACCTTTGTGCACTTGAAGTAAAGCCAACATTGGAGATTCAGGATGTTCCCACAGTTCGTGACTTCGTGGATGTTTTCCCCGAGGATTTGCCTGGAATGCCTCCAGTCCGAGTCCTTGAGTTTGTCATTGAGTTGCTGCCCGGTACCGCCCTGATTTCGAAGGTGCCGTATCGGATGCCTCCCAATGAGTTGGTGGAGTTGAAGAAGCAACTAGGTGAGCTTCAAGCGAAGGGTTTTATCCGTCCTAACTCATCTCCTTGGGGTTGTCCAGTGATGTTTGTGAAGAAGAAGGACAAGACTTTGCGCATGTGTGTTGATTACCGTCCGCTTAATGAAGTGACGGTGAAGAACAAGTATCCATTGCCCCGCATTGATGATCTGTTTGACCAGTTGTCTGGAGCCCAGGTCTTTTCCAAGATTGACTTAAGATTGGGATATCATCAAGTCAGAATCAGGGCTGAGGATATTCCGAAGACGGCTTTCACTACTCGTTATGGTCTTTACGAGTACACCGTCATGTCTTTTGGCTTGACCAATGCTCCCGCCTTGTTCATGAATCTTATGAACTCGGTATTCATGGAATACTTGGATAAGTTTGTGGTGGTGTTTATTGATGACATTCTTATCTACTCCAAAAATGAAGAAGAGCATGCTGAGCATCTGAAGCTAGTGCTGGGAAAACTGCGCGAGCACCAGCTATATGCAAAATTCAGCAAGTGCGAGTTCTGGTTGAAGGAAGTGGCATTCCTGGGTCATGTCCTTTCGGCCGGAGGCATAGCTGTGGATCCTAGCAAGGTCAGTGATGTGCTATCTTGGGGTCAGCCCAAGTCAGTCACCGATGTTCGGAGTTTTCTTGGTTTAGCAGGTTACTACCGCCGCTTTATCGAGAATTTCTCCAAGATCGCGAAGCCGATGACTGAATTGCTCAAGAAGGACAAGAAGTTTGTGTGGTTTTCTGCTTGTGATGAAAGTTTCCAGGAACTCAAGCAGCGATTGACATCAGCCCCTGTTCTTGTTCTCCCCGATGTCCACAAGAGCTTCGATATCTTCTGCGATGCCTCTCGTCAGGGACTTGGTTGTGTTCTTATGCAAGAAGGCAGAGCAGTGGCCTATGCATCAAGGCAGTTGAGGCCTCATGAACTCAATTATCCTACCCATGATTTGGAGTTAGCTGATGTGGTTCATGCACTCAAGATTTGGCGGCATTATCTGATCGGTAACCGCTGTGAGGTGTATTCTGATCACAAGAGCTTGAAGTATTTGTTCACCCAGCCAGATCTGAACCTCAGGCAAAGAAGATGGTTGGAATTGATCAAAGACTATGACATGGGCATTCAGTATCATCCGGGCAAGGCCAATGTCGTTGCCGATGCACTGAGTCGAAAGGTGTCTTGCAATACTTTGATGCTCCAAGAGCAGCAGCCTGCCCTTCTTGAAGAATTTCAGCGGCTCAATCTGGGTTTAGTTGAGCACGGTTCCCTTGCTGCTTTGGTTGTGCAACCAACCTTGGTGGATAAAATCAAGGCAGCACAGCAATCAGATGATGGTGTAAGTCACATCAAGGAGAACATCAAGAATGGGACGGCCAAGTGTTTCTCAGAAGATGAGCACGGTGTTGTGTGGTTTGGGCAGCGGCTTGTGGTTCCGAAAGTTATGGAATTGCGGGAATTGATTCTCCGCGAAGCCCATGATTCCCCCTTATCCATCCATCCCGGGGCCACCAAGATGTACCAAGATCTTCGTCAGAGATTCTGGTGGACCCGAATGAAGCGCGAGATTGCCAAGTTCGTTGCCGAGTGCGACGTGTCTTTGTCATGTCAAGGTGAACATCGCCCACCGGTGGTCTTCTCCGCCTTTACCGATTGCGAGTGGAAGTGGGATTCCGTCGGCATGGACTTTATCACTGGTCTGCCCTGTACTTCTTCTGGGAAGGATGCTATCTGGGTTGTTATCGATCGGCTGACTAAGGTAGCACACTTTCTGCCAGTGAGTACCACTCTCAGTGTCAATCGACTGGCGGACCTCTACATATCCCGCATTGTGAGCTTGCATGGTGTGCCACGAACGATTGTATCTGATCGTGGTTCTCTTTTTACCTCTCGGTTTTGGCACAAATTGCAAGAGGCCATGGGAACTTGTCTTTCTTTTAGTTCAGCATTTCATCCCCAAACTGATGGTCAGACGGGCGAGTTAACCAAGTTTTGGAATACATGCTCCGTGCTTGTGTTCTTTCCTATGGAAAGAATTGGGAGAAGTGTTTGCCGCTTGCGGAATTCTCCTATAACAACCGCTTTCAGGCTAGTCTTAGCATGACACCATTTGAAGCCTTGTATGGGAGGAGGTGCACAACCCCGTTGAACTGGTCAGAAACTGGTGAGAGACAGTTTTTCGGCCCAGACTCCATCAATGAAGCTGAAAGTCAGGTTCAGTTGATTCACGAGCATCTGCGTGTGGCTCAGTCCAGGCAGAAGAGTTATGCAGATCGTCGTCGCCGTGAGTTGAGTTTCCAGCCCAATGACTTTGTTTATCTCAAAGTCTCGCCTTTAAAAGGGCACCGACGTTTCGACGTCAAGGGCAAGTTAGCTCGTCGATATGTTGGGCCTTATCGTATCATCAAGAAAGTGGGAGCTGTTGCGTACAAGTTGGAGTTGCCAGCTACACTTGAGGGGGTGCATGATGTGTTCCATGTGTCCCAATTGAAGAAGTGCCTTCGTGTTCCGACCGAAGAAACTCCATTGGAAAATCTCGATGTGCAAGAAGATTTGACCTACCGCGAGCGTCCTGTTCGTATTCTTGAAGAATCTGAACGAAGGACAAGGAACCGCGCAATCAAGTTCCTTAAAGTTCAGTGGTCGAATCACTCCGAGGATGAGGCCACTTGGGAGCGGGAAGATCGTCTCCGTGCAGACTACCCATCCTTCTTTTCTCAGTGATCCGAATCTCAGGGCGAGATTCCTGTAAGGGGGGAGATTTGTAACAGCTGTAATGTAACCTGTACTTCAAATGTGTGAAAATGAGTATAATTTAAAACTTTTGAGCATGTATTAATTTCCTGAAATTTTTGTTTGAAAAGTTGTCTTTGAAATTTTGAAAACATACAACCCAAATTATAACCACAAAGAGAAAAGGAAGCCAAAAACTCATGATCATCCTCTGGAAGTATTTTTCCTATCTTCCTAACCTTCCTAGTCACCTCTCTGCAAAATCTCACAATTTTTAGATTTTGTTTGCTATTTCAAATGAGCAAGTCAAACCAGTTTGAATCTCTGGTCAACTCTTTGGGACAGCAGCTTGTGAATTTTCTTGGGACTACTGTAGTGCCTAAAAATTCCTGGAAAAATTATGCAAGGTTGTTCTCTGTCCAGAGGAGTTACCATAAAAATTTCGGAATTTTTGGAGCTTTGGAGCTACCTCTAAAAATTCCCCAATCCTCTCAGTCTTTTCAAAATCAGAATCTGAAATCACTGTTCCTCGGACTCGGACCCGACCTCTGGCTCGAGTCCGACCGCGACGCTCGGTTCAGCCGCACCGCCTAGCTGCACCGCCCGAGCCCGATCGTTGTCCGCCGTCCGATGTGAATCGCACGGTCCACACACGCTCATCTAATCAACCAGTCCGATTGCACCCTTGGATCTCGACCGTCCATTCTAGATCTAACGGTCGGCATCTTTTCGATCGAGTCAAACCAGTTAGTTGAACCGCACCAGACCCCGACTCGCGCCACTTTGTCACCATCGCTGACGAGTGGGTCCCCCTTGTCAGTACCATCCTCATCTTCTCCGAGTCTCACCGGAGCTCGCTGGCGATCGCATGCGTGCCACGCAGCTCGTCGCTGCCACCTCCTGGACGCGTGTCCGGTCGTGGCATGTCGCCGGGTCTTCATCATCTCACCGCACCCACCCATTCCTCGTTTCCTTCACTTTATCACCCTCTCCGACCAGTTCTTGGTTTCGGCCGGAGAAGAAACCAAAGGCAGCGCCGCCCTCTAGCCCGCGACCGCACCACTATGATCCTCGCTCGTCGCCGCCTCCATTTTGCCCAGCCCGGTCCTTGGCGTCCAGTGAATCGCCAGGGGTGGTGTCGTCGTCTCCGCCTCCGGTGATCTCGGTCCCGCGAGCTTCCTAGCGTTCTAGTGAGTATCATGCTTCGGTGTTCGGTCCCTTAGGATCGCTTTGCTCCACTGAATCTAATGGTAGTCTTGTTTTGCTCTTTGGTGAATCACCGAGGAAGCGCGACCGGTTCTTCTCCGAGCTCGGTGTTTCGCCACCGCGGTGATTCCAGCCGTCTCGGACCTCCTTCGTCGGCGTTATCTTGGGCATATTGCTCCTGGAGCCGAGGCGGAGCTAGGGCGCACCTTCCCGAAGCCTCTCGTCGCCCGTAGCGTCTTCTCCGCGTGAGCCGTGTCTTCTTCTCCGCCTCCGTTCGCGCCACTCGCCGCGGCATCCTCGAGTCCCGTGTCGCCGTCATCGGCCGCGAGTCTGGTGAACCTGGTGGTATCACTCTCATGTCCAGAAGCTCACTGGTCCTCTAGATCCGCTGTGCGGCCGCGCCGCCATCCTCGTGCGCGCCGGTAAGCCGCCGGCAACGTTAGGTATAACCATTCTCATTAGTTCTAATTTCCTTTCTAGTTGTATCTATGGCATGTGGGCCCCCTTATCTTAAGCGCGTTTAGAAATTTATTTCCGGCCGTTTTATCCCTATGAGTTCATGACATGTGGGCCCATATTACCGGTTAAGTGTTTGTGTAAACTTCGGAAATACGTTTTCTCTTTTAGGAAACGTATCTCCCTGTGCGAATATGTTAGGATTGCGTTTTGTTAAGCCGAAGACGTATTCTTAGAATACGCCGACGTCACCTTCAGCGGGTGGTCGTTTGACACAGTCGGCGTTTCGCTCGGCCCACCGACCGATGACCGTGGGTTGGCTGGGTGCCGGTAGGAAAAGTTTTCAATGCTTTTAGAATTTCCGTATTGATTTTCTTTTACACTATTAATTCAATTAAACTTAGAAAATTCATAACTAATTCAATTTTTATCCAAATCAAGTGAAACCAATTTTGTAAATTTTCATTTTTAATGTGCTATTTATCAGAATAAGTTTTAGATATGTCTCTGTTCATAAATTTTGACAAATAATTAAATGATGCTTTTATGTATCGTTAACTTAGAAAATTCCTAGAAAATTCTTCAAAGCTCCAAAAATATTGTTCTCTGTCTCTAAAATTTTGTTTAATCATGCTCTAGCTGCTGTGTGAAATTTGTGCTCTTTGGATTAATTTGAATTTTGGTTATTGTTGGTGTTATTTGTTCTTATTTGCTCGTTTTGCTTGATCGATAGATTGCGACGATTCTAGTATTATCGAGAGTAAGCCTCAACAACATATTGAGCAACAGCAACCAGGCAAGCAGTTTGATCATGTTAATCCCTTTATTTTCAAACTAATATTTTGTTTGCAACCAGGCATTCTTGCGTGCTAACCACACTAGAGTATATAGGACCTCTCTTGACTTAGTACTTTGGCGTGTTTTTGCTCCGAGTCGCAGGAGGTCGCAGGAGGAATGGTGTTGGGAGCATGGTAGTTGTCCGAAAAGCTTTACCCTCTGTGGGTAGTTGTCTTTTCGGCTTTACCATGTAAGCGTATGGATTTCTATCCATACGAGCGGCTCGTAGTTATTACACAATATTGGAAAGCATCTCGTAGGACTTAGCCGTGCCAGCATACCTTCGGAAGTGTGTTTTGGCTTAAAGGCGATGCGAGTGTGGTACGATGAGTACACCCTGCGAGGTTAAAACTATTCGAATAGCCTCGTTCTAGGTTATGGACACGCTTGGGTAAGCTTTTCAAGAGTTAGACTACAACCTTTTAACTAAAACTTGACGGGTGGTACGAATCAGGGATTCGTGCTATGTTGTGGTGACTATTGGGATAGTCACTTCCAGGTGGTTACTTGTATCTATCTTTATTTCGCTGTTATTTCAACATTAAAAATGAATTGTCAACTTGCTTTTAAATGTATTACATTATTGCAAATAAAGATTGCTTTGTGCTAAATTGAGCCATACAGCCCCACTCAAATAAGCCTGCATGTAGTTATGCACAGGTCTGCTAGTCCACACGTCAGTCTTGCGAGTACAAAAACAATTTTTGTACTCATATGCTTTGCTTAATATTTTTGTTGCAGAGGAGGCAGGTGATCCCCAAGGGCCTTACTTCTGTGAGATGTGCGGGTTCTAGGACGACTAGCTTGACGGTCCGGTTGGTTGCCTTGTGGGCTAAGGCACACTGATTGGCTTTGTTTATAGCCATCTTATGGAACTTTTGCTTCGCTGTTTATTTAGTTATCTGTTGTAATTTGGCCGGTTGGCCTCTGTTGTAATAACTCTACTGTGTTGTTTACTGTTTAGTATTGTGATGTTTGGACTCTATGTTTAGAATGGAGTTGATGCATAATTTTGTGAAGAGGTGTGCATACTGCAGTTCTGGGAAGTATGCATGTCTCGAGGCTTAGTTTATTTGATTTGTGATGCTAGGACCAGGTGGTTGGTTAAGCATTACAAGCCAAATAAACTGGGGTCCTCACAGGCGAAGAGGGAGAAATCCTTGTTTTCCTCGCATATGTCGAGTGCTGCTTTAGGTTGCCGATTCACTCATTCCTCCCCAAGGTCTTAGAGTACTATGGAATCAAACTGGTAAATCTGGCTCCCAACTCGATTGCCAACATCAGCATCTTTATCTACCTCTCCGAGGCTTACATGGGGATCCCGCCAGATCTAGAAGTCTTCATGTATTTCTACAAGATGTCGAGGTCGGGGAAATCGGTGGCGTCACCTGGGGAGTGCACTCTATGCCTCCACGATGAGAAGGCTAATGAGTACATATGTATGTACTCAAAATCTTCATAGTCGTCATGGAAGAAAAGCTGGTTCTACATGACGGTCACCAAAGAAGACAGCCTCTGCTTCGCGGCAAGGTGGCGGTCGAGAACCCAAGATGGCATTCCTCTACGAAGGAGGGAAAAGTACGGAGTTGGATTGAAGCCATCCAACTCCTTAGCATCAAGGCACTGACTTCTTGGCATGTGGTGAGAGAGTTCTCCACATACCGGGTAAGCCCCCTAAATCTCCGATCATGTACATCGCTCTGGTATGTTGGTCATGACAATACGATCATCGATTCTACGGAACATAAGTCCCACAAATCCCGATCAGTATTGTTTGCTTTGGTTGATTATTTTGTAACCTCATAGTCTCTTTTCTCTTCCTACAGCCCTTTCGCTGAAGAAGTCAAGGAATGGATCAAGATGATCTGTGCTGGCAGGAGCCTAATGACAACGTTGTGGTTCCCCGTATTTTGGCATCCTATTCTCTAGCGGAGAGAATAGAGAAGCTCAAGGTAAAAAAATAAAAAACTTCCTCTCATCATTTATGTAATTTTTTTATCGATATGCCATAACTTTGTTTTTATGTACAGTCGGTTGAGTTGGAGATCAACAAGCTTACCAAGATCCCTGATCCAATCGACGCTCTGACCCCTTTTGCCCCAACAACCACTCAAGAGGATGGCTCCTTGGAGGTAAGAGAGGCATCAAAAAGGAATTTACATTTTTAGATGAAGTATTCCATCGCCAAACTAACTTTGATGTATAATTAGGCGGGAGCAAAAGAGGATCCGCCAACCAAAATCATCAAGGTCGCGGATTCTGAAGTGGTCATGACCGATCAGGCGATTGCTGCTGAAGCAACTGTCCTCGAGGTTGATGAAACCACAACCTTCGATCCGATGGTCAGAGATCTTATTCTCGACCTACTGGTCGAGGATATTTCTTCTGACCTCCTATTGGAGGATGTGAAGGGTTTAACTCGCTCTACCGATCAGAACAAGTGAAAGTGATTGAAAATAAGATAAAGAGGAAGGCAAGTGCTCTAGACTTTGCTCCAGGGAGTTCCAAAATCAAGACAAGAAAGACCAGGTATGTATAAATGAAAGACATATGAATTCATACCTTTAGTATATTTTGTTTTCTGATGCTTGCTCCCTTTATTCCTTATACTTTGTAGATCCTCTAGTGTTCCAGTTGATTCTGATCGAAGCACCCCTCAGGAGGAAACTCCTGAGGAAAGGATGGTCGAGCCAACCCCCGAGCAGGTGGCGGCTCCAGCTCTGGTTCCCATTGCTCAAGATTCCTTGGTGGCTTCGACTCTATCTAAGGAGACTAGAGTCAAAGAAGAGCCTCAGCAAGTTCCACCCCCTGCTAGGACCGTTCAACGAGAGATGATTTCTTCATTACTAAAGAAGTCTTCTCATCCTAGCAACTTCCCCCGTTGCCCTCGGATCTTTGATGATGAGAAGCTCGACGAGGCCTATAAGAGAATTTTGGACCGTCAAGTGGAGATGGATCCTAATGCTATCTACCCCAAATATGAGGATATGGCGATCCAGTCAAGCACCTACGACCACTCTTATAGTCTTTTCTTCAAAGTTTATTAAAAAAAAACTTAAAGAAGTTTGCTATTTGTAGCATATGGTGGAGAATTTTGCTGTGGTCGGAGGACTGACCCAGCGAATAACAAGTTTGGAAAAGGAAAATTCCGAACTAAAAAGTAAGTACTTTTCTTCCTGAATTTTTCTTCCCGTTTGTATCTTGTTCTCCATTGTTTATCAATTTCTTCTCCTATCATTTTTGGCAGAATTAAAGAATATTGAGATGGACGTTATGGCTAAAGAAGCCAAAATAACCAATCTTGAAGAGAGGTGTAAGGCCTACGACTGATCGATCGAAGACTGGTTGACCAAGTTTAATGAGGCCTCTCTCAAGAACAAAGAAGCCATCGAGGCTTCTGAGAAGAAATCTCAAGGTAACTAGTTGTAAATCCAACCAGATTATTGTATGTTGTAATTATATTTCTTTAACTTTTGAATAACTCGTGCAAAGCAAGTCCAAAAATTAGACAAAACTCTTGAGTTCGAGCATGACAAAGGGTAGAAATTAGGAAGAGCCTTGAAGAGAAAGTCAAGGCCCTTAACAAAATGCTCATCGACATGGGGTAAGGAGTATGTCTGCATCTTTAAGAAATCTGGTGGAGAAGGTGAATTACCTTAGCCAACTACTCGAAGATCTCAAAAGTCTGCTCACAACAACTCGGAGTAACCACGTGTAGTGTCAGACCCGGGAGTAACACCCCCAAATCCTCTGTGTATTTCTGAATTAGTCCCATGATCAGTAGCTAACTCACACAGTAAAAAGATATGGTAACATCCATAAATCGCACAATTGTATTAATAATCAACAGGGTTTATTACAAGAAAGGCTTACAAGCCAACAATAAAGAAACACATCGGAAGACGAAGAAGATGTAGTAGAATCCAGTTAATCTGCCATAGGCAATCGACTAGGGTGGTGGCCTAGTTGTCGAGATCCACACCGGTAGCAAAGTCCTTCTCCTCGAAATTTTTTGCATAAAGCAAGTACGAGCACAACAACCATGCTCATAAGTTACACCCGGCATGTAACAAATTATAATGCATGCAAGGATATATCAAAAGAAGGCTTATTGGTTGAATTTGTATAAAACAATGTTTTCTTTAAATATTTGTACTAAGTTCTAAAGCGGTTATTATATAATTAAAATTCACTTTAGAAATTCTCAAGTTTTATAGTCAGATAACTTTCACACAAGAATAGTGAAGGATACCCTCCTATCACATGGCTTCCCGCCCAAATCCCATTTGGATAGAAATCCAAAACCATTTGTCAAAATCATTTTTGAAACAAAACCAAAGTCTAACTTTGAGTGGCTTTGCTAGCATGTCCATGACCGTGGACACAGCTATTCAAATAGATTACACTCTGCAGAGGTTGTACAACTTTACCCACACGGCATGAATTCTCTAGTTTGTTTGGCATCCGTTGATACCACCGCTCACTACCTTAGGTAAGCAGTCTAGAGCACGTGTCAAGGCCTTTACAATGCTTCATCCCACCGTAGTCCCGCCTCTCTAAGGATTCACCCCCTTTGGATAGAAACCCGCCAGGTGGGAATACATAAAAGTAGGTCATACAGATACCCACACAACCGGATGGCACAACCACGGTGAAACGTTGCAAATTAGTTAGCCAGGTCCCCTCCCCATTCTCAGGACATGTGGTAGTACGATGTGGCTTAGCCAAGGAACGCTCAGAGGCCGGTTCTTAACTGACTTGGGTGACTTTCCACAAAACCCATGGGCCTCGATCATAGAAATGACTCAATCCCGTGCATCAACATGCACCATCCAAACAACCATTTAGCCCAAGTACAAACCAACTTTTCATTTCATTTTTTTCAAAGTCATTAATAAAATTCACATGACACCAATGCCAAGGGTACAATTTAAACAACATTTGATTTTTGGCTAAAATTCCCCAAATTAAACATGTTTAGTCTATAAGCATGGCTAAGCATAATTTTTCTCAAAAAGATCCTAGTTCATACTATCGTATCAACTAGGTTTTATGTAGGTTGACAAGGTGTAAGGAATTCAATGTATAAGAATTGTCAGGTACGAGACCAGTAAGTAAACCATCCGTACTATGATCATCCGAACCCTAGCAATTATAAAATCCTATACTCCAATATAATTTAGTCCAATCTACACCATATAAGTCTATTTCTATGATCCAACTTCAATCGATCTAACATTTAACTATACTCTAATTCTATACTCCGATATCCATCAATCAAACATTCCTTAATAAATGATTTCTACTAATTCAACATCAATCCAATGACTATGTAATCCTATAATCAAATTTCAAATATTCTGATATCTAATAACAATCTATTTATAGAATCCAACATCAATAATTCAGTATTTGACTATGGTATCTATCTATCATCCAATCTTTATTAATCCAACGTCAACAATTATCTACTTTTAAAATCCACTATCCAGTAATTAGTTATTTCTATAATCCAACCATAATAATCATGTAATCTTATAATTCAATCTCCAATAATTATATAATCCTATAGTTCAACATCCAACAATTACTTCTACAATCCAATACCCAATAATTATTCAACCCTAATAATCCAACAATCAACAATTGTATCATTCTATATCCAAGATTTATGTATTCATATAATCTAATATCTAATAATCATGTTATTCTATACTCCATTCAATATATATCTCTATAATTCAATTTCCGATAATTCCATCTTTGCAATATTTATCAACAAACTATCCCTATAATCCGATATTCAACAATCATATAATTTGATGAAACAATATTTTCACTTTCTACCTCCAATATATATATCACATTCTAAATGGTTCTCCATACAGTCTATACCGACAATGAATGGCTATACAATGGAATAGGGAATAACTATAAAGCTTAAAACAAGGATTTAAATTACTTGAATTTAAATAGGCATGCAATAATAATTTAAAACAAAATTTAAATAATTTAAAATACTGGGATTCAATATGATCAAATATGTAACTTGCCTTGCTCAAATAGTTGCTCTCAAACGGCGTCGAAATCTGACTCTCCGAAATCGTCGAAATCTATATGCGAAATAAGCCAAATTCAAATAAAATTCAAATAGAACTCAAATGAACTCCAAATTAAATAATTTTAGTTTAGATAGCTAGATCTTGAATTTAGACAAATTTAGAAATTTGAATGGAGTTCGAATGCAAAAGATATGGGCTGTGGAAGTTTGAAATCACATAAATTGATGAAAATCAGATTTATAGATTTACTGGATTTATTTTCCTAAAGGAAAAGGGTTTTATGACGCAATGCTGACGTCAGCCCCAGGATTTCCGAATTAAAGAAATCGAGAGAAAACGAAAAGACACTGACATGTGGGCCCATGGTCTACAGACTAGGTCCACGATTTGGTCAATAGTCCATGGTGGACTCGGCTCACAACACAGTGCACAGGGGCTATGTGCTGGCGCACACGTAGGCGCTGACTAGGACTAAAGGCTTAGGTGGTGGGGACGTGGCACATATGTGGCTGCGACGTGTCTGGTCCACGTCAGCCCGTGGCCGGCGGTAGTGCGGCGTTGAGCTCGCCGGCGCTCTGTGCCGCGACTAGCCTCGCGGGTGATACCAAAATGACCAGCGTGACTCACTGAGTCTGGTGCTTACCAAGAAAGCAAGAGGGCGCGGCAGAAAAGTCATCGGCGATGAGGTTTAGCGGTGGCAACTTTAGGGCTCCGACGATGAGGGCGCTCCGGTGATCCTCGAACCACGTTAGTGTGCGCACGAGCTTCGCGGTGACGAGGCAATGACGATGGTGTGGTCGAGGTGGACGGAGGGGGCTTGACGTTGCCGGAGAAGACGAAGAAAGGAGCTTCGGTGCTCGCCGAAGAAACTCAAAATTAGGGCGCTAAAGAGAGGGAGAATGGACGGGGTTTGGGGCATTGGCTTCCGTGAAGCAGTGCGCACCCCGTGCTCACCTTGATTGCTTGGAGGCGCGACGGAGTGACCGGCGGCGAGCTCAAAAGGCGGCGGTGGTTCTAGGTCGTCGACGAAAAGAGAGCTCCGGTGGTCCTCGGGGCAAATGAATGCGCGCATCGTGTTCGTGATGATGATGCGATGCTGAATGTGGACGATGGGGCTGCAGCGGGCTTGACGGCGGCGCAAACGACGGTCGAAGCACCTTTGGCCGGTGGCGAGGAACTTCGAATTCCGAGCGCGAGAGAGGGATTGGTGAGAGGTGGGTTGGGGCGCTGGAATGAGGAGATCAATGCGCACCCAGGGCGTCCTTTTATAGGGCTCAAGGGGTGGTCGTGGACGACTCGTGCGCGCGACATCTTCGGCGACGGTTGCGAACATGGCCGTACCGGGCGCGGAGAAGAGGGGGTAAGGTGGGGGTTATGGCGGTGGTGGGCGCAGAGATCGTGCGCACATATGCGTGGAAAATGGGGGAGGTTAAGATGGCCATTTGCGGAGCTCAACGTGTGTGGCAATGGCGGTTGTACGCGCGGAGAAGAAGAAAACGAGAAAGGAGAAGAAGATGACGTGGCTCGCGCCCCACATGGCAGCGAAAGAGAGAAAAAAGGAAAGAAAAGGTGCACGCGAGCTGTTAGATCCAGATCTTATGGTCCATAACGTTGAGACGTTCGGACCGCTCCGAACGTGAATCTCGATCGGGTCGTCCATTTTAGATCGGATGGTCCACGTTGGCTAGAACGTTTGGACCATCCGAGAGGGGATCACGATCGGGCCGTTCATAATAGATCTAACGGCCGATAATGATTGAAGCGCAAAAGCGCACGGGTTGCGAGAGGCTGACAGCGGGACCCGCTGTCAGTGAGGAGGGTGGAGCACGTGGGTGAGTAGGCCGCGTGGGCTGCGCGCATGCGTGAAAAGGATTGGGCCGCGCCAAATTCGGCCCAAGGACTGTGCTGGGTTTTCTAATGATTTAGCTATTTAAATAATCTAGTTAAATCAAAATAGCTTTAAAAATAGTAAATTAAATCCCAAAATTATGAGAAAATTCACAGAAATTCTCTGAGACATTTTGGACTTAAATAAAATATTTCCAACTTATATTTGGATATAGTTTTTGTAGATAATTTATTTTGGCTTTGAAATAAATAGGGAAAAGCTTTTAAAAATCTAGAAAATTACATAAATTTTTCCTTGTCAACTTTAAATCCATTAAAAACCCATAAAAATCAATAAATTTTATTTTTGACTTTTTTATTTCGAAAAATTAGGAAAAGCAATAAAACTCTTTTAAATTTCAGAAAATCTAACAAAGTAATAACTTTATTAATTTTATTTTTGGTAACAGAACTTTGGGTTGTTACAAACTACCCCCCTTAAAAGGAATTTCGTCCCCGAGATTCGGAGTGGCTAGAAAGAAAACTAGGAAATGCTAGGTCTTCAACTAGAGTTGTCGTCGACGGCTGGATTCACTTGCTGCTGCCTCTTTGGACATTTATTGGCATAATGCCCCTTATCTTGACAATTGAGGCATTGTATTCCTGCCCTTGATGTCTTATTCTGCTGAGATCGGCCACCATTGCTTTCACGGAACGTCTTGGAGTTTCTTGCAATATCTGGCACTTGATCTACCATCTTCCTCTTGTGACAACTGTCCTGCTGATCGAACGTCTTGTGCTTGATCTGGTCAGAATTTTGTCCACCTGATTTTTGAGCTTCTTCTTTACTAACTTGGCTCACTTGGCTTCTTATGATGGACTGAGATATCTATGCTGCTTGGTGTGTCGTCCGAGGTTCTTCTGTGTTGTCCTCTAGTGCTGAGGTTGCTTGTGGTGCCAAGAATGCTTGTAAGGGGCATTGTTTGACAAAGTGCCCTTCTTTCCCACAATAGTTACATATTTTATACTAGATTATCTTCCTCTTAGAACACTTGATGAAACAGTGTCCGGTGTTGTTGCAGTTAACACAATGGACATCTTGTTTTGGCTTTTCCTTTTGAGGGCATCTATAGGCGAAGTGTCTTAGTTCACCACATCTATAACAGATAACATACTTCCATGGATGGAGACTTTCAGGAAGAAAGTGGCTCACGTCGTCATTATGTGATACTTCTGGTGGCTTGATCACTGGTAACTTATCGCAGGAGCACTGCTCATGTGCTGTTGGAGTAGTGGTTGTGAAAACATTGTTATTGTTGTTGTTCATCTGTTGCATTATCTGTTGCATTAGTTGAGTCTAGGTGATGAAAAAACTGATTCAAATTTCGAAGTGTTACTGCTGTCAGATGTTGGTTGCCTTCGGCACTGACATCTCCAGGGACATCATTGTTGTCTTGGTTGGTTCCCCTTCTAGAGCGACGAGCGTTCACCATCTGCCGGTTACTCCAGAGGGTTAGGAAAGGAGACCAAGGATAGGGAAGAGATAAAGAAGAAGAACTAGGGGATAGAGCAAAACAATACTCCCAAACGGAAGAAAGAATTCAAAAGCTTCATAACGTTCTATCGATCGAGACTCTTTAATCTGGTGAAATGGCTCAATACATAGAATGAGCCTTGGAAAACATAAGCTATATGGTCGGGCTGACATCGCAATCTTCGTCTTACGGTCTTCAATGAGCCTTGCATGTTGTCCTTGATTGGTAACAATGACTTGATGCCTTCTTGGTAGCTTCATGTCTAGGCTAGGGTGTACAGTTGGTATCAGAGCGAGTTGTAGGTCTGTGGTACTGGAACTATTAAACCTGACACACTATGCACAGTAGGTGGGATTGGGTCATTGCATTGCGTATACGTTTCGTTGAGTATATAATTAATCTTGTGCTATAGTTACTAGTTGATCTTGTGCTAATTGTTTGATTGTTCTTATTGTGATGTTTAGCAATGGCAAGGGGTAGAGGCCATGGTCGTGGACGGCAGGGTGCCAGTCGAGGCCAGGCAATGCCCTCTCCCGATGTTCAGAACTCCGTAGCTGGGGGAGCTAGTCCTGCGGGGTCAGAAGAAGAGGTTGCTTCAGTGGCTCACGGGAACCAGGCTCCACCAGCTGTGCCTGTTGCTGCTCCTATGGCAGCCCCTACGGCGGTAACCACGGTGGTTGCTATGGGACTGCATTAGTGGAATGCTTTGAGGTTGGATACCTTTGACGGGTTGGGCACGCCAGTTGATGCTGCTAACTGGCTGCGACACATGGAGAGGCACTTTGGAGCGCTGGGGATGACTTCAGAGATGAGGGCACAGTTTGTGGCCTTCCAACCAAAAGGGAAAGCAGATATCTGGTGGGAAGGAGTCCTACCAGCTAGGATCGCCGCCCATGGACCAGCTACCTGGGAATTGTTTGTTGAGCAGTTCAAGAGGAGGTTTTATCCAGCTTCATTTGTGGAGAGGATGGAGGTTTCTTTGAACAGGTACAAGCAGGGCCGGATGTCAGTGTTAGAATACGAAGCGGGTTTTAACAACCTAATCCGCTTCGTTCTAGCTGTGGCCATGAATGATGAAGAGAAGGCCAAGAGATTTCGCAGAGGGCTCATGCAGGAGTTCCGTCAGGTGTTGGGGGCATTGGAGTTGCGCGATTTTAGCTCCCTGGTAGAACAAGCCAGGGGCATGGAGCTGGAGATGCAGCCCGGTGAGGAGCTGCCAGGTGCAGAAGGTACCGTGGCTCCCGATGGTGTAGGTGGCAGTCAGAAGAGGAGTTTTGGCGGAGGGGGTGGGTCGTTCCAGAAGCCCGCTTCCAAGAAGTTCAAAGGGCCGCAGAAATCATTCAAGTCCAAGTTCACTAAGCCACGTCTTCCATCACCTCACGATCGTCTACGGGTGCTCCTATGCTATGTCCGGTCCCAGGGCAAGGCATGAAGTGCTTCTAGTGTGTTAATGAGCATCGCGCTTCAGAGTGTACCTGGTCTGGTTCTTGTCGCCATTGTGGTCAGAAGGGCCACAAGGCGGTGGTTTGTCAGCGCAATCCCGCTAGTATCATAAAGTGGGAGCCTATTCCTGTGCCTGCGCCAGCGCCGGCTACTTCTTCTCGGGGATCGGTGCAGATGTTAGCAGCTTCCCCTACTCAGACTTGGGCGCCGCCCCAGCCTTACTTCCCTGTTCCTGGAGGGGTCCCACAACCAGTTTACTTTTGGCCGCCCACTCCTATGGCACTGTTTCCAGTTGCGACGCACTCAGCACCTCCAGCAGTTGTCGCACCACCATACAAGGGTGTTGGAGCTCCTACCGTCCCAGCAGCAGTTTCCTATGCCATGCCAATGGCCGAGTCGGTGGGTCGTCCCGATGTGGTGACAGGTACGCTCTTAGTGGACTCAGTGGAGACATTTGTTCTTTTTGATTCAGGAGCTACATTCTCTTTTGCATCATTAGATTTCGCTAACAGGGCGAATTTCAGTATGCAGCATATAGCGCAATCAGTTCTAGTTAATTCTCGTGGGGGAATTCTTTCTAGTTTCACAGTCTGTCCTGGTTGTGTGATTTCACTAGATGGGGAAAAATTTATTGCTAATCTAATGGTTATGAAGATGGAGCCGTTTGATCTTATCTTGGGTATGGATTGGTTGCATAGTTATCGTGCTGTCATCTCTTATTTTTGGAAGACAGTAACCTTGCATGCTCCATTTGGGCAGGAGATAGTCTTTCAGGGTAGCGCCCCATCTCACTCTCTCTTTGTGATGGTTAGTTTGTTTCCTGGTAGCCGTGTAGCGAAGAGTGGGTTTCTATTTTCTCTGGTGGCAAAGCCGAGTTTGTCCCTAATAGCAGAAGATATTCCAGTGGTTCGGGAATTTCTGGATGTATTTCCAGCGGAGTTGCTAGGGATGCCTCCACCTCGCCCAGTGGAGTTCGGAATTGACTTAGTACCGAGTGCTCGACCGGTTTCCATGACTCCATATCGTTTGGCTCGCCCTTTACAGGAGGAACTAAAGAAGTAGTTGGATGATCTGAAAGCTAAGGATCTCATTCGTCCGAGTGTGTCTCTATGGGGAGCTCCTGTTCTTTTTACAAAGAAGAAGGATGGTAGTTGGCGCATGTGTATCGATTACCGTGCTCTCAACCAGTTAACCATCAAGAATAAGTATCCGCTGCCCCCTCATTGAAGATTTATTTGATCAGTTGAAAGGAGCTAAGATATTTTCGAAGATTGATCTCTAGTCGGGATACAATCAGATTCCTGTCCGAAAGGAGGATATTGAGAAGACGGCATTGTCCACCAGGTATGGGCATTTTGAATTCAAGGCTATGTCTTTTGGACTAACAAATGCCCCTGCTGTTTTTATGGAGACAATGAACAGGATGTTGCATGAGTATCTAGATGATTTTGTAGTGGTCTTTATTGATGATATATTGATCTATTCAAAGACGGAAGCAGATCATGGGCGTCACCTGAGGCTTGTGTTGGAGGCACTAAGAGAGAACAAGTTTTATGCCAAATCGAAGAAGTGTGAGTTTTGGATGACTGAAGTGGGATTCTATGGGCACATCATAAATGATAAGGGGGTATCAGTTGACCCAAGAAAGATTTCTATAGTGGATGAATGGGGGAGACCGACTAATGCCAAAGAAGTGAGGAGTTTCCTTGGTATAGCAGGATATTATCGGTGGTTTGTGCAGGATTTCTCCATTATTGCCAAGCCTTTATCCCGGCTCATGCAGAAGGATGTTAAGTTTCGGTGGGACAACGACTGCGAACGTAGTTTCCAAACCCTAAAAGAAAAGCTGGTGACTGCTCCTGTTCTTACTCTTCTTGAGCCTGGGAAGCGATTCACAGTATACTACGATGCATCTCGAATTGGTTTGGGTTGTGTTCTGATGCAGGAGGGTAAAGTAATAGCTTATGCATCGAGGCAACTGAAGAAGCATGAGCAAAATTACCCAACCCATGATTTAGAGTTGGTCGCTGTAGTGTTTGCCCTGAAACTCTGGAGACACTATCTGTATGGTGTGGGTTGTGATGTTTTCACAGATCATAAAAGTCTTAAGTACATTTTCACACAAAAGGAACCGAATTTAAGGCAGTGCAGGTGGCTGGAGCTGATTAAGGATTATGATCTCTCCATTCAGTACCATCGACAAGGCAAATGTGGTTGCCGATGCTCTTAGTCGCAAGGCGACACCCGTTACCCTTGATTGCCTCGTTGCTGATCTTGACCGTATGAGGATATCTTATTGCTATGCAGGCACGACACATGTCGAGACACGATTGATCCTGAGTCGACCATCCTGCATCGCGCAAGGGAAGCACGATAGAATGACCGGTTATTACAAAGGTCGTGAAACGGTTGGATATGGGTAAAGAAGGAGATTTCAGTTTGGATAGTTCAGGCGCTTTGCGGTTTAAAGGTCGCCTTTGTGTGCCACAAAAGGCGGAGGTCAAAAATGATATCCTGAGGGAGGCACATCGCACTCCATATGTTGTTCATCCAGGAGAGACGAAGATGTACCATTATTTGTAGCAGAACTTTTGGTAGAAAAAGATGAAGGTAGACATCGCTAATTATGTAGCCTCTTGTGGTGTTTATCAGCAAGTGAAGGCAGAACATAAGCGTCCTGCAGGGTTATTGTAGCCATTGGAGGTCCCTCAGTGGCCATGGGATGATATCTCCATGGACTTTGTGGTTGTGTTACCTCGGTCGCCGCAAGGAAAGGATGTAGTTTGTGTGATAGTGGATCAACTCAGCAAATCTGCACATTTCATTCCTATCTGCAAAACCAACTCAGCGAGCGATTGGCTCCTATTTATGTGCGTGAGATTGTGAGGTTGCATGGTGTGCCAAAAACCATCATTTCTGTCAGAGATGCTAAGTTTGTCTCCATGTTCTGGGAGAGTTTGTAGAGTGCACTGGGCACACAGCTCCGCCTTAGTACAACATTTCATCCACAGACAGATGAGCAGTCATAACGCACCATTCAGACTTTGGAGGACATGTTGCAGTCATGCGTTTTGTCTTGGAATGGTAGTTGGGAAGATCAGTTGCCATTAGCATAATTTTCTTATAACAACAGCTACCATTCTAGCATTAAGGCTGCACCATTCGAGGTTTTGTATGGGCGTAAGTGTAGGTCACCACTTTGTTGGGAGGCAGTGAGTGAAAAGGCAGTCTTGGGCCCGGATTGGATAAAGAAGACCGTTGAGCGAGTAGCCCTAGTGAGGCAGAATCTACTAGCAGCTTAGAGCAGGCAGAAAAGTTATGCTGATGTGAGGAGACGTGACCGGGAATTTGAAGTGGGGGATCAGGTGCTCTTGAGAGTGTCTCCCACTAAAGGTGTGGTGAGGTTTGGTACAAAAGAGAAGCTTAGCCCGAGATACATTGGGCCTTTCCCGATCTTGGCGTGGATTGGGGAACTGGTATACCGTTTGGACCTTCTAGAGTCAATGTGTGGTGTGCATAATGTATTTCACGTCTCCATGTTGAGGAAGTACTTGCGGGATCCAGAGCACCTTATTTCGTTGGAACCCATAACTATTGAGCAAGATTTATCCTTTGAATCTAAACCGGAACGAATCCTAGAGAAGTCAGAAAGGGTCTTAAGGAATAAGACTTTGAGGTATGTCAAGGTGCTATGGTCGCAGCAGACCGAAAGAGAAGCCACATAGGAACTGGAGTCTCGCATGCGTGAGCAATATCCGGAGCTATTCACAAAAGGTATGTGGTAGAGCTAGTAAGTTTTCTTTTAAACTATGGTTTTCTTTGGCGTTAGGCGTGGTAAGAATTCGGGATCGAATTCTGCTTAATGGGTGTATTAGGAAGAAGTATCGGAGAGAGTTACTGGAATTGAGAAAATAACCAAATAGGAAATAGTTAATATCAACAGTTAGAGAGGGGGAAAATAGTTTTTTTTACGGCAACATGGGCCTGGGCTTTGGCCCATGTGGCCTCAAGGGTGGCCGGCCAAGGCGGGAGGCGCCACCTTCCCCTCCCCCTTGGCTGCACCCCCTCTCCCCCCTTGGCCGCCCCCATCTCCTCTCCTCCCTGCATCACCCCTGGTCTCCCATGCCACCTCCCTGCTGGTCCTCCCTTGCTGCCGGCCAAGAAGGTGTTCCCACGCTGCCGGTGTCGAGGAGGAAGAAGGAGGATCGCCCGGGAGATTGATCGGCCAAGAAGAAGAAGAAGAAGAAGAAGAAAGGGGAAGGGAGAGATCGTGGCCTAGGGTGGGTGTTCATCGCGTTCGGCGGTGGTTCTTCAAGGGTAAGACCCGATCCCCTTTCAATTGGTGGGTTAATTGATCTTTAGCAATGCCGGTCTTTAGATCTGTTTAAAGCAGATAGGGTTGGACGACGTTTTTGAGATGTTTAACGGCAGAATCTGTCCAGGACGCCTCCTAGATAATTGTAGGAAACGTCGATACCTTTCTGTAGAGTACAAGATCGCGTCGTTTGGACGAGCAGTTCAAAAGTTATGAATTTTGTAGCGCTGCTATTCCGTATATCTGCTACAATTCTGACAGTTTTTAGTAATCAGACATAAGCGGATAGCTAAATAAATTTCATGGAGGTCTCACTATAACGACAGATGTATATAATATTCTTAGCTTTAGAGAAAGCTAAAGAACACGAAATTTGGATAACTGTACTGAAATTTATTATAGTTTTAATATCTCTGTCCAGAAACTCAACGTGAATTAGCAGTTCTGTTCATCAGCTTGGTAGGGGTAGTAAATGGCTAAATCTGGAAGGCTCGCCAACTAGGTTTAAATGGAGGATTTGATAATATTTCAATAGAGTCCAAGAACACCCCATTTAGATCTCTTTTCTAAAAGATATGAATTTTTTATTACGACTGTCTGTCGAGGGGACATACTGCTGTTTAGGATTTTGGAGTCGGGGTTGCGCGAGAGAGTATAGTTTTTTCGTAAGTGCTTACAACTTTGTTTTGGTCGTATTGTTATCTTAGAGTGTTTGTTAACTTTATTTAGGTGGGGGATTTGTTCCGGGGGCAGCACCCTCTTCGCGTCCTTCGCTCTCGCACGGTTGAGGCAAATACATTGATTGATAGATTAATTATGAATGCTTGGCCATGTTTGCGTGTATTTGATACATGATAGCGATGCATGGTGGTTGGCATGATATGTGTATTAGTAATTATGTATGTTCAAAGAATGAGTAAGTTCTATTCATGTATGATGTTATTGTTGTTGCCTATTGATGATGAATATAGTAATTGTGCATGTGCATATTGAGATCATGTTGAGGCTTGGTCACATGGTGACCAAGCATGTATATCTTTGAGGTCCCCGTCATGTATATGACGGGCTTGAGGTCCCCACACTTGTGGAGTGTGGGCTTGAGGTCCCCTTTACTTGCAGAGTATTGTGCTCTTGGTTCTGCGCTTGCGAGCACAGGCATGGGTATGTAGCGACGGTTGCATACCTTGCATTACTGGTAAAATGCAGAAAGACTTAAAGAGAAAGGATCCTTTGCATGCATGTGGTATGGTTTAATGAAAAGTTTCTGGAAGTGGATGCTGATGTTATAATTTGCATTGTAATGTCTTTTATATATACTTGCTGAGTCTGTGGACTCACTCTTGCTATTGTTATTGTTTTTTTAGGTGCCCAATACAAGAACGATACGCATGGGAGGGAGTAGCCATATGTCGCACACACACTGCCATGAACCTTTTATAGTTGATTAAATTTCAGATCATGCCTTAATAATTAAGCAAACTGCTTAAAGAATTTATTATGGTTATGCCTCACGCGTTGTTTTTTTGTAATAATGTTGAGTTGCACATTTTAGACACCTATGATTATGCTTTAGTCGTTTAACACATCTTGAATGCCTATTGTTTATTCTGAGAGTTGGATTCTTTAATTTTGATACTTGTACCTGTTGAAACCCCTAGTATATTTAGCTAAACAAAGGAGGTTCTGCCGGAATTTAGTAAAGTGTCACAATTTTAACTTGTTGTATTGTTAGTTTAGTTGCATTCCAGGCTCATGCTGGGCTGGGGTGTTACAGTTGGTAGCAGAGCAGGCTATAGGTCTGTGGTACTGGAACTATTAAACCTGACACACTATGCACAGTAGGTGGGATTGGGTCATTGCATTGCATATACGTTTTCGTTGAGCATATAATTAATCTTGTGCTATAGTTACTAGTTGATCTTGTGCTAATTGTTTGATTGTTCTTGTTGTGATGTTTAGCGATGGCAAGGGGTAGAGGTCGTGGTCGTGGACGGCAGGGTGCCGGTTGAGGCCAGGTAATGCCCTCTCCCGATGTTCGAAACTCCGTCGCTGGGGGAGCTAGTCCTGTGGGGTCAGAAGAAGAGGTTGCTTCAGCGGCTCAGGGGAACCAGGCTCCACCAGCTGTGCCTGTTGCTGCTCCTATGGCGGCCCCTGCGGCCGTCCCCACGGTGGTTGCTATGGGACTACATCAGTGGAATGCTTTCAGGTTGGATACCTTTGATGGGTTGGGCACGCCAGTTGATGCTGCTAATTGGTTGCGACACATGGAGAGGCACTTTGGAGCACTGGGGATGACTTCAGAGATGAGGGCACAGTTTGTGGACTTCCAACTAAAAGGGCAAGCGGATATCTGGTGGGAAGGAGTCCTGTCAGTTAGGACCGCCACCCATGAACCAGCTACCTGGGAACTGTTTGTTGAGCAGTTCAAGAGGAGGTTTTATCCAGCTTCATTTGTGGAGAGGATGGAGGTTTCTTTAAACAGGTACAAGCAGGGTCGGATGTCAGTGTGAGAATACGAAGCGGGTTTTAACAACCTAATCCGCTTCGTTCCAGCTGTGGTCATGAATGATGAAGAGAAGGCCAAGAGATTTTGCATAGGGCTCAGGCAGGAGTTCCGTTAGGTGTTGGGGCATTGGAGTTGCGCGATTTTAGCTCCCTGGTAGAACAAGCCAGGGGCATGGAGCTAGAGATGCCGCTCGGTGAGGAGCTGCCAGGTGCAGAAGGTACTGTTGCTCCCGATGGTGCAGGTGGCAGTCAGAAGAGGAGTTTAAGCGGAAGGGGGTGGGTCTTTCCAGAAGCCCGCTTCCAAGAAGTGCAAAGGGACGCACAAATCATTCAAGTCCAAGTTCACTAAGTCACAGTCTTCAATCACCTCGCGATCGTTGGCGGGTGCTCCTATGCTACGTCTGGTCCCAGGGCAAGGCATGAAGTGCTTCAAGTGTGGCAATGATGTCGGGACCCAGAATTACGATTCTCGAACCCTCTGTGTATACTGCACTAGTCCAGGATCACGCTAGTGCACACAGGGTTAACATAGGTAAATATCGATCCACACAAGCGATAAATAAAGTAAACGATTAATTTGAATAACAAATAAGGGTTTTGATCTTATGGTCGAGTTTACACTTATTAAGCCACGCAGGCTAACGAGAATAAAACAAAGAATGAATGGAAAACTCCAAACAGATCCCACCAATTCACCACGTGCAACCGACTCGGATCCGCACCTTAACGAACGATCGGCCTTCAACGAACTCCTCCTCAAAGCGGCGTAGACTCCTCCTCTCTCGTAGGTTTGGGCGCAAGTTTTACAACAAGCGTGAGTACACAACCGCACTCGCAAATCATACCACGTAATGCAATGTATAGATGCAGCTTATTCCAAAGAAAAGGCTTCGTGGTTCTTTTGCATAAAAGCAACATTTGCAATTGAATACAAATAATAGATTGAAATGCAGTTCAAAACAAATAAACAATATTAATTTAACAGTTGTTTCCACAAAGACACACAGCTAAAAAGATTATTTCACATAGCCATATGATTAAGGTCACACAGCTCCCATTCCCACATTTTATGAAAACTACCCCTCGTGTGAAATCCCCGAGCATGTCCATGACCGCGGACGCGGCTATTCGAATAGATTGTTTAACACTCTGCAGAGGTTGTACACTTTACCCACAAGATACAACTAGTGTAGCAAGCACCAATCGTAACAAAACAGTTCGGAAACATCATCTCAAACATTGACACTCCCAATGTGCTTACAAACCGCTATACCAGCTCACATAGAATTGGTATAACACACACCGCTGGACAGGGAAGACGAATCGTCCCGCGATGCAACCACTAAGTAGTCACACCTCCACCCTGTCACATAGCCTAACCTATCCACCTGAACATCAATGCCGAGAATCCATATCTTACTAAGTTAGGCCCGTCCCATACTGCATATGGTCGACAAGAAGGCTCAGCCAATGGCGCACAAAGTTAAGTCCTTAATTGACCAAGGCAAGACTTCCATTTTCTAACTAAGTCACAAAGATCATCATTCCCATCACATAGACCACCATGTCACACGTCTCCACCACTTGCCTCGCCTAAATCCTTTACCACCCGCTTGGTTTTAGTGCAACACATGCCATCACGAAGTAATAACACATAGTAGACAGTTTTACACAAAGTTCCATAGTCACTTAGTCATAATTAATATTTGCAACTTACATATGATGTGAGACTCGTAGCATGGCTAAGCAACTCTACTCGCATCTAACCAACCCACGTTGGTGCTACAATATTACCAACTCATAACCAATCTAGGGTGACAAGGAATTATGACATACAAGGCCAAGGTGTGATAACAATTTGGATAATAACTATGCCCAAAGCATTTAAATAAATAATTAAAGTATAATGCAATAATTTAACATAAAGTAATTTGAAAACTGGGTTCAAGATGATCAAATGTATGACTTGCCTTGGAAAAGGTCTATGTACTGGTCTTGATCTTGGGGTGCTCCTTCTTCCACAAAATTCCCCGACGAATCGACGTCTACTCGCAAACGAAACAAAAACAAACAAAAAAATAAATAACAGAGGCAAAATAAACTCCAAAAATTAAATAAAAAACTCAGATAAATATAGCTTGAATTGAGACAAATTTAGGAATTTGAATGGGCTCAATCGGAGTTAGGATGCAAAAGTTATGAGCTCTGGAAGTTTAAATCTAAAAAGAAACCCTAATTTGGATTTTCTGGAATTTATGAATTATTTCTTAACAGAAAAATCGGATTATTGCGCAAAGTCAAGGCGTCACGAGATGTTCGGACGGTGACAAAACGCCGACAGTGGGTCCCACTGCCGCTGATTTGCGCACCGTGGACCAAGTCCACGCTTAGATGGATCTAGGGTTAGGTGGCGAGGTGGCACGCGGCCGCCGACGAGGCTAGTGATAGGCGACACGCGAGCGCAAAGGGGAGCCGGCGGCCGAGGTGGTCGCCACGACGCGACACGCCGGATGAACGGCGGCTCGGGGACCAGGATCCGGCGACGGCGGCTCGCCGGCGCGGCGGATGGCACGGGAGGTAGAGGTGACACGAGGATCACGCGGGTGTGCTCACCGTGCACGGGACAACCGTGGTGGCCGCGGTGAGGTAGAAGCGGCGAAGTCTCGGGCTCGCGGGATCGGGCTCCAGTGGTCTTCCGTGAAACCAAGGCCACCAGAGGTAGAGGAGCCCGTGCGATGCCGAGGGTGCGACGAAGAGGCGCGCGGCACCGACGGCGAGAACAAGCTCGTCGGAGTTGCGGTGGTGCAGTGCTTCCCGAGCTTTGCGCGGCTAGGTTAGGGTTTTGAGCGGCGGCGCGCTGGTTGGAGCGCGGAGACCGAGGCTAGCTCCCTTTATATAGGCGGCTCGAGGAGGTCTAGGCACGGACGTCGAGAAAAGCGGCGGCGGCGAGTCCCGCCGCCCCCGACTCGAGACGATGAACAAAGGTTTCGGTGGGACCCGCTGTCGGCCGTCGCGCTCGGGCGTGATCGCGTGGAAGCGATGACGACCGTGAAACGGACTCAAGATCCGATCGTCCGCCCGAGATCGAACGGCACAATCATTGGGACGTTCGGCACCCAATCGATCGTGCACATCCAACCGCCCATCCTCGATCGAACGCGGTGGAGGATGATCGGCGCCCAAGGAAAGAGAGGGAAAGAGAGGCCGACAGCGGGTACACTGCCACGGAGGCGGCGCGCATGGAGCTGGGCCGCGCGGATTGGGCCGGAAGAAAGAAAACGGGCGAGGCTTGGGAATTCGCCCAGAGGATTTCGAGGTTTTAAATAGGTTTTCTATTTTATAAATTACCGTAAATTCAAAGGGCAATAGAAAATAGCAAATGAACTCAGAAAAATTCTAGAAAAATCTAGAAAATATATCTAAGCACATAGAACCCAAATAAAATAGTTTTGGCTATTGTTCATGTTGGGATTATTCACATTAAATGTTTTTGATTATAAGGTCCAATATTAAGCTTTTGAATTAACTTCAAATAAAATTCAAATGGTGAATTTTTCCCTACTAACTATTTAAAAGATTTTTAAACCCAGAAAATTGGGACGTTACAAACCTCCCCCCTTAAAGGAATCTCGACCCCAAGATTCAGGCTAGCTAGAGAAAAGGCTAGGAAACTCGGCTTTCAGCTCTTCTTCACGTTCCTACGTTGCTTCTCCTTCGAGTGGTTGCTCCACCGACCTTGCAAAACGAAGCAGCCTTGCTTACGTGAGGCGCTCACGACATCCAAAACTGGACTCGCCGCTCCTTGTAGGTAAGATCCTCCTTCAAGTCAATTGATTCTAGCGGGCTTGCTCTTCCGCACACGAAGGCACTTCTTCAATCGCGAGACATGAAAGACATCATGCACTCCGCTAACGCATCGCGGTAGCTCCAATCGTAAGCAACTTCTCCACGGCGTTCCAAAATCTTGAACGGACCAACATACCTAGGGGCAAGCTTCCTTTGGCATGAAACCTTTGACACCTCCGAGCGGGTAACTCAAGATAAACGAAATCCTCGGGTTCAAAACTGAGATCACGACGACGATTATCACCATAGCTCTTCTCGCCAGACCGAAGTTATCTTCAATCTTTCTCTCGATCATGGCCACTTGTTCTTCTCGCTTCGAATAATGTCCGACCAAAACCGATCGCTCATTGCTTCGACCAATTCAACGGGGTTCGCAGTACGACCATACAAAGCTTCAATGGTGACATTTGCGACTCAGCTCGATAATCGTTGTTGTATGAGAATTTCGCATATGGTAAACTCTTATCCCATCGCAAAGATTAGCTAGAGCACAAGCTCTCAAAGATATCCTCCAATATCGATTAACTCTTTCATCCATCCATCTGTGCGTGGATGATACGCGATCAAATTCGATGGGTACCAATGCTTCATGCAAGCTTTGCCAAAAACGAGGTGAACCGAGATCCTCGGTCGGATACTATCTTCTTGGGCACTCCATGCAAACCGACAATCCTAGCCATGTACAATTCGCAAGGCGATCTCCGAGTATGTGGTTTTGATCTGGCAGAAATGGCGACCTTTGTCAAGCGATCGACTATTACCGGATCGAATCGTAACCCGATTGGGTCTTGGGTAAACCGTGATAAAATCCATTCGATCTCTTCCACTTCCATTCTCGGAATCTTTAGCGGTTGCAACAAACCTTACGGTCTCGTGTTACGCCTTTACTTTCGACAGTGTCGACAAGGCAACGAACTCGCGACTTCTCGCTTCAAATTTGGCCACCAAAATTTATTCTTAACATCCTGGTACATCTTGGTACTTCCAGGGTGAATCGAATACTTTGAGTCATGGGCTTCTTTTAAGATTAGCTGTCTTAGACCATCGATATCTGGTACACAGATACGACCATTAATCCAGAGTATATCCTGGTCATCCTTGGTGAAATCTTTGAATTTTCCTTCTGCCATTTTGATCTTGATTTCTGACAACACGGGATCCTTTGGTTGTGCTTCACGAATCTGCTTTTCTAGGGTAGACTGTACCTCCAAATTGGCTACAAATCCTTCGGGCACAACTTCTAGCTTTAGCTTCTGAAATTCTTCATAAAGTTCTGGGCAACTTTCCTTTACTTCCAAGGTATTGCAGTAACTCTTACGACTCAAGGCATCTGCAACTACATTGGATTTTCCGGGATGGTAGTGGATCCCAAGGTTATAATCCTTGATCAATTCTAACCATCTTCTCTGTCTCATATTCAGATCTGACTGGGTAAAGATGTACTTTAGACTCCTATGATCTGTGTAGACTTCACAGCGATTACCGATGAGGTAATGACGCTAAATCTTTAAAGCATGCACTACGGCAGCTAATTCCAGATCATGAGTAGGGTAATTCTCCTCGTGAGGTCTCAATTGCCTTGACGCATAAGTTTACGCCTCTTCCTTCTTGCATCAGACGCATCCTAATCCTTGACGCGAAGCATCACAGAGATATCAAATCCTTGCGAATATCCGCGAGAATCAAGATCGGGTCAAGTCCAACGCTTCTTCAATTCCTGAAAACTTTCTTCACAGGCTGGAGTCCAAGTAAACTTTTTCTCCTTCTTCAACAATTGCGTAAGAGGCTTAGCAATCGATGAGAATCCTTCGATGAAACGGCGGTAATAACCTGCCATTCCCAAGAAACTGCGAATTTGAGTTAGGTCTTGGGCTGCTCCCAATGTAACATCGCTTAACTTTACCGGTCAATCGCTACTCCTCTACTGTCATCACATGACCAAGGAAATCAACTTCCTTCTTCCAAAAATCACACTTACTGAACTTGGCATATAACTGATGCTCTCGGAGTTTTTCCAATATTATCCTTAAGTGCTCGGCGTGTTCTTCCTCCGACTTGGAGTACACCGGAATATCATCAATGAACACAACTACGAACTTGTCCAAATATTCCATGAATACTTTATTCATCATGTTCATGAAATAGGCAGGGGCATTAGTCAGACCAAAGGACATGACTAAGAATTCATAATGTCCATACCGTGTTGAGAAAGCGGTCTTGGTGATATCCTTAGGACAAATCTTTAGTGGTGGTAACCCGATCGCAGTCGATCTTCGAGAATAATCGGCTCCTTTCATCTGATCAAACAGATCATCAATCCAGGGTAGTGGGTATTTGTTCTTGATAGTAACTTCGTTGAGAGAATGGTAATCAATACACATCCTCATACTTCCATCCTTCTTTTTGACAAACAACACTGGCGCTCCCCACGGCGACGAACTAGGTCTCACGAAACCTTTCTCAAGAAGTTCTTCTATCTGCTTCTTCATCTCTACCAATTCATCGGCTGGCATCCGATAAGGTCTCTTCGAAATTGGTGTTGTCCCTGGCACTAAGTCGATGACAAACTCAATGTCACGATCCGGTGGCATTCCTGGTAATTCTTCTGGAAACACATCTGGATATTCACTGACCACTGGTACTTCTTCTAAGGACAGGGTCTTCAAATTGTTTACTAGCAAATGTCCATCACGAACTGAGGTAGCCAGAAACTCTACCTTGTTTCCTTTGGCATCCTCGACTGTTACGGCTCTTCGGCCACAATCTAGCACGGCTTTGTGCTTGGATAACCAATCCATACCAAGAATGACATCTAGGGTTTGGGTGTCTAGGACAATTAGGTTGGCTAGAAACTCAACTCCAGCTATGAGTAACTTAGCTCCTAAACATCCCACTCTAGTACTTAGCTCGCTCCAAAGCGATCGGACTACTGAGTATGCTTAAGTTGCATAACTTCCAAATTATTCTTGGTTGCAAACATTCCGAAACAAACGAACGCGAAGCTCGGAATCAAACAAAGCGTACAGTACCGAGTTAACCGTAAACTTACCCAAGACGACGTCCGTGATCCCCGGCTCTTTCAGAGTGACGTGGTTGACACGGCCTCGATCACGATCGTGGTACTCCTCCGCTTGACCGCAACTTGTGACGCTCCTTGATTGATGCACGTGCTGGTGTCTTGGATGGCGAGCTCCAAGGTTGAAGCTTACTAGAGTGATTGTTCCTTTGCGACACCGGTTGGCAAATGTCCCTACGACGACAGCGTAATGCACCTTTGGTGCGCTCGCTGGTTGCTTCTTGATTGGGGTTGACAGTGCAGGTTGCGGAAGTTCCGGCGGTGGACGGGTGCTTTGAAGTTGGTGCAGTGCTCAACGAAGTCCGTGGAAACTCGTTGAATCGCGGCCGCATCGTTCTTGCCCTCTCGTGATTGATGGTTCCCTTGCCGAGCCATCCGCGCTTGCGGCTATCTTCCAGCTCCTTGCGCTTGTCCTCTAGAACAAAGGCTTTGTTGACCAACTCGAAATCGGGAAAGTATGGGCGATCGATCGACTTGTACCCAAGTTGTTCATTTCTTCAGAAACGACTCGACGAGCCTTGTCCGTGGCTACATCTTCCGCCGCATAGCAAGCTAGTTTGTGAAAACTTGTTGAGGTAGTCGACACCGACATAGCTCCTGCTTGAGAGCGAAACTCATCCTTTTGGATCGATAATGCCTTCGGCACATGATATCGGCGAATGCGCAGAAAATTCCTCCCAGTGATATCCCGTGGCGCCTCATGGGCGGCACGAAGTTCTCCCACCATTCAAAGGTGCCTTCCATCCGTGAGTGGCATACAAAACCTTTTCACGGCCGCCGATCGGGTGATCGCAGCTTTCTTTCAATAACCCCGAGCCAATCATCCGCTTCCACCGAGAAACGTGTCCGAAAATGTTGGTGGCGAGTTCTCGCGAATTTCGCCGCTTGATGGTCCATGGTGACCATGAGCGGTTGGGCTCCATATCGTTGATTGTTGTTGTTGTTAGCCTAGTTGTTCATAGCTTGCATCCGAGTCATCATAGTATTCATGAGTTGAGTCGTGCCGCCATGAAAGCTCCAAAGTTTTGCAAGTCAATTGGGGTGCTTGCGCGGAACCGCTCCTACGCTACGGTTGCTCATTGCTTCTCGGTCGGGTACCGGAACCACTTGCGTGATCTCGACGGGTTTGCACCATCCGCTAAGCTCCAAAGGTTAGATAAGGTAGCAAGCACAAGATAAGTTTAGAACTAAGCAGGGGCGAGTTAAACCCAACGAACACAAAGTCAAGAAACTCAAATGAAATACCTTTATTACTTAGGGTCTTAGCATGGTCGCAACAAATGCCTAAGGGCCTTTGCACTCATACTGCACACAAAAGAAACAACGACCTAAGCACACAAAACTACCGCCTAAAGGGCGACTCACTAAACCAAATCGCTAAGCTCAAAAATCAAACTTAGACACTACTGAGAAAGCCTCCACAACCGCGCGACGCTCCCGACGGTTGTAGACTCGGAAGTGGAGCCGCATCTTGGCAAACTGATCCGATGCTCGAATCGTGCAGCGAGAACAGGCGCTCGGTGCAATCGCTCGCCCGCTCCTCTGGTTCTGCATCCTCTTCTGGCTCGACTGGGCCTTTCTCTGGATCTTCTTCGGAATCCTCCTCGGGGTCTTCATCTTCTTCGGGGACTTGATCGTAGAGGATCTCTTGCAGAGTGGCGACCTTCTCTTCAGCTCTCTGCAAAGCTTCATAGACATGATCCACCCGTGATGGTCCTCTCCAAAGCTTCCTCGGGCGGCCATGAATGGGCGAGGTGCACCATCAGTAGCGCTGCTCTCTCCTTCGTGGACGGAAGCATGCCGGCAAGTCCACACCGCACGGGGTGGTAACGAAGACGGTGTCCTCAAGCTCCCGTGCGTAGATGTTGCGATACGGCATGGCCAAGCGCGACGACTTCGGATACCTTCCACCAAGTGATCTTCCTCACAGAGACGCGCGAAGGTTGGCTCGCCTTGTCGCTCCTCCCGGCGTAGATCGTCGAGCGCATGATCACTCCACGGTTTTGTCCATTCACTATCCAACATTGCTCGACGACACGATGGACGATCAAAACCTCCAAGAACCCGCAATGCCTTCCAAAGCTCGGCAACAGAACCTCCAAAGGCGCCACCATAGCTCAAGGCGAGGCACTGTCAGACAGATTTAACAGGTAAGAGCAACTTTAAAACAGCAGGGAGAGAAAGGATTATAGTAATAGTTGAGGCGAGGGAGATATGAGAAGAGTTAAGCAATTAATTAACCTTGCAAGTTAATTTTTCCTTTACAAAATAGTTTGGACACTATAAAGACGGCCAATCTAACTAAGGTCAAGACTCTACGATCGGATGGCTCGATACCACCTCTGCCGGGACCCGCATTACGATTCTGGAACCCTCTGTGTATACTGCACTAGTCCAGGATCACGCTAGTGCACACAGGGTTAACATAGGTAAATATCGACCCACACAAGCGATAAATAAAGTAAACGATTAATTTGAATAACAAATAAGGGTTTTGACCTTATGGTCGAGTTTACACTTATTAAGCCACGCAGGGCTAATAGTAAATAAAACAAAGAATGAACGGAAAACTCCGGCGTAGATCCCACCAATTCACCACAGCAACCGATCGGGATCCGCACCTTAACGAACGATCGCCTTCAACGAACTCCTCTCAAAGCAAAGTGAGACTCCTCCTCTTCGTAGGTTTGGGCGCAAGTTTTACAACAAGCGTGAGTACACAACCGTACTCGCAAATCATACCACAGAATGCAATGTATAGATGCAGGCTTATTCCAAAGAAAAGGCTTCTGTGGTTCTTTTGCATAAAAGCAACATTTGCAATTGAATACAAATAATAGATTGAAATGCAGTTCAAAACAAATAAACAATATTAATTTAACAGTTGTTTCCACAAAGACACACAGCTAAACAGATTATTTCATATAGCCATATGATTAAGGTCACACAGCTCCCATTCCCACATTTTATGAAAACTACCCCTCGTGTGAAATCCCCGAGCATGTCCATGACCGCGGACACGGCTATTCGAATAGATTGTTTAACACTCTGCAGAGGTTGTACACTTTACCCACAAGATACAACTAGTGTAGCAAGCACCAATCGTAACAAAACAGTTCGGAAACTTCATCTCAAACATTGACACTCCCGGTGTGCTTACAAACCGCTATACCACCACATAGAATTGGTATAACACACACATTGGGATGTAAGACGAATCGTCCCGCGATGCAACCACTAAGTAGTCACACCTCCACCTTGTCACATAGTCTAACCTATCCACCTGAACATCAATGCCGAGAATCCATATCTTACTAAGTTAGGCCCGTCCCATACCAGGCATGTGGTCGCATGAAGAAGGCTCGATTCAATGGCGCACAAAGTTAAGTCCTTAATTGACCAAGGCAAGACTTCCATTTTCCAACTAAGTCATAAAGATCATCATTCCCATCACATAGACCACCATGTCACACAGTCTCCACCACTTGCCTTAGTCTAAATCCTTTACCACCCAGTTGGTTTTAGTGCAACACATGCCATCACGAAGTAATAACACATAGCACACGCTTACACAAAGTTCCATAGTCACTTAGTCATAATTAATATTTGCAACTTACATATGATGTGAGACTCGTAGCATGGCTAAGCAATCAGACTCGCATCTAACCAACCCACGTTGGTGCTACAATATTACCAACTCATAACCAATCTAGGGTGACAAAGAATTATGACATACAAGGCCAAGGTGTGATAACAATTTGGATAATAACTATGTCCAAAGCATTTAAATAAATAATTAAAGTATAATGCAATAATTTAACACAAAGTAATTTGAAAACTGGTTCAAGATGATCAAAGGTATGACTTGCCTTGAAAAGGTCTATGTACTGGTCTTGATCTTGGGGTGCTCCTTCTTCCACAAAATTCCCGACGAATCGACGTCTACTGCAAAACTAAACAAAAACAAACAAAACAAATAAATAACAGAGGCAAAACAAACTCCAAAAATTAAATAAAAACTTAGATAAATAGAGCTTGAATTTAGACAAATTTAGGAATTTGAATGGACTCAATCGAGTTAGGATGCAAAAGTTATGAGCTTTGGAAGTTTAAATCTAAAAGAAACCTAATTTGATTTTTCGAATTTCCAATTATTTCTTAATGTAAAAATCGGATTATTGCGTAAAGTCGGCGTCACGAGATGTTCGGACGGGTGACAAAGGCTCGACAGTGGGTCCCACCGGTGATTTGTGCACCGTGGACCAAGTCCACGCTAGATGGATCTAGGTTAGGGTGGCGAGGTGGCACGCGGGTCGCCGACGAGGCTAGTGATCGGGCGACACGCGAGCGCAAAGGGAGAGCCGGCGGCCGAGGTGGTCGCCACGCACGCGACACGCCGATGAACGGCGGCGGCGCCGGGGACCTGTGGATCCGCGAACAGGCTCGCCGGCGGCGGCGGATGGCACCGGGAGGTAGAGGTGACACGAGGATCACGCAGTGTGCTCACCGGTGCACGGAACAACCAGGTGGCGGCGGTGAGGTAGAAGCGGCGGCGAAGTCTCTGCTCGTCGGGATCGGGGGCCCGTGGTCTTCCGCGAAACCAAGGCCACCAGAGGTAGAGGAGCTCCGCGCGATGCCGAGGTGCGACGAAGAGGCGCGCGGCAGCACCGACGGCGAGAACAAGCTCGTTGGAGTTGCGGCGGCGCAGATTGCTTCTCCGAGCTTTGCGGCGCTAGGGTTAGGGTTTTGAGCGACGCCGCATGGGTTGGAGCGCGGAGACCGAGGGCTAGCTCCTTTATATAGGGGCGGCTCGAGGAGGTCTAGGCACGGACGCCGAGAAAGCGAGGCGCGCGGCGAGTCCCGCCGCCCCGACTCGGAGACGGCGAACAATGCCTCGGTGGGACCCGCTTGTCGGCCGCCGCGCTCGGGCGTGATCGCGTGGGAAACGGTGACGACCGCGGAAACGGACTCAAAGATCCGATCGTCCGTCCGAGATCGAACGGCCACAATCGATGGGACGTTCGGCACCGAATCGATCGTGCACATCCAACCGCCCATCCTCGATCGAACGTGGACGATGATCGGCGCCCAAGGAAAGAGAGAGGAATAGAGAGGCCGACAGCGGGTACACTGCTGGCCGGAGAGGCGCGCGGAGCCGGGCCTCGCGGGATTGGGCCGGAAGAAAGAAAACAGCCGAGGCTTGGGAATTCGGCCCTAGAGGATTTCGAGGTTTTAAATAGGTTTTCTATTTTATAAATTACCAGAAATTCAAAAGGGCAATAGAAAATAGCAAATGAACTCAGAAAAATTCTAGAAAAATCTAGAAAATATATCTGAGCACATAGAACCCAAATAAAATAGTTTTGGCTATTGTTCATGTTGGGATTATTCACATTAAATATTTTTTATTGTATGGTCCAATATTAAGCTTTTGAATTAACTTCAAATAAAATTCAAATGGTGAATTTTTCCCTACTAACTATTTAAAAGATTTTTAAACCCAGAAAATTGGGACGTTACAAATGAGCATCGCGCTTCAGAGTGTACCTGGTCTGGTTCTTGTCGCCATCATGGTCAGGAAGGCCACAAGGCGACGGTTTGTTGGCAGAATCCCACTAGTATCATCAAGTGGGAGCCTACTCCCGTGCCAGCGCCAGCTGCTTCTTCTCGGGGATCGGTGCAGATGTTAGCAGCTTCCCCTACTCAGACTTGGGTGCCGCCTCAGCCTTACTTCCCTGTTCCTAGAGGGGTCCCACCACCAGTTTACTTTTGGCCACCCACTCCCGTGGCACTGTTTCCAGTTGCGGCACCTTCAGCACCTCCTGCAGTTGCCGCACCACCATACCAGGGTGTTGGAGCTCCTACCATCCCAGCAGCAGTTTCCTATGCCATGCCGACGGCTGAGTTGGTGGGTCGTCCCGATGTGGTGACAGGTACGCTCTTAGTGGACTCAGTGGAGGCATTTGTTCCTTTTGATTCAGGAACTACTTTCTCTTTTGCATCATTAGATTTTGCTAGCAGGGTGAATTTGAGTATGTAGCATATAGCTCAGTCAGTTCTAGTTAATTCTCCTGGGGGAATTCTTTCTAGTTCCACAGTCTGTCCTGGCTGTGTGATTTCACTAGATGGGGAAGAATTTATTGCTAATCTGATGGTTATGAAGATGGAGCCGTTTGATCTTATCTTGGGTATAGATTGGTTGCATAGTTACCATGCTGTCATCTCTTGTTTTTGGAAGACAATAACCTTGCAAGCTCCATCTGACTAGGGGATAGTCTTTTAGGGTAGCACCCCATCTCATTCTCTCTTTGTGATGGCTAGTTTGTTTCCTGGTAGCCATGCAGCGAAGAGTGGGTTTCTTTTGTCTCTGGTGGAAACGCCGAGTTTATCCCTAATAGCAGAAGATATTCCAGTGGTTCAGGAATTTCTGGATGTATTTCCAGTGGAGTTGCTAGGGATGCCTCCACCTCGCCCAATGGAGTTCATAATTGACTTAGTACTGGGTGCTTGGCCGGTTTCCATGACTCCATATCGTTTGGCTCGCCCTTTCCAGGAGGAACTAAAGAAGCACTTGGATGATCTGAAAGCTAAGGATCTCATTCGTCCCAGTGTGTCTCCATGGGGAGCACCTGTTCTTTTTACAAAGAAGAAGGATGGTAGTTGGCGCATGTGTATCGATTACCGTGCTCTCAACTAGTTAACCATCAAGAATAAGTATCCGTTGCCCCGCATTGAAGATTTATTTGATCAGTTGAGAGGAGCTAAGATATTTTCGAAGATTGATCTCCAGTCGGAATACAATCAGATTCCTGTCCGAAAGGAGGATATTGGGCATTTTGAATTCAAGGTTATGTCTTTTGGACTAACGAATGCCACTGCTGTTTTTATAGGGACAATGAACAGGATGTTGCATGAGTATCTAGATGATTTTGTAGTGGTCTTTATTGATAATATATTGATCTATTCAAAGACGGAAGAAGATCATAGGCGTCACCTGAGGCCTGTGTTGGAGACACTAAGAGAGAACAAGTTTTATGCCAAATTGAAGAAGTGTGAGTTTTGGATGACTGAAGTGGGATTCTTGGGGCACATCATAAATGATAAGGAGGTATCAGTTGACCCAGGAAAGATTTCTACAGTGGATGAATGGGGGAGACCGACTAATGCCAAAGAAGTGAGGAGTTTCCTTGGTATGGCAGGATATTATCGACGGTTTGTGCAAGATTTCTCCATTATTGCTAAGCCTTTATCCCGGCTCACGCAGAAGGATGTGAAGTTTCAGTGGGACGACGACTACGAACGTAGTTTCTAAACCCTGAAAGAAAAGCTAGTGACTACTCCTGTTCTTACTCTTCCTGAGCTTGGGAAGCGATTCACAGTATACTCCGACGCATCTCGAATTGGTTTGAGTTGTGTTCTTATGCAGGAGGGTAAAGTAATAGCTTATGCATCGAGGCAACTGAAGAAGCATGAGCAGAATTACCCAACCCATAATTTAGAGTTGGCCGCTGTAGTGTTTGCCCTGAAACTCTAGAAACACTATCTGTATGGTGTGGGTTGTGATGTTTTCACAGATCATAAAAGTCTTAAGTACATTTTCACACAAAAGGAACTGAATTTAAGGCAGCGCAAGTGGCTGGAGGAAGGAGGAGGATCGCCCGGGAGATTGATCGGCCAAGAAGAGGAAAGGGGAAGGGAGAGATCGTGGCCTAGGGTGGGTGTTCATCGCGTTTGGTGGTGGTTCTTCAAGGGTAAGACCCGATCCCCCTTCAATTGGTAGGTTAATTGATCTTTAGCAATATCGGTCTTTAGATCTGTTTAGAGTAGATAGGGTTGGACAACGTTTTTTAGATGTTTAACGGCAGAATCTGTCTAGGACACCTCCTAGAGAATTGTAGGCGATGTTGATACCTTTCTATAGAGTACAAGATCACGTCGTTTGGACGAGCGGTTCAAAAGTTATGATTTTTGTAGCGCTACTGTTCCGTATATCTGCTACAATTATGACAGTTTTTAGTAATCAGACATAAGCGGATAGCTAAATGAAATTCATGGAGGTCTCACTATAACGAGAGATGTATATAATTGTCTTAGCTTTAGATAAAGCTAAATAACATTAAATTTGGATAACTGTACTGAAATTTATTATAGTTTTAATATCTCTGTCCAGAAACCCAATGTAAATTAGTTTTTATGTTCATCAGCTTGGTAGGGGTAGTAAATGGCCGAATCTAGAAAGCTCACCAACTAGGTTTAGATGGAGGATTTGATAACCTTTCAATAGAGTACAAGAACACCCCATTTGGATCTCTTTTCTAAAAGATATGAATTTTTTATTATGACTGTCTGTCGAGGGGACATACTGCTGTTTAGGATTTTGGAGTTGGGGTTGCGCGAGAGAGTATAGTTTTTTCGTAAGTGCTTACAGCTTTGTTTTAGGGCTGAGGAAGAAGAGGCTCAAGCAAGCGTATCTCTCCGGTAAAATCCATGCCCCCCGAGTCCCCTAGCTTCCTCCTTACATGTCGTTTCAATTCCAGCTAATTTGAGCCAATGTTTTTGCTTGTAGTCCTCGGTCTAAACCCGACGCTCCAACGCGCGGTCCGAAACGCTCCACCGTGTTGTTCGTGTCTCTGGTGAGTTTCTAACTCGACCTTGCATATCATATCGTGTCTTTGAGCATGATTAAGAAAGCCCTCAACTAATTTGGACAATGCACGACATGAACTGTGGAATTTGGAAGTGACTCGTTTTCGGCTGACACGATCATATTTTCATCTCATTGTCGTTTCGGTAAGGCATTACCAAATTCCTCCCGTTTACACCACCCCCTTGGCATCCTTAAGCTATCCCGACACTTCATCTTCTTTCGTTTTGCTCCAGTCGACCCCTTCACGTTGGACCTCTTTGCCGCTATGGACCTCACCGACGTCAAGGCAACTCCGGCCACCTCCACTCCTCTCCGGTGCTCAGGTAGCCTCCCTGAGACTCATAGAAGCATTCGCACTCGCTTGTATGCACACTGCAGAGCTCTTTTGACACATGCACATAAGGCCGAAATGCACTGCCACCCTCCTCTGGCTCGCCGCTGTTCTAGGCCGATCAGCCACCGTCGACACTACCAGGAGGTGCGCAAGCTTATTGTGAACCTATTCATGCCTTTGGTTCGCACCACTGTGGCCTGAAACGCCGGCGAGGCTCCGGTCAAGCAAGCTCTATTGAGAAAGCACTGTTGCGACGCGGTTAAGAGTTAATCTGAGTCATTAACTGCTAATGATTGCTTTGGTTAATTAATGATTGCTTTGGTTAATTAATGGTTGTCTGATTCACCGTCACCCCACTCGGCCTGCTCCCTCGCTCCCATGTCGCTCCTACACACCTGGCCAACGAAGCGACGCCGCCCACGCGTCACCCACGCAAGCGCCGCTGCCACCCGACAGCCACGCGCCGTACTCATGTCACTCGCACCCATGCCAACCACTGTCGCGCCCATCGCTGCCAGTTGCCGCCAGCCTTGGTTCCTTTTTCCCTGGGCCCACCTGCAGCCTCTAGCTTTCTTCCCTGGCGCCCATGCTGGCCGAACCCCACCACCAACTATTACTGCCAGCGACACGTAGACCTATTCATGGGTGACCCCGCCCGCCGGCCCAGCCCGAGCCTAACACTGTCTGGGCCAGGCTTGGGACTGAAATTTCGACCCGAAAGAAGCCCGGCCTAGCCCGAAATCCCGAATAACATAATAAAAAAATGAATATTTTTTTTAATCCTAGAATGAATTAAATAATAATTTTTTATTCTAAAAAATTATTTAAATAATATATTTAAATAAAAAATGAATTTTCGGGCTGGACCAGACTAGGCTCAGGCCTGCCTGTTTGTGACCGGGCTTTTCAAGCCTAGCCCGGCCCCGCGTTTGAACACCTCTAGCGACACGCGCTGTGCCGCCCTCCAACGCCATTCCCCCACACCTCCACGCGCAGTGTGCCTGCTCTCGCTGTCCATGCGCCACTCACCGAGCCACCTTCTCGCTCCCTTCCTTTGCTCCTCTGCAGGTTGCCCGCATGCACACCGCTAGCTCGCGTCCACGTGCTATGCGTGCGCTATGTTGTGGTCACTGGCGCCATACTGTAGCCGCACGCTTGCCTCCCCTACTTAAGCTGTAGCTGGGTGCGCCCCTTCCACCTTCCCCAGTTCCCCTTTGAGCACCGTAGAACCCAGAGCTTGAAGCTCTCTATTTCTACCGCCGCATCGTTGAGCTGCTCTCGCGAGCTCCGGCCGTCCCCGCCGTGCGCATCGCCACCACCTCACCTCCCTCGTCGTCATAGTCACCATCCTCTTCTCCTCCTCGCTTGGAATTGCCTGAAACAGCCACGCTGTCCTGTCTTCCCCGAAGTCGGCCGCCGCCCTGCTTGCCATTCCCACAGTTCGGGTGAGCCCCTTCCATTTTTGTTCGTGTCAAAGCGTGTTCCAGCTTCCCCTCCTCAAAACCCCTCCATCAATTTTAGGGTTCGCGCAAACCACCGGTCGATTCCTCGCACATGTGACGCCACCACCATTGCTACTCCTCGCACGGCGAACCACCGGTCGATTCCTCTCGGGTGGAGCACCCTGGGACCCTCTAAAGCTCTTCCCCACCACTCGCTTTGACTCTTCCTCCCCATAGTGCCGCCGCCGCAGCGTGGACACTACCGCGTCGCCCCGGATCACCACTGCCGGCCCAACTTACCCGCCCTCGGCCCCCTTCGACTACACTAGTGAGTTCCCCATGCTCTACTCAAGCTCGTGCTCACCCCCTTTTCTTACTTCTTCCCCTCCAGCTCTGCCGCCACATTTCCCCTCCATGGCCGACCTCCATGCGTCGTCTCCCAGCTACTCTCGTCAACTCCCGACCACGCGGCCACCGCCCACGGGATCGCCTCGGCCTCCCTGTTCCATTTTGCCCATCCTAGCCCATCGCCATAGCCTCATCCGCTGGCGCTGTCCTCACCACTAAGCCACCTCTGCCTCCTCTAATTCTCTGCTCTGCTTTTCTCTCTGCTGTTCTGGGGGGTGTGAGGTGTACGAGTGACTGACTAGTGGGTCCCATCCGATTAGTGCTCTCTCTTTTAGTCTCTCTCTGTGCACTCCTGTGACCAGTGGGGGCCCACCTAGAGTAGTTAGCTGTTTAGAATTTGTTAGTAGGCTACTTAGCTAATAGATGTTTATTTAGCAATTAGTATGCTCAAATAGTGTAGTTAATGAGTTAAGTGATTAGGGGTTAGATAGAAATGATCAGTGAGCATTTTGCTAGGTGATCATATACACCTAGAGCCAACTAACTAATGAATTGATCTGGGGTAATTAGTCTTAACACTGTGTGAAGATCCGAAGACTCTTGGAGAGGAGATGGTTGTTTTAAGGTATCCTTCAAAAGATAGTAGCGATAAACTTTAATGGAAGTTGGCGGTACATACCTAGTGTTTAAATGACCTCTGAACCCTAGGCCACTGCCAAGTGAAATTGGTAATCCAAGTAGGGTCATAGCCAGTAATTGGCCTTAGGCCATTGTCATAACAATGATAAATGATAATAACAATGATGTGTCAAAGGTATGTACACCCGCCAGAAGAGTAGTAATAAGGAAGTACATCGTAGAAACACACACTTACAAGTAAACTCTTACTACTTATTGATTAGGAAGAATGATTACTTTAGTTAAAACCTAACTAGGGTTGTGATACGTCACCGACACATAGACCTACACGTTACTGAGTAATAACGATATTTGGTTAATTACCACATCGTAGAAACACACGCTTACAAGTAAACTCTTACTACTTATTGATTAGGAAGAATGATTACTTTAGTTAAAACCTAACTAGAGTTGTGATACGTCACCGACACATAGACCTGCACGTTACTAAGTAATAATGATATTTGGTTAATTACCACAGTAAGGTTAAGTCAACCTGAACAATTTGCTAGGTAGTTCCAGTATAGCTAGGACGCCCCTCAAGTAGCCCAATCACCAATCGACATCGTATAGACTCTAGCTATCATCCATCATCATCTGTTCCTAGTAACAGAATCCTTCGTGATCCAAAAGTGGATCAGAGAGCTCGACCTAACTGGGTGATCTCTCCCATCTAGGTAACCAATGCGAAATATTCATATGAATATTCTCTCCATCCTGTTGGAACCCTAACTCCCTTACACCAGCAGACTTCTTGAGAGCCCGATCCCTCTCGTCCTTACTCCAGATCAAGCAATTACCTAACCCTAAGTCTAGCTATCAACCCAAAACCCCACCACTAGAACAAACGAGTAGAGTTTGTGTTTACCTACTCTAGTCTGAAGTATTTCCCTCATCAACTCCAATAAGTCAGTTTAGTTTCATTAGGAATGCTTCCTCCGTTCAAGGTGCTATTAGTTATGTTTGCTTCCATTTGAAGTGTTTTCTTCTGTTTCAAGTGCTTTGGATTTATTGGATTTCATTTGAATGCTTTCAGAAGTTCTTGGGTTTGATCGTACTATGCGTAGTTAGAATCTAAAGCCGCGATGGAGCAGCAGTCCAAGACAGAACAAGAACGAGGCTGAGATCAAGATTATCTGAATATTGAGAAAGACGATTGTCAAACATTAAGAAAGGCGAGTTAGCACTTTGATCATGTTGAACCTACTTTTGAAATGTAATTATATTATTTTAAATTATGAAATTGCATTGCTATGATTTATGCAACTATGTTGGTCTAGCTCGTAGTTAATACCTTAATGATAATTGAATATAACCTTTACACCCTTGAACTTGGACACTATCCTTTGTCACTCTAGGCTAATGGTATACATACTAGCTACTAAGTCCGTATCTAAGTGTCATACTTAGCCTTACTTAGGTACATTGGTATGCGGGTAGTGATCTGCCCTGACATCATTTAAAACTTGAAATTGGATTTGGGCAGTCGAGGTTGAAGCATGACTGATATGTTGGACTAGAAAAGTATTTCTAAACAAAAGTGAAAACCCAAAAACATATTTAGACTCGGGTGGTTGGAAAGAGTGGCTGGTGTTGGGGGGCACGATAGAGTGGGTATGTGGATGTACCGCCCGAGTCAATTAAGGACCTGGATCTTGTGATAACCTCTCGTGTAAAAATAGTACAACCACAAGTCTATAATGGGTACAATCTGGCTAACTAATTTATTTGTCTCGACGTGGCTTTACCATTGTTGGGAATGCGGTGTGGGTAGAGGGTAATGAAGTCACGGGAACTGCACGACGCAAATGGGAGACCTCCCGGGGGCAAGGGCCAAGGAGGTGATACCTAACGGTGTGGGGTTGCGTTGAGGTGGGATATTGTAAAGGCCTTGTGACAATCATCTTAGTAGCACATCTATGGAAGTGTGTCAAGACAGACATTATAAGTTGATTATATCTTGTAGGTAAAGTGTACAAATAGAGTAAGAAAATTATTTGGATAGCCGTGCTCACGATCATGAGTGGCGACGAGAAATTGCTTGATGTAGCTTTCATTTTTATAAAACAATTTGTGAGTGGAATGAAAAGGTGGGTTGAAGCCCGGAGATTTGAGATGGGCTAGTTGAGGACCAGTGAGATGTACGGGATGTGACTCGAGAAAAGAACATAAGCATTGGGTGGATGGAGCCACTCAATGGTATAGGAGGTTGAAGCCTCCACTAGTACTTTACAACAAAACTCAGTTTATGAAAACTTGTGTTAGTTAAAATGCTAAGTCTCAGGAAGTGCTACTACATAATCTAATTTAAACTTAGCTTTGTGCAAATAAAAGAACTATGAACCTCCCTTGATTAGCCTTGTATATATAATAATTGCATTCTGTGTGTTGGCTCGCGAGTACAGTTGTGTATTCATGCTCACTCTTTATATTCTTTTAGTCAGTAAGTATAAAAGAAGGCTACATGGACAATTATGAGTATTGGTCAAGACTAAAGATCAAGAAGACCAAGAACTAGGTCGCAAGCCCCAGTCGATTGCATGTGGATATATCGTCAGGCTTCCACGTGTTATAGTGTTATTCTGCTTCCTCTGCTATTCTTTGAAAGGTATTTGGCCTATCCTGCTATTCTACAAGTCCAAACGCCATAAGGTATATTTACGCTTTGCTTATTATCATGCAATAGCTTTACATTTTTGTGATATGTGTTTGAACCAACGATGTATCCATGTGTGCTATCGGTTGATCCAGGAAATAGCACAAACTTACACAGTGGGTCCCAAGTTACAAATTTGGGGTCCAATAGATCCTCCTTCCTCTCCCGTGCACCGAGTGCCAATCTGCTTATTCTTCCTCCCGAGCCCGACCTCCTGCCGGAGCTGCTTCAACCCGAGCCTCCCACCAGATCTGCTTCAGCCCAAGCGCCTCCCCTCCCTCGAAAGCGTCAAGCCCGAACGGCGAGTGGCGGCAGCAGCCCGCCCGCCCGCAAGGCACGGCAGCGGCGGCTAGTGGCTGGCGGCGTGGGAACAACTTTGGGGATGGTGAACGGCGGCTATAGATCAGATCTGAGGTGACTTTAGGGATTAGGGTTAGGCTCCGATACCATGTAGAATTTTGGGGAATAGTTGTGTATCCCATTTGAGATCCCCACACCCTTTATTTATAGTGCAAAATATTAAAGTCCACTCTAACACGATTTGAGACCGACTCGCACACGACTTGAACTCTTACCTAAACTCTAATATCTACAACAATAGCATTTAATCCCCAAATTTAATTTACGAAAAACAACACGTGGTAAGATAATGTACAGACACCAGTTGCTCTTACTGAAGGCTATGGATACATACCTGACCCAGGTGTCACCAACTGGATCCACTTGCTCCAACAAAGAACTCAAACCTGCCAAAAACAAAGCAAAAATGCACACTCACAAATCTTGGCAGAATCTTCAAAAGGTATCCTCTTATAAGCTGCATCCACTAATCATATTAATAAAGTATTGTAGATCAATTTAGAGTTGAAATATAATACAGAAATTTCTTCAAAGGGTAAGAGGCTGCTTTCAGGGAGACCTGAGGCATGTGCATAGCCACACATTACAAATACTCAGGGAAAAGGACTTGCTAAGCAAGTGAGCATGAGAAGCTTCGTTTCAGCTCAAAAATAGAATGATGGCAACACATGTCAGCATGCCCCCCGTGATTATAATGCACCTGTTTTCAGCAGGGGGATTTCAGTGGGCTACTCTAGTTTCAGCATCGAAGAGACTGTTCTCTTCTTTCTTGACATAACCATGACAGGCTGTTAATTTTATTATCTCAAGTTGTAACAGCAAGTGGCGGCTAATGAGCATTATTGAATGCCGGCTTTCACTAATGTGTTGAATATTATTGTCAGTTTGTCACAAGTCATAATTTCAACAGACAGACTGAGAACTGTACCAGTACCATCTAGTGGAAAATCATTCCTTATTTGTTTGTATTTGAGCCAAGTTTAAGCAAGATTCATACATTAATCGTATCTTAATTGTTAAGGATAATGCAGTTGACACATACGACAGTAGTGGTTGATTAAATTTCATGTCATTAACAATTTGAGAAAAGGTCTGGATTTAAATAGTCTGCCTCACAGGATAGTGATATATGAGTCAATGCATTCTAAGACAGCATTGCTTTGCTGATGAAAGTAAGGCAAACCTATGAAATCAAGGGAACTTCTCCTTACATCGGCTTGGCTGAGAGCATATTGACCTAGGTCTTTACAAGTAACTGCAGTTAGAAACATGCAGTGTATGTCTGTATGGTATGAAAAGTTTCTGAAAAGTTGTGTTATTTTAAATTAATAAAGAGCACATACATGGATAACGTAAAGATATATGGGAAAACTACCGCAAACGAGAACTAACCTAAAAACCCTTCATAAATGAAACCACAATTTACACTGTCAATTTCCCATTCCAAAAAACCTTCGAATTTACACAAAATAGTGGGATACAATAAAACGCATTTCAGTGTGAGTTGAATAGTTCAAACTGACTGGGAAGGAACTATAAAGGTCCGTCAATTATCTTTAAAACTAGTACTGGACCTGTTACCATTTGGCGGCTGATACCATCTGATTACCAGCAGTAACTGATCTGGTCCTGATTGACTATTGCCAGAATGGTTGGCAGCCAGCAGACTTGCCCAGAAACAAGACTGCTAGTTCCAGGAGGTACTTTGTAGCTTGACGATTCTACATGTTACATTTTCTTTGAATGAACAGTTAAAGTACTAGTAGATTGCCAACCTTTCCTCAATAACTTAAGATTTTTTTCATCAAAAAATAGCTTAAGATTTTGGGTGAACTCGTCGGTGAATAAACTTAACATGGTATCAAAACCCAATGTGATCATGAGTTTTGACTGCTGGAGCACAATTTTGAGAGAAAAATAGAATTTTGTAGCTGTAAGACCAAGAGACTCTCATGGCTAGATCAGGTCCCAACCCATAACAAGTCCATGATGTCCACCTTGAGTTGAGCCTAAGGCACGAGGAAGAATGAGTAGATTGTTTGCTTTTCCATTTTTTTTCTCAACAACTTAATCTTAGGATGAATTGATTGGTACATGAAACTTAACAAGAATAAATTAAAATAGGGGATTGCATGCTATACTATTGAGAAACATGCAAACCTTTGCAAGAGTCATTTATAATTGGGAGGAATTCATGCTAGAAAGCTCAACTTATATTTCCAAAACTAACTGGGTTTCAAGAAGTTGATCAAGTTTGAGATTTCCAATTAGTTCTACTGTTTGGAACCCTGGGTTTATCAGTAATGCATGTATCAGGTACTTATTGTGTATATCGTAGAAAATTTAGCTTACATACATGCTAGCTAAATAAAGCTACAGTTACCAGAAAACTTGCACTGTTTGCAGTGAGATGATTCCCTTGGGAAGTTCCTATTCAACGATGCACAATCTTCAAACAAGTGTATCCTTCTAATCTTGTTGCAAGACCTAGAACAGTCAACTAGGAGCTCAATTTGGACCGCAATCCACAATAAGTCTGTAGTTCCACTGTTTGGAGACATTTCATTCATCTGAAAAAGGTAATAAGCTGCTCAGTTGTCACGGAAAAATATTCTTGGTATGCTGGAGCTATGCATACTCACCTTTGAATCTCTGATGCATAGTTCATAAGATAAATTGAGAGCTTCATCTTTTCACAATTAATAGTGGTGTTATACAGTGGTAATGAGGTAATCTGATAGGAGTTGCAGAGAAATAAAGAATTAACGTAGATATCATTGTGGTGAAATTTTTTGACATCAGTCACATTTACAACAAAATCTTGATACAAAATTTGACACTACCGATGTGTTAGTGTTACTCTTGAGGCTATTACCCTATGTTCAACAAACCTAGAAACAGCATGTTTCAACTAATTCTTCTGAATGCAAATCCCAGTTAAGAGCAGGCAGCCAGGCAGTTCCCATCAATGGATAAAGACTTCTAGTATATAGATGTTGACACTTGACAAGTTCTCCACATTTTTTTCATTCACTCCACGTATAAAAGCTCATTGTCTGACGAGTTTTCTGGTTGAATGGCATCAGGAAGTGTACGATATTCCTTCTCTGTGATGGATCTCACTTCATACTGTTCGCTGGCTGGATCTGCTCTTTCTTTGGGAAGGAAGCCCCGCTCTCGTGCAATCAACCATTGGTCAATGACACCACATTTAATAGCATGTTTAATTGCCTTGTGCAAATAAACCTTGTCAGTGACCAGATGAGGGTTAATTGCCAGCATACTCATGAGGGCTGAAAAAAATAAGAACATAGTCAAATGTCATCTGAGCTTAATTCAATTCACACAAACAATCGAAGTCTTAAAAAAGCATAAACAGAAGATGAAGTGTCATTAATCATTCTGGCATATGGTATATCAAGCTATAAAGAGCTGAAGCGTTAACTTCAAAACGAGGTTTGTAAATAGTATTCTAGCAACTTGTCATATCCTCTCCACCTAGTAAAAGAGGAAGCATGTACCGATGCGCTTCCTAAATGTATGGTGTCATTGATGCGAAAGTAATGGCATATTCTGCAGAAGTAAAAGAAAAAATACTTATTGTATGTGGTACCTGCAACAATGGCATCACCCGATTGTGACATGTCACTGGTGAAAGGAGTAATTGGTGCGTCTTCTGTCCCACGAACCCAACCGCTGTGATTTTCTGTGTAATAGTGAATCTTTGAGGTGCCATTTGTCACAAAGAGGACCTTGAGATTGTCATGACATAATTTCATAACAACTTCTGGGCTGTAGTGTGTGAATTTGGATTTATTATTATCTTTTGTGTCGAGTTTCTCTGATGGTTTAATACCACAGAGGAACTCGAGTTCCTGTTTTGTGACTTCAATAATATCAGCAGCTTCCCATGCTTCCTTGATGAGTGACTTGGTCTCCTTACTGGATGACCATAGTGGCAGGGGAAGATTAAGATCAAAGAATAATATACCACCAAATTTCTTGGAGATCTCAATTGCTTTTAACAATGATGACCGTGTAGTCGGCTCAAGCAAAGCAGACGAATTATAGTAAAACATCTTAGCCTGCATTAAAAAGCAGAAGAAAGTCAAATCTTTTTTAAGACATAATGGATCAATGTAGTTTTTAATATATATATATATATAGATAGATAGATGGTTTACCTAATTTCAGAATACAGATTGCACAACAGACCTTTAACCTTTGAAATTTGAACTAGTAGTTCCCTAGAAAGTCTTGATATGCTCATTTTCTTTTGGGACAAAAAAAATTAGGTGCTCAGCTGTAGCAAATATATTATCCATTTACCCTACTGTCCCTACATGTTTTAGTATGGAGCAATTGTCAGCGCCTCACCGCTAAAGAGGTTTTTATGCAATTTTGATTTTTGCAGTGCAAGTCTTTAAGGAGAAACAATTAGTAGTGCAAGTCTTTATGTGTCTGCTGAGTTCTGACTAAAAACAGATTACAGACAGAGTGTTTTTTTAAGGTAAACTACAGACTAAGTGTTGAATGTAGCCTGGCTGCAAACGTGTAGTAAAGCAGAGTTATCAACAGATAGTGTTGTATTGGATCCTACTGTGTCAAAGGGTGAAACACTGAAACAGGTAAACCCCGAGTTGTTTATGAAATGTAGTATCAGCAAGCTTATTAAGGCGTCGCCTAAGCGTCGCTTAAGCGACGCTTAGGCGGTAAGGCGCTGCCGGGTGCTAAGGCGTCGCCCCGCCTTACGTCGACCCCGCCTTGCCGCCTCCTCCCCGCGCGGCTCCTCCTCCCGGCTCCCCGTCGCCGTCGCGCAGCTCCTCGGGACCTCCTCGCCGCGGTTCCTCGTGCCCTGCCGGCACCTCCTCTGCTCAGAGCCTTCGGTGGAGAGGGAGGTAGAAGGAGAGAAGAGAGGAGCCGGGAGCTAGCCTGGATCTTGGAGTTCGTCGACAAGGTGCAGGGGCCACCCGTCGCCCTCGCCGACCGCTTCCTCAAGCCCGTCGCCGAGGACCTCTGGAACGACGACGATGGCTCCCTCCACCATGCAAAGCCGCCGCCTCCGGATCTTCCGCCACTGCTTCGGATCTGAGGGAGGCGGCGCTGAGGGGCGTGGAGGGAGATGGCGCTGGCGAAGGGCGAGGAGGGAGGCGGCGAGGAGGGGCGTGGAGGGAGATGGCGCTGGCGAAGGGCGAGGAGGGAGGCGGCGGCGGCGCAGGCGAAGGGCGAGGAGGGAGGGAGGCGGCGAAGGGCGAGGAGGGAGGCGGCGAAATGCGTGAGCGTCTTCATCGAGCAGCCGGGCAGGGGAAAGGACTAGCGCGCGGCAGCGGGCGGCGGGTAGGTAGGGCGAACGGCAAAGCGGGCAGCGGCCACCAGATCTTCGTGGCGGATCTTCAGAGCTTCCAACCTTTGTTGGGATCTTCTGCGCCTTCCGATCCGCGTCGGTCTGCTTCGCGACCGCCGCCTTAGGCATATGTAAGGCGTCGCCTCGCCTCACGCCTTACCGCTTAAAAGGTGTGAGGGGGGTGGGTCGCCTCGCCTCGCCTTACCGCCTTAATAACCATGAGTATCAGGTTCACCCATTTATGATAAAAAATCACCTATAGCAAATATGAATCAACAGAAATCTTTTTGTGTAATTGTGTTGTGTGAAATTTTTGCCAGGTCTGACTGTTATTGTTTGCTTGATTTCTTCGAAGAAGTACAATGATCTTACATTAAATCTTAGCAGCTCTAGCTTCTCTTAAGTTCTTAAAAAGTATTGATAGAATAACATCTCTGCAACTAAGCAATGCGTCATATCTGAGTGAAATCCTTATAAGCAACTACAAATTTATGCATTGCATATTCTCAAAACCACAAATTGCAGGCAAAAACAAGAACTCATTTGCTTTAGCTTAGAGCTCTTGTATTGCTTGCTAATTTGTAAAGCTCTTTTATAATACCTATGTAAATCTTCTTATTTGGGTAAGTTGTAGAATTATTCAGCAAAATTTGCTTGTAGGCACGCACTAAAAGTTTCACATAAGATTAAACAGACATACCAGAAGTATCTACGACATACACACAACAACTTGGATAGATTCTTTTCATTCTTGTAGTAGTATTTCATTCACTATTTGCATCCACTCTAATAACATAAATTATGAACCGCAGCAAAAATTACAGGCCACATGTTAAAATAGCTTTACTATGTGACAATTTAAAGTTAACATGACAATTAAAAAAACATGGCAAAGAACAGATGCGAGTTAAGAATACCACTTACTAAATTATTAAACATTTAGAGAATTTGTCCTTACATGATGCGAAATGGAGGAGGACCAACACCACAATGTGTACCAAGAAGAAATATAAACTTTTTTAGATCATTAACTAAGCATGCATGAATCAGGTACTCTCGTATTAACTAAATAACAAATAAGTATTATACAGAGGATATGGTGTCATCAGAATTTTATTTGAAGGATTCATCTTTACCTCTTTCAGAATAGCTGGGTTGATATCAGATTGCAGAAAACAATCCTCAGCACAAGGTTTCACACAGTTCGTTTTCAAGCTACCTCTGCCTGTGACCTTCATCAAGGACATGGCAGTTGGCGCTGAAGGATCCAAACTAACTGCTCGAGTTTGAACTCCGTTGATATTTAAGTGATACAATAAACTTTGACCGTACTCATCATCACCTAATTTTCCCATGAACGCAACCCGCCACTCAATAGCTGCTAGCGCAAGGGCAATATTGGATGAAGGCCTCCAGGCGCCCTCACAAATTCATCCGAGACCAAAACATATCCTTCATTCTATCATGAATCTCATGATCTATCAGCCTATCAGCAGGTCTTCCAGAAGGAATAAATGAGTATTTAGCCGGTCCAAAGCAGCACACAAGAGGCATTAAACTGTCAACCTCTCCATTATCTTCTAATAGTAACGACTCTATTTTACTTTCAAGATCATTGGCTGAAACGTGTTCTTTAATCTGATCTTCTCTTTCATTAGAGGGCATCAGATCTTTCCTCTGATCTCCTCCTTCATCATCACTCAATTCTTCCACGGTCATAGCTTTTCTTCTGCCCCTCTTCTTTGGTTCTTTTACCTTGTCATTCTCTTCCCCTGAGCTTGCAGTAGTAGCAGCTACAACATAGGAGAAAAGTTGCGACTTGCTGAGGGTTGAAGTATAGCAAAATCATAAAAGTCCACTGATCAAGATACAAAAATAGTAGATACTCTAGTCTAGAGTCTAGATATGCAAGCAACATGTACGATTACCTTTCTTGCGGCCTCTCCTTTTAACTGTCTTAGTCTCTTTGGGGGATGCACCTTCAGTGTTCAATTGGTCTTCTTTGTTTCCCCTTCTGATGTATCTACAGTGGCTTTCCTTCTTCCACGTCTTGGAGCTCTTTTCCTGGTCTTTGAGCTGTCAGCATCACTCTCTTCATCACTTGAACCTTCTGTAACATCTTGAGAAGTCCTCCTTGACACGGAACTCACATTTTGGTTAAGCAACCTCATTTTAGGCTTAGTCATATTCTTTTCCAAAATGTTGGACTTATAATGTAATTGACCCCTGAACATGAGTGACCAAATTAGACGAGTGCACATTGCAAGTTACGTCACTTATAATTGTTCACAGTTAAAGTGATTAAGTAGTTATTTGTCAAAAAGGAAGAAAAATGAATATAATATAAACCTAATGTTATCACACAATTGAGTATAAAGCTACTGCTTCGCTTCATGTATTCAGATAAGGCTAGTTAGAAGCAGTAAGATATACTTGGTGAAAGACACGTTGCAACTGTGGATGATTTGATTGGTCGCTCATTTTGTAAGATTAACTAGTTGTCCATTAGAATGAACAAAACATAAACCGAAAACGCAACGGAAAAATATAGCAACTAATCCCAGTTAAGTACACATACAAGAAATGCTATTGAACCCAAGTATTGAAGCAAAGCAAGATTTGAAAGGAAATCTGCAATCCTCATGTCTTCCTCCCTTTCCCCAACTCACCATTTCTATGGCGTCACAACCCAAAAGAGATCACCAAATATTCAGATTTGTTGATCAGAAGGAAAAGCCGCATCACCCCCAAAATACATTCAAAGCATCTCCCTCCCTCCTAGTTTCATTGAGACGAAAATCAGCGCACAAACTAAAGAAACTTGAGTCTTTGCAACATCGTGGATTGCTACGACCATAAGGCAGCATCATTCCCACCCATCCCCCATTAGTAATAGGAAGGTAAGACTGCAGTGCTATCTGGGGAACATTCTCCACTTTCCAACCTGGTGAAACAGAAGAGTAGAAGCTGCTACTAATCTACTATATTGCTCAAGAAAATCTACAGAGGGAGAGGGAGGGAGAGAGAGATTACCTGATGCAGTAATACGGCAGGGAGCAAGTGAACTGAGGAGGGAGAAGAAGAGAAGCCATCAATTGAGTACTTCTTTGAGCGAAAATCCTCCCTGCACCTCCAGGAAGAAAGTTTCTTGGTTTCTTGGCTTCCCCTTCACAACACCGAGTTTGCAGAGGCAAAAACCCCAGGGGGACAAGGAAGGGATTGCTGCTGCAAATTACGGACCAGCCCTCGGTCTGAGGATAACTGGATAAGGGGCAGAAGCGTAATTCCAAAGGAAAACGTATTTTCGATGTACGCCCATTTCACGTGATTACGGAAATTAAAAAAAGGCGCCTTTTTGTCGCATTAGTGCTCTATCTCCACCGCCACCGCGGCCTCAAATCTCCCCTCCTCAGTTCCTCCCGATCCAAATTATTCCCACCGAGAAGTTATTCGTCTCTCCTGCTCACCCCTAATTGAATGGCATTCGAGTTGCTTCTCGCGTTTGCGATGTTTGCGCTCGAGTTCTTGGATTGCTTGGGGGCAGTAGCTCCAAGAACTCCTGAATCCATTATTCGAATGCCTTTGGGGGTTCTTGTTACTGTTGTGTTGAGTCTGTAGAATTTGCTCACAGTGGTTCTGCCATTCTTGGTCGGCTCCTACTTTAAGCATCGACAACACTGTAGCAATCCTATCTTGTTACTGTTCTAGGTCTTCCCATTGTTACTACTACTGTTTTGTGCAACCCCTCTGTGCATTGGTATTTTTTTTGCTTCTTTTCTGTTGGAATGAACATAGTAGAATCATTGCATGACTTCTAACACTAAAATGTTTTAGTTGATAAAAAATGTTCTGGAGTAGTTTCTGGAGTAGCAACACGGCCCAGCTTCTCCAGTTTCTGGCAATGCATTGTGCTGTCAATACTTCTCTGTGTCTTACTATGTTTGGTAATTTGTTATAGGTCAATGCTTGCAACGGGAGATGTAATGGTTATTCATTGAGCCATTGCTCCTTGTCAATCGCTGAGCAAATAATAGTTTTTACCAAGATAGAATCTAAATCCGGTAGCATTATCTTACTCTTTTTAGGTAAAGAACAAAGGGTTTGATTTTGTAGCTATTATCTTTTTACTTTTATTTATCTCTGCTGCTTGCACATCTAATTCTACTAAACACCCTTTGCTTCTTACTGTAACCACTAGGCTTTAGTAAACTAAACAGGGTTTTAGTTTGTAGAAGTACTCTATTCCTAGAGAGGATTGGCCCTCTAGAAAGTTGTTTGTTCAGATACTAATACAAATGTGTCGTATTTGTAATATCCCAATAAGATTGAATTGTCACAAAATCTTCTTCCTTTGCTTTTTATATTTTGTGGGATGACTCAAAATTAGACATGTTGTTTGTACTTTTTTTATATCTTGAAGGACTCAGTATTGATTTGATAATAAAGGTGTATCCTCCTGGATACCAATCAAAGTATTTTGAAGTTTGGCTCATACGTGCAGGTTGTGTGGAGCTACTATTTACCCAATATAATCTTTTCTCTAGACATATATGACCAACCAAAAAGGCATTCCAACTTTTAGCAAAGCATGAGATTGGTCTTATAGATTAAGTCTCCTTGTAGCATACCATGTTCTGCATCAGGGAGAGATTTAAGCAGATGATTCCTTCTGCCAAATGCCACTTGAAAAGATTACTTACTTCAAATGCTCGTTCTGGTAATGTTCTGAACCTTTATTTTTACCTGTCCTATATAACATCCTTGAAACAGTGTTTAGTCATGTTTTTCCCATCTTGGCAGTACTGTACCCAAGGCAGCTTGTTAACTCATTTACAAGAGCACAGACAAAATTTTCAAGGCACCGTTCATTTGCAGAATCATCACTCAAGGCAAGCTCCCAAGAGCAAGAGATTGTCATTGCTTTAGGGAGCAATGTGGGTGACAGAATCAGTAACTTTAATACAGCCCTACAACTCATGAAAGATTCAGGCATAAGCGTTACGCTACATGCCTGCTTGTATGAAACTGCACCTGCATATGTCACTGATCAACCACTGTTCCTGAACTCTGCTGTCAGAGGGAAAACAAGGCTTGGACCTCATGAGTTACTCAGACAACTCAAACAAATTGAGAAGGATTTGGGCCGAACCAATGGAATATGATATGGCCCTAGACCAATTGATCTGGATATTATTTTCTATGGTAAGCACCGTATAAACTCTCCAGCTTTGGCAATACCGCATGAACGGATACACAAGAGACCATTTGTTATGGCTCCATTGATGGATCTGCTAGGATCATCTACTGAAACTGATATTGATGCAAGTTGGCATTCACTCGAACTGCAGTGATGGCCTCTTCGAACTTTGGGAGAATCTTGGAGAGTCCTTGATTGGAAAACAAGGCCTGAGAAGGGTGTTGCCTGTAGGGTGAATCGTTGGATTGGGCAAAGAGAACTCATGTCATGGGCATACTTAATCTGACACCAGATAGTTTTAGCGATGGAGGAAAGTTTCAAGAAGTGGAGGCTGCTGTTTCTCAGGTCAAGTTGCTTCTATCTGAAGGTATAGATATAATTGACATTGGCACACAATCCACACGTCCTTTTGCAAGAAGGCTATCAGCGGGTGTAGAGCTTCAAAGGTTGGTTCCTGTGCTTGATGCTGTAGCAAAGATACCAGATATAGAAGGGAAGTTATTATCAGTGGACACGTTCTACGCAGAAGTTGCTGCAGAAGCTGTGAATCGAGGAGTAAATATAGTTAACAATGTATCTGGCGGACATCTTGACCTTGAAGCTGTCAATGAGCTTGGCATTCCTTACATTGTAATGCATACAAGGGGGAATCCATCCACAATGCAAAGTGATCAAAATATGCAGTACGAAGATGTTTGCAAACAAGTGACCTCTGAACTATACTAAGAGTGCGTGCTGGAACTGGCAGGAATTCCTTTGTGGAGAATGATTGTTGACCCAGGGATTGGTTTCTCTAAAGATTATGAACAAAACCTCCAGTTTCTTGCTGGTCTATCATCCATAAGAAGAGAGATGGGTAATACAAGCATTGGTGCTTCACATGTGCCAATGTTAGTTGGACCATCCGGGAAAAGATTTCTAGGTGAAATATGTGACCGTGCTAATCCCGTTGAGAGGGATCCTGCTACTGTTGCTGCTGCCACATCTGCTATACTGGGTAGTGCCAACATAATTAGAGTGCAGAATGCCAGATTTGGTGTTGATACTGCAAAGATATGTGATGCATTGCTCAAGGAAAGAAACGCTCGTGAATTTTTTTTTTACCGTGAAGATGAAAGTCTAAGATTGTTTTTCCTTTTTGACAACCACTCCAGAAATTTTGTCCATATTGATAAATTTGATTCTGTATACCTGTTTTACAGATTTGGCATCTGCTTAAGTGCGTGAGCTCATGTCGCTAAAAGCCGAAATAACAATGAGATGATTCTGAGCTACCCTCCTCCCTAAATGAGCTTTCGCCTATCATTCTAATTGGCATTTCCCCTAATTGAATTCAATGGGGCTCTCTAACTGTTGAACATATTGAACATCATATTCCAATCCATGTATGTCTTTTCTAGCCTTTGTTTTTACAGAACCATTTTTATATTCACTTCTGTTGGCATTCCGTCTGTCTGTTATATTTTCTTTGCGAGGAACTTCTGCCCTTGATGAGTAATGACACACAAGATCGAACCCTTCAGCTTTTACCTTTTAAAAATACGAATTTTAGCTTTTCCTGGAAAATGTGAATTTGTCTTTCCTAGCTATTTCGGAATGAGACCCTCTGCATTATTAACTGCTAATGCAGAGAGCTATAGTACCCTGCAGTTCAGTCCATTTCAGGCCATGCGATTAGAAATCAATGCCCTTGATCATCTGCTACAAGGGTCCGATTGAGACAGTACCGATCTGCTACAGTGGCTTATTATTTACTACAGTGCACAACCAAAACTTGGCCTTCTGTTTTACATCCAAAGGCTATTGGAGCTACTGCATGTTACTGTAGCACTGCAGTAGCTCCTTTACCGCAGACAATCTGTGTCCAGCTATTTCTTGTTTCTAAATAAGAATTCTGTACCCTTTTACTTCTGTGCATGCGTATGCTTGCTCTCTGCACAATGACAGTCCACCGATTCCCAAATGCAATAGAATTTGGGGAATATACAATGCATCAGCGAAGTCCTGTACTTGTTTCATCACATGGGATGCCATCATCGCAGTGTGTGTACATCTCCTGAGATAGAGGAGAGAGAGAACAGATATATAGACATGTACTTACATATGCTTTCTTCTGTTGGAGCACACGTGTGTCTGTCTCGGTCTTTAATTACTTCTCATGGCAGATAGATGTTGCGTGCAAAAATGTGGACTGCCAGAAACTCTCTTCTTTCAGTGCACTACAGAGTGGCGTTCGCGTGTCAATTCTTGTGAGTGCATGCATGTGGTTGTGTTGCTGCATGTGCCTGAATCGTTGCATATATGGATGTTCTGATCAATATTTTGGTCTTTAGTCATTTTCTTGTGGATGTGAAAGTATCTAAGCTAGGCATTTGCTGTTGACCATTGTTGCAGGTTCTGTTTAGTATTTGTATATTAGCTGGAAAGTACTCCTATTAGCTCCATAGCCTTTCATTGATTCTGTACATTGTACTTTCAGATTGTTTAGTATATTAAGTTTATAATTCAATTTGCACTAATCGTCTGTGCACTACCATAATCTGGAATAGTATATGGTGAAAACATCGGAGTTTTACACAAAGTACAAGAAAAGGACTTCTGAGTGTTGCGAGTTCAAACATATGCAACTTATTGCACGAGTTATCAAGTTTAGCCTACTGAGTGCAAAACTCTCTTTCAATAGATATAGACATATAGTTGATACGTCATGTCATCTGTAGTTAATTTCAAGTTTCTTTTTCCTTGTGAACATTGAGCATAATGAACTTAATATACTATTTTTAATTCAATATATGACTCAGTTTGAGCTCAATGATATGCGGTCCCCTCTTAGCCATTACATTGGTGGTACGGAACTTCATTGATCTGAACTGAATTTTCTTCTAGAAGAAAGGATTCCATAGCAGCATCTTTGATGGATGTGCCGATGGATGTTTATGAAAAATGGGGCTTACTGGACTGGAGTTAACACAAGTTAGCAGAATTTTAAGTTATTAGTACAAGTTAGCAGAACTGCAAGTTATGTTTCTTGTATGTAGCTCACACTTTACTTGCATGCCTGGCCTTGGATTTTTGTGGTCGTTTTTTTAAACAAACAGGATTTTTGTAGTCCTTGAGGAAATTGACCTGTATCTCACCAAAAGAAAATGTTGTTCCCATATTCCCATTACCAGGTTCAGTTTGATGAATTATAGATGTTGTGAGCAATGTAGTTTCATTTCCTATGAATAGTAGCAATGGTGATGCGCTGATGCTTCTGGATTTCAACAACTATTGACATCTCCAGTACTAGCAATCAATATTACTTTTCAGTATGCTGGGGTGAAGAAAGTGCTTTTCCCGATTTTAATATGTTGTCTAACCAATTGAAGCATCTTCTGTTCATTAACATGATGTCCTCCATTACCTTTTTAGGGAATTTAGAGCTACCATTGAAGCACTTTATTACAAGCTTTAAACCTGTTCAGTAAGATACTTTTACTTATTCCTTTGTTTCTCCTTCGATATATCTACTTTATATCCTTCATATTTTGCAGTCAGTTGGCACAATGGTAAATTAGTCAGCATGGAAGCAGTAAATTTCAGGTTTATAGTATTTTTTATCTAACTGATCTCTGTATCAAGTTAAGAAGCATAGAAGCCAAATGATACTTCTGTTTTAGTCTGAAAATTGAACCAAAAGAATACAGGAGCATCCTGTGGCTTTCTACATTAATTTCGTAGTAACCCTATTATGCCTATATTATCCCTATATTTTCTATTTCCATGGATATATGTTACAAGCGCCAAATGGCTGTACTAAACCTTTCATCAGGGCAACAGCATCAGAATTGCACTCTTATTCTATCTGAGTATCCTATCTAAACTCGCAAAATGTTGCAAGATCAGTAATCTTGAACTCGGATATGTAGCCCGTTGGGAGCTTCTACTCGGGGAAACTTCAGTATTGTGTTCTTGCTTTCTTCCTCCCATCTGCAAGATCAGATCAATGCCAAGTCTTTGTCAGCAAATAGTGCCTAAGATGTCAGTAGCTATTGCAGATTGAAAAGAGGAACAGACCTGTATCGGGTCACGAAATAGTGAAGGAAAGTTGCAATTTCTACTGTGCCCACTTCCTTCCCTGGGCACAGTCGGCCACCTCCTCCGAACAACATGAAGTGTGGATGTGATTCCATGTTCTTCTCCTATTTTCAGTAAGTTTTATAAGATTAGAATGTCATCAATAATGACATTGCTGGTTTCTTGTTGGTAATTATTTTTCGCTCTTTTACTTACCAGCCATCTCCATGGATTGAATGTCATCGGATCAGGATACAGGTATGGATCATAATTTATCTCCTTGTGTAAACATAAATTCTCCAACCTTTGGAATTACATACCCTGAAAGAAATAGATAATATTGCGTTAGAACTAACTTATGATTTACCTTGAAAGTGCTAATATCAATAGAATATATCATTGACATCTCACCATTCATTTCTAAATCCTTGGTAGTTTTCCTCAGCAGGCCATTCACAACTGTCGCTAATCTTAGTGTCTCAAAAATGACCTGCATGATAGAATTATCCATTAGCTCATCACGATCATAGCACCTTTCAACTGTGACTACATTTTGAGTGTCATCTCCAACTTACAGCTCGAGTGAAGGTCATGGACTTAAAATCCTTCCAGTCGATGGCATCCTCTGGCGATTTTCCCTTCCTGATATCAAGATGCTCTTTCTGCAGAAGTGAACAGATCATCATCAGTAAACTCAAGGATTAATGTATGTTTTTTGTTATGGAATTCAACTTGATTTCAGAGTATATGTACCCTGAGCTGTTCAAGAGCTTTCGGATGGTCCGACAGATACTTGACCGCCATCATTGAAGTCGTTGACATGGTTTCATATCCAGAGTATATGAGGGTGATGATCAAGTCAATGATCTGCTCATCACTGAGCTTTTCCCTGGTGCCCTCGCTGCCACTCAAGAGAGCATCCAGCATGTCATTGTGAGCATGACCGGAGGATCGCCGTTCTGCGATCATCTGCTCTAGCATGGACACAAACTTCTTCCTTGCCTGGAAGACAACAGTGCTTTGTTAGAGGGCTCAGTTCATCGGACAAGAGTTTCAGTGAAACTGGATGCTCTGATGTTAGTACTGCAAGTTTGCAATAACAGGTTGGTGTTAGATACCTGGAACCCTTTGTAGTAATTGGTTCCTGGAAGGTTGATGGGCAAGGAGATGGTGCCAAGTACAAGGGTGTACAGCTCTGTCTTGAGGGCATCAGAAAGTGGGCCAGCAGAGATGCCAGCAATCTGCCTGAGTGCAGATAGCAAAGCCATCTGAAAGGGAAGTCAGATAAGATTCTGTAAGCTGCCATGCAAGTATGAAATTCTGCACCCAAAAGCAACAACATCCTTGAGACTCCAAAAACAACTTTTTTTTTATTTGCATTGAGACATGTGATGGTCATGATGATGCATTGCACTTTGGAATATGTAGAGAGATGCTTTGGCCCCCCTGTCTACCCCTTTTCTGTTGAGGAAAGAGCTCATAAATTTTTGTTATCCAGCAGTACAACTTCTAGAAAGCTAAAGATTCCCCTTTTGGTTGAGAGAGGAAAGGAGGATCTTCCTTCCTTCTCCCTCCTTTCCTCTTTTGCTCCACAAACCCCCCCTAAGCTTCATGAAGAGGCGCCATCATTCTGTCTGTGTCATTGGAGGGCAAGTGAAAAATGGTAAAAAGGTCAGAAGAAATGACTATGCCTATTGATACTGCCACCCATTCTTTGTTGCCAATCAATGTCTTGAAAAAATGAGCTCCTTCCTCTCTCAAATGCAGTAAAGAAAACCAAGGTTTTCAACCGTGGAACCCACGAAATTACCCTTTCATGTTCATTTCCATTTTTTGTTTGCACTATTGCTAATTGAAATGGGGGGAAAACTAGATACATCCATGCAGGTCATTTTTCAGTCGGCTTGCGGCCACAGCAGCACAGGCAGCATCAAACAGTGAGCCGAATTGGCATTGCAAAGAAGAGGAAGGAAAAGAAGAGCGTTTGAGGTGATGCTGCTGGCTGATGAGACATGAGATGAGACGGTCGACTGGACTCACCTCCTTGGTCCTCTCCTGGATGTCGACGAGGCAGCCGGCCCAGCCGGCGAGGTGGGAGCGCATGAAGTCGTCGATCTTGGGGAGGAGGGTGTCGCGGATCATGGCGGGGCGGACGAGGGAGAACATGGCGCCGCGCATGGCGCGGTGGAGCGGGCCGTGTACGGCGGCGATGTTGTTCGGGCCGAGGATGTCCAGCATCGACTGCGGGTAGCCGGGGACGAACCCGCGGCCCTCGCTCGTCAGCATGTGCCGGTTCAGCTCCGGATCCATGCACACCACCGTGGGGCACCCCAGGATGTGGGTCCGGAACAGCCTCCCGTACCTGCAACATTACTATCAGTTAGTACCCGCTCCTTCAGCACCAACCATTTTTTCCTATTTTGCTTTTAAAAGTAAATTGGTCGGTACACGCCCTGCTAATAATTAACCAGTTCCCATATTCTGTACTAAGTGCGGTGGCCAGCGATTTACTGAATTGTCAATAGCAATTGTTATTATGGCGCGATCATTTGTTTTTTTATATATATATTTCCTTTTGTAACAATAATAAGGGAGGCTGGCTGGGTACTTGGGGGGATCTCACAGCTGGAACAGTGAGGAGAGTGAGCTTTGGAGGGACACAGCACTGATGTTCCTCTTCTGCAGATCATTTTTTCCATCAAAGTGCTGCTTGTACTGCCACAGGGGATAAAATCAAAAGCTCTCCGAGAGAGAGCTCTCTCTCTCTTCCTTCTTGGCTCGGCTGGCTCTTGGAGTGGAGGGAGAACAAGTACCAATGATTGAGAAGCAGGTTTGGGAAAAGGAGAGCAGAGCAGAACAGCTCACCAGAAACAGAGCAAGGAGGAGGAGAGGCTCTGCTCCTAGGACCATTTTGATCATCTTGCATGCAAAATGTAAGCACCATCATCCATATTCCATACCTAGTCTAGTTAGAGACGCGTGTGGCTCTTGCTTGCGTGCGTGATTAAGCTTACCTAAGCCTCCTGGCCTTCATGAAGCTCGGCCCCTGCTTGAGGAACTCGGTGGTCTCGCCGAAGAGAGGCCACCCCATTGTGCCAGGGGGCAGCCCCGGCTTCCTGCTGTACCTCACCTCGTTCCATCTCAGCACCAGGCTGCTCACCACAAAAACACCAACAACGACACCGATCGCCACTAGGAGCACCATCTTGCTGCTCAGCTATCTTCTTCTTCGTCCTCCTCCTCTCTTGCTGCTTTCTTCCTTGTTGTGATTGCCGTGCCTTCTCTTCTCTTCTACCTTGTTGCTCTGCTTTCAATAGGAGGAGGATGCTGCTGCAAAAATGGTGCCTTTGCAGGGGGAGGAGGATGCTTGTTGTACTGGAAGAGGAGGAGGCCCTTTATATAGGCCACAGCGAGCACACAGGCACCCCACACAAGAATTATTGCCTGCCTCTCTCTCTCTCTCTCCTCTTTAAAAAATTATCTAATTATCTGTTGTAAAAACAGAGTTATATAAATATTCTTTTTTTTCTCTGACGAGGGAGTCCACATTCCGAGGTGAAGCCTTGACCATCGAAGGAGGGGGTCAAGACAAGGGTCAGTTGGCATGACAACTGCAACTGCACCAAAGAAAATTTTAGAACAAGAGATGCATAAATCCTGGGCTGCTAGGGATGGAAGAAGGGCAGGAAAAGAAAGAGAAGCTAGACCTGGGCTGCTACGGTTAGGAGCATCTACATAGTGTAGTATCTACTACTCTGCGGCGCATGCTTGGCCTTGGAATTGGCGTTGCACTGTGTTGCGTTGCGCATTTGGTGAAAAGGAATAACGCAAAATGATGTGTACGCCTAGAAGAATGCTGTCACTCATGAACAAAAACATTTTTCAGGTAGGATGTTCCGAGGCGAATTCTCTTCCCTTAGGGCTCAAAGGACATTTCCTGCAAAAAAAATATTATGTGATAGCTCTTTACTGTAAAATACAAAAGCAATTACCGAGCTTCTATTTTGTCTGTAATTACTACATACGTGCCATGTTTTACTACATTGTGGTCTACATTTTACTGTACTACATTCGCACTTCTTTATTTTGTATATTCGTATATGCATAGCTGAAAACAAGGTATCAAAACAAACCAAATCGTCGTTTTTCCCAAAACTAATCGTAAAATGCCGCTCAGGTTACCCGATGTGTCTCTTCGCCTCCCCCACTACGACTTATAAGGATGTTCTCGACAGTAAAACATATTATAGCTTTACTATCTTACCATTGTGTTTTTACTATCAAATACATACGAGCTCAAATAAAATTGCATGCAGCAAGAAAAGTAGTAAAACAGATAATAACTTTAATGTCTTACCCGTAATGATTTACTATCAAACAAACGAGCTCGAGAAAAATCGCATGCCACGAAAAGGTAGTAAATTGATTCACGAATTATTATCACGTCTCGTGTTATTTACAGTTAAAATCGAATCCCGCGCTCAATACGGTCGTTTCTGGACCGCCAACTGTAGTTGGTGAGGCGTTGTATGCTGGTTGTGCGCCCGCGCGTCGCGTGCGGTGGGCTGCCTAGGTGTAGAATAACTATTATACGCTCGGCTACAAAACAGTATACACACACAGTATCGCTATTCAGCGCCTTATTCTACGCTCCGACCGTAGCCTGGGTCGCGCAGCGCGCCAACCCACTAACCCCCCCCCCCTCGCGCGGCCATCCAGATGACCCTTCGGAACCAACGGTAAAACCCACACGCCAAGTCGCAATCGTAGTAAATGGCTCAAGAGTACACATGTCGGTAGTAAAATAGATCCCCCGACGCCCGTGTCATATAGGGACCAAGTCAACTAGCAAACAATTAGTTTCTTGTTTTGAACATGAATGTTTGTTTTCTTGTTTTAACGATTACTTTTGATTGGAATCTCCGATTCACGAATCGTTTTCACCAATATCTTGGTCACAACGAGGGTGACAGAATGATATAAGTCTTGCAAATAAAAACCTCTTTGTGCATTTACTAAAAATGATTTACTACATCGCTAAAAAATATTTACTGCAACTTACACATGACTTTACTGCCATCTTTGCCAACTAGTACAGATAAGTAGACAACCAACTAGCAAACAATTGGATCTTTATTTTGTACATGAATGTTTCTTTTCTTGTTTTAGTAATAACTTTTGATTGGAAGCTCCGATTCACAAATGGTTTTGACCAGTGACTTGGTGATGATGAGGGTAACAGAATGATATACAAATAAAATCATTTCCATGCGTTTACTAAAAAAGATTTGTCGCATCACTAAAAGAGATTTACTATTATCTCCACATGACTTTACTGTCATCTTAGCAAGTAGATAACCAACTAACAAATAATCGGTTTCTTGTTTTGTACATGAACATATCTTTCCTTGTTTTAGCAATAACTTTTAATTAGATGCTACGATTCACAAATAGTTTTCATCGGTAGCTTGGTGACGATGAGGGTAATTGAATGATATAAGTCTCTGTAATGTTCAACAATTCATAAAGGCAAAAATATGGGATTTTTAAAACTTTTATGTTATAACTATTATCATGCTTCTTGGTTTCTTTTCGAGTCTTATCCGTTCGCATCCTATTTCTTGTCGCGTTTGTAGGTGCAGATTAGGAACTAAGATATGGAATTACCAATATTAAGTAAATGACTCTAGGACCTTAGATTGTCGTTTTGCTGTGGTTACTATTCCTCCAACCAACTAATTGGTCAAACCTAGTCCAGTAGAACCCGCGCCATGCCCCCTCTCTCTGCTCACTAACCAAAGACTGGTCAAGCCCGGGCAGCCATACCTCCTTTGATCAGACCTAGGACAACTGTGTTTTCCCGGTCTCGCGCGGGTATCGTGTATGACCGTGGATGGTGAGCTAGGACTTGCGGTCACTCACCATAATAGCCGCCGAACCCATCACTCCGCAAAGACTATGTCGCCAACCCCGTCAACATCACCACCACTCCGCCTTGTCGGGTCGCGCCGAACGCGCCGCATCCCACCGTTGATATATATAGAAGCTCCGAGCCCTCATCGCCTCCTCTCGCCACATCGGTGCTGGTCCCAACTTCTTCCTCCCTAAAGCGAGCTTGAGCTCTAGGTAAGGATCGAGCGCTCACTTCAGCTGAGCGCCACCGCAACACCGCCATTGCTGTTAACACCCGTCGGAACCGTCGTCGACCTTGTTCTTCCTCCCCTCTGACCAGATTGGCCCAAGGAGACAAATCGACCTCGCCAAGGAGGTGCACCCCAGAGTGGCCCAAATGCTCTCCTCGTTCGAGCTGCCCTGTTCTTTCTCAGTTCTTTCTCTAGTTCTTTTGCTAGTATGTTCGACCACGTCGAAGCCGCCAAATCTTCTACGACCACATAGTCGAAAACTCTTTCAACTACGCCCAACAGAACCTTCTATGACCACATAGTTGAAACTCTTTCGACTACACCCAACCGAGTCTCCTACGACTATGTAGTCGGAAATCCTTCGACTAAGCCCAGTAGAACCTTCTACGACCACGTAATCAAAACCTCATCGACTACTTAGTCGCACCTTCTCCAACCGCAGCAATCAGATCACCTCCAACTACATCCAAGAGTATCCTCCGACTACGTGTAGTCGAACCCTTGTTTGACTACAGCAAAGAACTCCTTCAATTACTTCTAGTCGCATTCTCCTACGGCTACATCCAGTGCATTCGACTACACGTAGTCGTGTCACCTTCGACTACAAGTAGTCGTATCCTCCAACATCAAATAGCCATATTCTTCTTGTATCCCTCCCACGACCACATTAGGCGCTTGTATCCTTCCTACGACCACATTGAGCCATCGTAGCCTTCTTACGACCACGCCGAGTAGACGCGACATAGTAGTTCCCTTCCGACTAATTGATCGTACACTTTTTACTACATGTAGTTGTACCTCTTCGACTACACATAGTCGAACCTCTTTCCGACCATGTAGTCGAATTTTCCTCGACTACGTAAGGTAAACCTTCTTCGACTACACATTGTCCTGCCTACCACGACTACACCGGCCGCATCTCTTACCACCCCGGTCAGAACTCGACTATACCTAGTCGCACTTCTTCTTCGACTATATCTAGTCGAACCATCTTCTGATCACATGATCGTATAATCTTCACATATAGTCAAACCTCCTTCGACTGCAGGTAGTTGAACTTCATTAGACTACACCTAGTCGAACTTCCTCTGACCACGCAGTCGCTATGAGCACTGTAGCATCCACGACCACTGTCAACAACCACTGTCCATGACCAGGTTTGGCTACGACCAATTGCAGTTGAAGCCTTCTACGACCACGTTCAGCCGCAACCACTCGGGTGCTACGACCACGTAGCCCGCTATGGCATTGTAGCATCTACGAGTGATGTAGCACCGCGAAAGTACTCAGAGCACCTACACAGCACGATGAGCGCCACGAGCATCGTAGAATCGCGAGCATTATAGCCCTACGAGTACTGTAGTACCCACGAGTACTGTAACATATACGAGTACTTTAGTGCTACGACTACACAGCCCGCTACAACCATGACCACTTTGTTTCGACCACGTTGTTTCGACCACTGTGATTCGACCACTTTGTTCGATCACTGTGTTTTGACCACTTTGTTCGACCACCCAGTTTCGACCGCTGTGTCTCGACACTGTGTTTTGAGTACTGTGTTTCGACCACTTAGCTTCGACCACCTTGTTTTGACCATTGAGTTCGATCACTGTGTTTTGACCATTGTGTTTTGACCACTCAGTCTCAACCACTCGCCTCAACCATCGAAGTTTTTACCACTCGGCTCAACCATCGAGTTTCGACCACTCGGCCGACTTCTAAGTTCCGACACCCGTTCGACCATCGAAGTTCACCACTTAGTTCGCCAACTTATTGACTCGCACTACCACTGCTTCGGGCGTTCTAGCTCCTATGACCACTATAGCTTTACGACTTCTGCAGTTCCTATGACCACTGCAGCTCCTACGACCATTGTAGCTTCTACGACCACTGTAGTTGCTACGACTTCTGTAGCTCCTACGACCACTGCAGCGTTTCTGTGACTATTCCCTAATCGTAAGCCCCCCTTACGATTAGTATGTGGTCGTAAGCCTTTCTACGACCACTTGGTCATAAGTTCTTCTGCGATCAGTTCCTAGTTGTAAGCCTTTCTACGACCACCACCTGGTCGTAAGTTCTTCTCGATCGCCTCTAGTCGTAAGCCTTTCTACGACCACCACCGTCGTAAGTTCTTCGCGATCGCCTCCTAGTCGTAAGCATTTGTACAACTATCCCCTGATCGTAAGATCTCCTACGATCAGTCTGTGATCGTAAGTTCCTTTACGACCAGTCCCTGGTCGTAAGACTCTCTACGACCATCCTTTGGTTGTAAATCCTTATACCAGTCCCTAGTCGATGAGGCTTACAGCGCGTAGGCTCGCCGATCAGGAGTCTTCCACGCCATATTGAAGGATATGGCTCGTTGTTCTGCCGAGTTACCGCGATATGTTTGCACTCATTTGGAGCATTTCATGTGTTTGCATGTATTTGTACTTATTAAATTTCATTTGGTTGTTTTCACGCTCTTGGGTTTGATCAGATTCTCGTAGTTAGACTCGACGCCGTGATGGGACCACAATCCCAAGAAGATCAAGATGGTCAAGCTATTGAACAGATGATTATCGCGACGCTGAACGAGATTATTACCGTGATATCGAGAGGGTGAATATCAGAGTATAGAGCTTTATCAGAACGTTGAGCAAGGTGAGTCAGCACTTTGATCATATCACACCTAATTTTTGCAAATTATGTTGCTTTAAATTATGAAATTGCATTGCTATGACTTATACAAACTATATTTGGTCTAGTCGTAGCTAATGCCTTAATGATAATTGTGTATAAAATGTCAATCCTTGAACTTGGACACTATCTTTTGTCACCCTAGACTTAATGGACTACATACTAGTTAATAAGTATGTATTAAGTGTCATGCTTAGCCTTGATTAGATACATTGTAAGGTGAGCATTAAATTGCCCGACAACACTCACTCAAAACATAAAAATTGGATTTAGGTAGTCGAGGCTAGAGTCCGGTCGGTATGTTGGACTAAATGGTTATGTTCAAAACAAATAAAACCTGAAAAACTATTTTCGACTTAGGCGGATGGAAAGAGGGGTTGGGCGGGGGCACGAGAGGATGTCGGTATGTGGACGTACCGCCCAAGTCAATTAAGGAGTGAATCTGGTAGTGACCTCTCATGTAAAACAGTGCAACCACGAGTCAGTAACACATACGACCTAGCTAACTAATTTGTTCGCCTCGGGTGTGGCTTCAACATTGGTGGATGCGGGTGGATAGCCAGGGGAGAATGAAGCCACAGAACCGCACGGCGCTAAAGGGAGACCTCCCGAGGATAAGCTGGAGAGGCCGAAGGGGGTGATACCTAGCGATGCGAGGTTGCAAAGAGGTTGAGCATTATAAAGGCCTTGTGATAATCAACATTAGCCGCACACCTACGGGAATGTGTCGGGGCAGTATAAGTTGATTTATCTCTTGTGGGGAAAGTGCACAAACTCTGCAGAGTAAGAAAACTATCTAGATAGCCGTGCTCACAGTCAAGAGCGGTGCTGAGAACTTGCTGGATATAGCTTTCCTTTTTAGAAAAACCGATTTGTAGATGGAATAGAAAGATGGGGTGGGACCCCAGGGATTTAGAAAAACCTGGTCTGGGACCAGTGGTAATTACGGGATAGCCTGAGCATTGAGTGGTTGGTGCACTCAATGGTATAGGAGGTTGGACCTCCAACTAGTACATTTCAACAAGAACTCAGTTTATAAAACTCGTTGTTTAAAATGCCAAGTCTCGGGATGTTTACTACTTAGTCTAGTTCAAACATGGCTTTGGGCAAATAAAAGAACTCAAACTTCCTTGACCAAAGATTGCATCTATGATAAATGCATTGTGTGTTGGCTCACTGCACGGTTGTGTACTCATGCTCACTATTTACATTCTTTTAGTCAATAAGCACAAAAGAGGACTATCGGACTACTACGAATCGCATTCACTACAAGGACTATTCATGACGAGTATTGTTCGCATCGAGCACTGTTCACTACGAGGACTGTTCATGTTGAGTACTGTTTACTACGAGGATTGTTCATGTCGAGTACTATTCACCCAAGGATTGTTCACACTAAGTACTACTCGAACCACCCCCTTTAGTGCAAAGATGGCGCATCTGGTCGTACACATCGACCAATGTGCACCGCACTACACGGCTATGACCTCCGACCAAGACCTAGTCGTAGGCCTGCCTGGGGGATACCTATGGGTGCTGATCAAGACCGAAGACCAAGAAGGCCAAGAACTAGGTCGTGAGCCCATAGTCGATTCTTGGCGAGCATATCGTGAGGGTTCCACACGTTATACTCTGATGTTGTTTCCGCTGCTGTTTCTCTTAAGGATTTTTGGCCTAACCGGCCCTTCTGCAAGTCAAAGCCGTAAGGTATATTTATGTTCTGTCTAGTATTATGCAATAGCTTGTATTTTCGTTATATATGATTGGACCAATGATGCAACCATGTGTGCTATCTACTAATCCAGGGAATGTCACAAATATACATAGAGGATTCCAAGTTCCAAATTTGGGGTCCGGCAGGACTCATAAATAAAAACATCTCTATCGCTTACAAAAAAATATTGCATTGATAAAAGAGATTTGTTGTAACCTCCACATGACTTTACTGTTATCTTAGCGAACTAGTATAGACAAGTAAACAACCAACTAGCAAACAATCAGTTCATTGTTTTGTACATAAATGTTACTTTTCTTGTTTTAGCAATAACTTTTGATTAGAAGCTCCAATTCATGAACGGTTTTCACCGACAGCTTGGTGACGATGAGGGTAACAGAATTATATTAGTCTCACAAATAAAAATCTCTCTATGTGTTTACTATAAAAATATTTACTGCATCGCTAAGAGAGATTTATTGCAACCTCCACATGACTTTACTGTTCTGTTATAAAAAGATTTACTACAACCTCCACATGACTTTACGGTCATCTTTGACAACTAGTACAGATAAATAGACAACCAACTAGCAAATAATTAGTTCCTTGTTTTGTACATGAATGTTTCTTTCTTATTTTAGTAATAACTTTTGATTGGAAGCTCCAATTCATAAACGGTTTTCACAAGTAGCTTGGTAATGACGAGAGTAACAGAATGATATCAGTCTCGCAAATAAAAACCTCTTTATGCGTTTACTAAAAAAGATTTACTGCATCATTAAAAGAGATTTATAGCAACCTCCGCATGACTTTACTGCTCTGTTACAAAAAGATTTACTGGACCCCATTCTTGTATTTATCGTGCGCCAAGATCGAGCTCGAATAGCCGCATTCTAAAAAAACATGCAGAAATGGATACACGATTATCATACGCTTCTAACAATTACCGCCGAATCGAGTTCCACGTGGAGCGGGCGTTTATGGCCCTCGATCAGAGTGGATGGGCCACAGATGAGGATTGCACTCACGCGTGTCACACCTAGCCTAGGTCATGCGCGGTGGGCTGGCTAGGCGTAGAATAACTATTTTACACTTAGCCAGAGAATAGTATATGTATGTGTGTGTGTGTGTGTGTGTTTGTGTGTATATATACAGAACTCGATTTGATGGTAATTGATTGGGGTGTGACAATAATTTGTGTATCTGTTTTACTGCTTGTTTTTGGGATACGACTATTTGAGCTCATACGTCTTATAGTAAAACATAACGGCTAGACAGTAAATTTGTAATGTGTTTTTACTGTCGAATCACATACATTTATATTATTTTTATCAGGACACGCTCCCACTATCTCCCCTAATCCCCCAATGCACGATGTCCCATCCGGCAGTAACTTGCAGCGCATATTGCAGTAATTACGCAGAACATATTTCAAACATTTTCATCACGTCACAATGGACTTTGTGTGTATTTAGGGGTAAGGACCCTCAATCCCCCCTGGAGATACCAAACGTTAACAAAATGTACCACACGTGATTTTTTGGTGATAATAAGCCTACCGCCAATGACCACCAAACCAGTTATACGATTTTACTATACCTAACATCTGCTTTTACTTATACGAACATTTACTTTTTACAAACAAGAGAATCGTGAGAAGCCCGTAATGCTCGCGGGTAGTATAGCGTGGTTAATGTGACAGTAAACTCTCATACACAGAGTGGTAAAATGGGTAGTAGAAAGTAGTAAATGACTAGCTCAATAATCGTCCCGTACTAGTAATGCTCAACAGTAGTACATCAAAAGTTAGTGTGACAGTAAAAACACATACATGAAGCGGCAAATGGTCAGCACAAAGTAGTAAATGTGTATTTTTCTTTGAGTTTTTTCAATGATACTGTATCCCTTTATGTGTTTAAGTAGTAAAATGAAGCAAACATTGCAGTAAGTTTATAAATACATAACAATAACAACTGAAGATGAAACTTCTTAAATATATTTCGAGGGTTCGGCCAAATAGCCTAGCCGATCGCATTTTTTTTTGTACATTGCATGATAAATAAGAAAAAAAGGGAAAAAAGGGAAAACAAAGAAGGCCTTGGTGGCCAAGGTAGGACCCTATCGTAGTCCTCAAGCGTTCATTAGCCTGCTTGTGGGCTTCGGTGGGAACGAGATCAAAGAATATGTGGAGAACGCCTCTACCTGCTCCTTTGCGGCGGTGAGTCGTGCATGGAGCCATTGGTACTAAGGATACATGTCGACCATGTGCCAGATGAGGGCTTCAGCCTCTTCTACGCTCTCGACATCATCGACCATCGCGCTTAGCATGTCGATGTATGCATCGTTCCTCCGGATCGAGGCTTCGACACGCTCTATGTAGTTTGTGAGCATGATCTCGACACGAGGTTGGCTCGCTGATGTCTGAGACCAAGTCATTGGTCCGACTAAATAGGAGGCGCAATTGACGGATGATCGAAGACACACTATTTGGCAAACACGAGTGGGGAGATTGGAGGAGGTCGCGGACATAATAATGGTCCGAGCTCGCCTGTGTCTCACCCAGGTAGGTGCTCGTATATAAGGGCGAGATAAGCCAGAACTACCATAGGTAGGGGAGATGAAGAAGAGCTCAAAGGCATTTTTATTGTTTGGCTTTGGAAATCAATGGGGGCGTTGGAATGTGTGTTTTGAAGTTTTTTCAGTAGGGGATGACGGGGGGCTTGTGTTTTTTTGGGAAGCGGATGTCCTTCCTTATAAGTCATCGAGAGGGAGACTAAGAGATGCATCGGGGAGCCCGAGTGACAGTGGTACGTTTTTAAAAAAGAGGAATCGATTGATATTGATGAGGATCTAATAATCCTCCTTTTACTACTTACCTATAATTAGCATTATGGGTAAATATGACGTCACAACGGCGATTAAGCATACCCCTTATAGTTGTAAGGGAGAAAGCCAATCAGGTGGTCGTAAGTTCTTCTACGACCACCCCCATAGTTGTAAGTCTTTCTACAACTATCACGTAATCGTAAGTTCTCCTACGATTACCTCTGGTCGTAAGCTTTTCTACGACCAGTACCCAGTTGTAAGCTTTTCTACAACTACCCCCTGGTCGCAAGTTCTTATACGACCAGTTCTACCACGACTTCTTCACAGTTAACTGGGTCCACTTGACTGTAGGCCTAATTAACTGTGAGATCTGAGCGGTCAATGTACGTAGTTATTCTCTGGAATAACTATAGGTAATGTACTATTATCTCTGATAGGTAACTGTCAGGCAACGTGGGGAGGTTACTACTCGGTGATTATTGCCATTATTACAGAATAATGGGGCGTCTCTTAATCCAGAACGACCATCTCTGCACACACTATAAAAAGACTTCAGTCAGAGAGAAATGGGAGGACTCGGAGAGAGGGACTTTTTGAGAGGCAATCAGTGGCAGTATTAGCGTAAGTATTTTCACTGATTGTAACCAGGATACCCAATACAACACACACAGGAGTAAGGTTGTTATTCTCTCTGGAGAAGGCCCAAACCTGTATAAAAATCCCCGTGTCTTTTCTGTTTGCGTGATCAATTGTGGAGACCCCCCGAATAAAACAATCTTTACGTAAGATCAGCTCTAAAACACCGACAGTTGGCGCCGTCCGTGGGGATCTTCTGGTAATTCATTGTCAACAGTTCTTTCTTTTCTCTTTGGTGCTTCCATGGCAGGAGAGTGGAATGAGGAGAACTGGTTCGACTTGGCCGATTACGTAGAAGTCAACATGGATGCCGGTTTCAATTACGAGCCGAGTATCGAATTATCCGATGGTATTGCCGCCTCTAGAGATCTTCTATCAGATCCCGGAGACCACACCATCGGCGGAGTTGAGGAGGGATCTTTATTCCCCACAACAGTACGCCCAACTGAGGCACCAGTTTCCTCAGAGGGCAAGGGTCAACACGACCACAAACAGGGTTGCCCTAAGACAGACTCACAACACAACGAAAGTTTTTCCTCTGAGTGTTCGAGTCCCCTTAAGGTGGGCTAACGCGGGCGCTGAGGTGGCGGCGAGGTGGCACTGACGCGGCTACGGCGAGGGCGACGGCGCTCGGGGACCGAGGGTCCCGGCGAACGGCGGCTCCCCGCTGACGGTGGGTGGTACCGGCGCGAAGAGGGTGGCACGAGGAACTCGTAGATGTGCTCACTGGTGGTTGGGGATGTCTGTGGCGGCCGGCGGCGAGCGTTACGGAGAGGCTACGGGCTCAACGGGATCGGGGTTGCGGCGACGCTCCGGCGAAACGAAGGCGACCACGAGGTAGCCCTGCTCCGTGTGATGCTGGCGGTGTAGACCATGACACTCGGGCGGCACTGACGACGGCGTGCGGGCTCGTCGGAGTTGGCGGCAGCGCAGATCGTTTCTTGAGCTCCTACGGCGGCTAGGGTTTGGCGCGAGGGCGAAGGCGGCTAGGGTTGAGGTGCGGACGCCGAGGGCTCCCTCTCCCTTTATACCCGGAGGCCTGGGAGAGTCCAGGGCACGAACGCCCAAAAACGGCATGCGGCGGCGACGATCGTATCCCTAACGGATTCGGGAACGGCACAAGATATCTGGGCCCACGCGCCGACGGCGGCTCGTGCACGGCGCGGCAGAACAGTCAACGCGAAAGCAGACTCAAAGGATCTGACTGTCCATCCAAGATCGAACGGCCCAAAATCCATGGGACGATCGGACCTCCGAACAGATCAGGTGCATCTAGCCATCCATCCTTGATCGAATGGTAGAGAACGAGCGGGGCACTCGGAGAGAGAGGCGAGGCTGACATGCAGGGCCCGCATGTTAGTCGGAGGCGGCGCGCGCGCGGGCGAGCTGGGCTGCGCGTGGGGTTTGGGCCGGAAGGGCAATAGGACTGGGCCGGCTTCAAAGAATTCGGCCCAAAGCTTTTTCTGAGATTTTAAATAGCTTTTCTATTTTATAAAATACCAGAAATTCCAATAAGCAACAGAAAATAGCAAATGTACTCAGAAAAAATCTAGAAAAATCTAGAAAATATATCTGAGCACATAGAACCCAAATAAAATATTTTTGGCTATTGTTCATGTTGGGATTATTCACATTAAAGGTTTTTGATTCTAAAGTCCAATATTAAGCTTTTGAATTAAAATTCAAATAAATCCAAATGGTGACTTTTTCCCTACTAACTATTTAAAAGATTTTAAAACTCAGAAAATTGGGATGTTCAAAGCATCAATTTCAGTTTCTAAACAAGCACAGTTCTTCCAAGAGACTAAACCATCCTTAAGCAATTTTTCATATTCAAAGCACATGCTACAAGACCTAGCTTTAATATCAATAATTTCTGCCCTAGCATTCTCTAATTGCTCAAGGTGAAAGATATTAGTCAATTTAAGCTTCTCAAAATCAGCAAGCATGCCTATACAAGAATCACAATTATTTCTAGTCATAGATCTAAAATTGCCTATTTCCAACTTAGCATCATCAAGCTCATGATGTAAGGCAATACAAGAATCACATGGCATAAAAGCATTTGATTTCAATAATTCATTTTCAGATTTTAGGCATGCATAAGAGTTTTTCAAGTTCTCCATGTCTACAAGCAATGAATCATTAGCATTCATGGAGGTTTTCAATTTGGAGAGCTCATGAGACAAATCACCCTTCTCTTTTTCTAGCAATTTTACTTTCTTCCTAAGAGCACGCAATTTATATTCATATGACACCAAACCATCAATGAGTTTTTCTTTGCTCACCTTGCTTAGCTCGAGTAGGGGATTGTCCTCAGAAGAGTCATCACTATCATCCTCGAAAAGCTCTTCATCATGTTCATCCTCAATCGCTACTGCGCATATGTCACCGGGCTCCTTCTCCTGCCCAGCGATCTCATCCCTGAAACTAGGACAATCAAAACAAAAGGAATCGCCACAAATATCGCAAGAGAATTCCTTCTCAAATACCATTATAGATATTACACATTCAAACATCTTGTTACGATGGATATCACTGGAAAAGGAACTACGATAAGATGCGAAGAAGCGCTCACAAGTCCTCATATTAGTCGCCATGCTCAAAGATCGGTGAAGATCACAAAAGAGCAAACGAGGCTCTGATACCACTTGTAGGACCAAACGGGCGACTAGAGGTGGGTGAATAGGAGCTCGATCCTTTTTTCGCTTAAATTGGATTCAACACAAATTTCACTCCAATAGCTATGAGAGCTATGAAGATCAATAATTAAGCACAGTGGAAGACTTGTATTGAATCCACTCCTAACCCCCAAGCTCAGCAAACAAAAACCGAGAAAGTGCTAAAGAAATCAGGGCAATCGGTACTACCACAGTGTAACCAGTGGTACTACCTATCATAGGTACTACCGCACTGAGGTACTACCGCGGGCAAATGAGAGGTACTACCTATAATCGGTACTATCGCAGTGTACTGAGAGGTACTACCGCAGGCAAATGAAAGGTACTACCGATTATCCTGGAGTTCGTCCCGACAGTTGAAAAACCAAAGCTAAAATTGGCATAACTTTTGATTCACTTGGCCAAAGTTTACAAAACTTGAAACACAACTTCTCTAGAAGGTTGAGAACCTATTCCAATCAAATATTGAGAAGATCCATGTCAAAGTTTCAACCTTTTTCTATTTTACCGAAGGAAGGTTCAAAACCGAGCAAAAACAAAATCGTGATCTAGAACCTTGCTCATGGTTGAATGATGATCTAGATGATCCTAGATAGGTTCCCACATGTCACGGCAAGTAAGATCAAGAGAAGACACCAAGCAAAAACTCACGGATCAAATAAAACCCTAAAATCATCAAATAGAGAGGATGAACACAAAAATGAAATAGAGACTCATCTCAAGAAGTGATACTTGGATTGATTTGAGATGGATGATTGTTGGTTACAACCACTCCAACATGGAGGACAAAGCTCTATCCAAAAGCACACACTCAATCCAATCCCTAAACCCTACCTCTCCCTTTCTCTCCTCAAAACCCTAAGCCAAATAGGGCACACAAGGGATATTGGCTGGCTCTCCTTTGGCTTCAGCAACACTAGCACTCAGCCCAACATCCCCTATTTATATGGAGGCTAAGCATCTAGGGAATATACCATTAGGGCACCCATTAGACCCTAACACAAATGGGTTAACACACGCACGCATTTTAAAGCGTCGTCTTCATCTTCGATTGACCTAAACCGCTTCATCATGCGCCGACCTGCGCCGCGGTTTAGCCAAAAGTCACCAAGGTGGTATTTGGTGAAATTACCAAAATACCCCTGTCTCGATCTTTCTCCAAAAGACCAAGTCCAATCCTCGGTGAAGCAATCGCTCGCGCCGCCACGTGTAGGTTGATCAACGGCTCCACGTCGTCAAGTCTCTCCCGTCCGGATCCCACCGGCACCACTGAGCACTTGCAACGACTCCCGCTCCGCTTGATCCAACCAGCCGCACCGAACTACCCGTTCGGTCACCTTTGTCCATTCTGCGCCCCGCTTGAGTCCTCTGACCTCACCCGGCATCCACGATCACTCTGGACCTCAGCTCTCCAAGCTTAGTTCCGATCCTCCTCGCCGTTGACCGCCATAGACCTGCAAGCCACCTGCACAGCAATAGACCAAGAAACCATATCCGAGAACAAGTTCTTCACAACTTGACCCACCTTAGCCAAAACATGCAACATGCAACACATATGCAATGATCAACATGAACTTGATCTAACCCAAAACAAATCTCCAAGAGATTTGACAATCAGCTCAATTCATCCCAGAAGCGGTACTACCGCCACATATCCACTGATATTACCGCAACGCGGTCATACCGCTCAAAACACTGCGGTCGTACCACTCCTCGGAGAATCCTAAAATCTCCCAAAGACAACTCCTCTGGAAATTCCATACCGCTCTCAAGCGGTCACACCGACATGCGGTACTACCGCCATTCAACACGCGGTACTACCGCTCCCAGAGAAAACCAAAGCCACAGAGACACCTTCTCTGGAAAAAAAGCAACCGCCATCTAAAATACGGTATCACCGCATTGCGGTACTACCGCCACTAGCCCTGCGGTACTGCCGCTCCACTCAAACGCGCAAAAGCCTTAGAACCGAACGCCCTGCCATGTGGATGGCACAGATCAACGTGAACGCTCGGACCACTCGACTTGCGGTAGAACCGCAACCTCACCTGCGGTCATACCGCTATGCGGTAGAACCGCCAATACACGTCGGTACTACCGCTTTCACCGACACTTTTGTCAAAACTCAGATTTCAACAAACTCTCAAAGCAATTGCCAATTGTTACATCACCTAAGATCATGAGCATGTCCACATGACATCCAAAATATCCTCATGACATCCACATGGAGCAACTCCAGAGGCCGGCCCTGGTCAAAGAACCAGAGAGGCCTCTAAATGAGACAGCCTCTTTAGAATACGAGGATACCTGGATGACCCCCATCTACGAGTATCTTCAGATGGGTTCTGTACCCGACAATGATCTCAAGGCAAATCGATTATCCCGAAGGCCAAAATGTATGCTTTGATCGAAGGTGTCCTCAAAGAAGCACTCAAGGGTGCTCATGCGATGCATTCGCAGAGCGAAGGATTAAAACTCCTTCACGACATACACGGAGGCATCTGGGACTCATGCTTCCCTACGTAGCGGCTGGACTCGGTAAGGCCTTTTGACAAGGTTTCTATTGGCCAACAGCCCTTTACGATGCCAAGGAGTTGGTTAAAAAATGTGTACAATGTCAGTTTCATAGCAAGCAAATACACCGACCCTCCAAAGTTACAAACAATCCTTCGTCTTGGCCTTTTTGCGACACTGGGTCTCGATCTTCTAGGACCGTTACCCAGAGCTCCAAGTGTATTCGAATTCCTTTTTGTGGCTATCGATACGTTCACAAAATGGATAGAAGCTGAACCTGTGACTGGGACAACAACGGAAACAACAAAAAGGTTCATGATGAGATGCATGATAACACGATTTGGGGTACCTAGTTGAATAATCATAGATAATGGTAAGCAATTTTCGAGCGCAAAATTTCAAGAGTTTTGCGACGATTTAGGAACCAAGTTGTGTTACGCTTCTGTCGCCTACCCCCAAAGCAACAGGGCAGTCGAAAGAGCGAATGGCCAAATAATACAGGGAATCAAAACTCGAGTCTTCGATCAGCTTGTCAAACGCTCGGGGCCTTGGGTAAAAGAATTACCCTCGATTATGGGCAGTTCGACGATCGCTAGTAGCTACTGGTGAACACCTTTCTTTCTAGTCTTTGGTGTCGAAGCCATGCTTCCGTCAGAACTAAAGATCAGGTCAGCACGAGTCGAAAATTGTAACGACTCTGCCAAAGAACAACTTCGAGCGGACAACATCAACTTGCTCGAAGAGAAGAGGAACCAGGCTCTAATCCGTTCAACAGTCTACCAACAAGCCCTGCGCATATACTACGATCGTAAGGTCCAACCTCGCAGCCTCGCTGTAGGTGACTTGGTATTGAGGCTTACCCAATCCCAGTCTAATCGGAATAAACATTCCCCCAAGTGGGAAGGTTCTTACACTATGGTCGAAGTTACACGCCTAGGTTAGATGCGACTAGCAATGGAGGATGGCGCGTTCTCTCTAACTCTTGGAACATCGACCGCCACGCATAAATTTTACGTGTAATAAACCTACACGACAATAAAGTATCGAGTTCTTTCTATCTTTATTGTCTTTCTTTGAGTATAACTTTTATAATTTTTCGACCATATTTTATATGCTTAATTTTTCTTTATCTTTGGTCTGAGAAATGACACAATAACTAGTCAAGTCCGTCCTCTCTGCATGTGGTCTGCCCGCTAGAAGGAGCTTCCTAGTATCGCTTGTTCCTAACTTTTGCCGCCAATACAAAAATTTTGGGCTCGTAAACATGGTGAAACGTTTTTAAGCAAACTCGTATCACCTTAGTTTATTTATTCATTTTGAAAATACTCTAAGAAGAGTGCACTTTTGGGATTTGTTCGACTGCTTTTGGTAAACTTGGTCGGTTTTAATTGGTCGGAGGAAGAAACACACCTAGTCAAAGCTTCTCCTCTCTGCACGTGGTCCTGCCCACTAGAAGGAACTTTCTAGCGTCGTCATGTTTTCTACTTTTGCTACGAGGACAAACTTATCGAGTACATTGAAAAAGGTCGAACGAATTTTTAAAGGTCCTCTAAATGTTTGTTTTACTCAAGTTGACGTTCTTGATTTGATTAATCTGGTCGGAGATGGTAATATCACCTAGTTGAAGCCTTTCCTTTCTGCACATGGTCCTGTCCACTAGAGGGAACTTCCTAGCATCGATTCGTTTCTACTCTTTCGACTAGGGCAAGATAATCGAGATCGAAAGCTATAAGTCGAACAAACCTCTCTGTTTTCATAAACAATTTTTTCACTATTTTCTTAGTTTATTCAAATAAACTAAGAAAATAGTCGGGGGCTAGGACAAAGTTATAAACATGACTTCAATTCTTAGTCTTGGTAACTTTTTCCGTTCGTTATCTTATGAGTTACTAACTACTCTACGAGATGATTTGCAGGAAAAAGGAAGAAGGAAGGAGGAATTACAGATATCTGGTCTAATTATCTTTTCCATTCATTATCTTATGAGTTACTAACCACTCTACGAGATGATTACTTACCCGCTAATTGAGAATCTAATTTCTCAATTTATTGATCTTTGTCCTTGGTGATGCGGGTGATTTCACGGACGACCAAGGATTTTTCTTGAACCTCGGTCTGAAGGGTCCCCACCTCGGCTTGAAGGGCCCTGGTCTCGACTTCTTTTTCTGAAAAAGAGCGAGAAGTTAGGAAGGTGAAGATCAAGATTATAAGCAATCGTAACTTCAAGGACATACTGTTTATTTTTTCCTACAACTGCTGGGTCGTAGAGTTAGCCTCCTCAAGCTTCTTCAGAAGGTTGGTTGCTTCATCCCTTAACTTTTTCGTCTCGGCTTTTTCGTAGTCGAGCGAATCAGCTAAGGTCTTTTAAATCACTCTTAAACTCGAAAGAGTTAAGGGTAGACATGAACACAGAAACAAGTAGTCGTAAGTATTTCTGCGACTATCATGTGATCATAAGTTCTTCTACGATCACTTCTGGTCGTAAATTTTTCTACGACCAATACCAAGTCGTAAGGTTTTCTACGACAATCCCCACAAGTACCGAGCGAATAGTCAAAACATAAACGATTACAGTGTCGCATTACTCACCACCTCTCGCTTGTTCGCAGAGTACTCTTTTCTTATCGTAGCTTAACAAGTTGCGGTTGTACTGCAAACCGTGGCAATTTGCTCCAAAGCTTTCATGAGAAAGAAAGACAATGAGAAGCGAGGATAAAGCGTATTTATAGGTATTGTCGATACTTACATTCATGCTCGTCCGAGCGAACATGGAGACTATCCTCGTTGGATCTTTCAGCCCATCCATCTCCTCGACACGTCTCCACCAAACCTTTTTGAGACGTTCGTCATCGAAAACTTCCCCACAATCGGGAATGTTACTGGGTTGAGGGACTCGGTCGCGAGATCTGTAGGCGGAAAATCCTACGATGGAAGCAGGGCCAAATAAATCAGAGCAGAATTTAAAGTACTCCTCTTCCTCTGACTCTGTGATGGTAGCACCGCCTGGAGGACCGGAAGGAACATCCTCGACAACCTCCTTACCAGCGCGGTGGTTAGAGTTCTCACCACCACCTTCTCCCGGTGTTTCTTTCATGGCCTCCCTGCCTCCGCTCCATCTCTACGATCGCATCGCATTGTAGCAACTTTAGCATCAACAGATCCTTCTACCATGGGAATGGTGGCTAGCAATTCAGCCACTACCGCTGTCGCTCTCTCATTTGCTGAAGAAGTAGCAGCGGGCTTCTCAGTAGAAGCATCCATGGGGGCTGAAGGAGTTGGACTAAGATCACAAAACAGAGAGCAACTTAACTCGTGAAAAACAAAGGGTAAATACAGTTCTTACACTTTTTTTTTTACATACCTCTGCGTCCTGGATCTAACCAGGAACTTGGAAGAAACCTTCCCAACAGAAGATTTCTTCGATGTTTTCTCGACTACTTTTGGTCGAGATTCAATCAGGGGATTAGGGGTCACTGCTTCGAGACCCTCTAGACTCCCCGAGTGGCCGAGCTCTTTCTCGACCACTTCAAGAGCATTGCTCTCCTTGACCTCGGGCTCTACTGGAGCAGCAGTTTCCTTCACAAAAAACATGAAGCTCTTCCAGTTCTCCTTTTCTAGCTACTTTATAAAGCCACGAAGTTTAAAATCACAAAGTCTTGTTGTCGTAATAGAAGGGTACCTTGGCCTTGGGGGCTTTACGTTTAAGGGCTATAGCAGCTTCGTCTGCTCTTTCCTTCGCTGCAGCAGCCATGTCTGTAGTGAATTGAGTAAAGGGAGCAGGAGAAGTTGAACTCACACCACCCTTGTCGGCGACCTTTACAAGTCGACGCCTTTTGGTTGGAGGAGCTTTTGCCTGCTCTGCTTGCGCTGCAGCCCCAATGACCACCAAGGCGACCTCCGCGTCGTCTTGGCGATCTTCCATGCCTACTTTCTGTTGAGATCAGAAAAAGAGAACATTACAAAAGTGGTCGTAAGTTTTTCTATGATCACTACGGGTCGTAAGTTCTTCTATGACCACCACGACAATGTAAGTTTTTCTACGATGAATCCTCTGGTCGTAAATCTTTTTACGACTATAAAGGCCTAAATATGAAATCGATTCTCTATTACCTTTAGGCGCTCCACCTTTTCCTCTACGGTCAAAACCGCAAGAATTTGAGGAGCCGCCTCATTTGATGGACTTTTCTCACAGACGAGTCTGACGCGGGCGTCAATCTCCGCCTATGAAAGATCTGTGCAAGCAGCATAGTCAACAGACTGGATTAGGACTAACCAAGATAAGAGTCAAAGATGAAAATTTTACTTACCCTCCTGATAGTCCCTGGTCTGGTCTGTTGTCCCCGAGTACCTCCACATGGGAGGAACTCGTTTCTTCAGGGGACAAATGCAGCGCGTGATGAAGTCCTTCACCACGTACCATCCGGTAAAACCCTCCGCCTTCAAGTATTTGATAGCTTGAATATAGAGGGCAATCCGGTCAAGGTTCCTGGGAGTCGAATCCGAGGAAGAAATCCTCTCAGGAGCATTTCCAATAAACGAAAGGTTGTCTTCCTCGGTAACCTCCCAGTAGAACCACTTCTTCTTCCACCCTGGCCACGAAGACCGGGTGAACATCTGAATGTACTCCTTCGACTTCCCGTCATGGAGCTTCAGACCGCAACTCCCAGCGATTCCGACTTGTCGAGCCATCCCGTAATAATATTGGAAAAGCTCGAGGTCCACTCGAATTCCCTGGTACGCCTCACACAAATACACGAATACACTCAACATTGTGATGGAATTAGGACCAAGGTTCACTAATTCCACCCTAAAGTGCTCGGACACGAGTGTGAGAAAAGGGTGAGCAGGCAATCGAAGGCCACACTCACAGTACGTCTGGAAGACAGGGATTTGTCCATCCTCCCCCGACGGCCAATGTTGTCCAACTGCTGAAATCCACTTTACGAGTACCTTCTCGGGGATCTTCTCGGCAGCAACCAATGCGTTCATCTTCGCCGTATCCATCTCCGATTTCGTCCACTCAGAAACGATCCTGGCCATTTTTCTCACGAAAGGGAGATCTGGATTTGGAAAAGCTTCAAGAAAGTACACAGATTTTGCTAGCAAGGAGGAGGAGGCTGGATGAGCGATCGAGGTGAATTGGGGAAAAGGTAAGAACCCTAGAGTCACCCCTGCGGTCAGTTTTATAACCGCACGCTTGGGATGAAACACCGTGGAAACTCTACGGTTCCCATCGCTTCGGGAATTTCTCTAACAGACAGATCCTTTTAAATATGCTTGTTTGAGAAAACTGAGGCTCTTTTCACACCTCAAGCGAAATTACCTTTTTGCCCAAGTATATTTCTCGATCAAAAGAAATATCACTCAAAAGTTCTACTCCGATCATCGTACTATGATTACTCGTAGTCGTAAGATTTTCTCACGACTATCACGTAGTCGTGAGATTTTCAGCAAACTTCCTCGACCAAGTATATTTCTTGTCAAGTGAAACGCGTGTTGAAGAGATTTTCCTTCAACCTTTACCCTACAACTACCTAGTGGTCGTAAGAACATCTATGACTCTTTTTCCAGGTAAGTTATTTTCACTTGAAGCTGGGGAGCTAGATGATGAGGATCTAATAATCCTCATTTTACTACTTATCTATAATTAGCATTATGGGTAAATATGACGTCACAACGGCGATTAAGCATACCCCTTATAGTTGTAAGGGAGAAAGCCAATCAGATGGTCGTAAGTTCTTCTACGACCACCCCTATAGTCGTAAGTCTTTCTACGACTATCACGTAATCGTAAGTTCCCCTACGATTACCTCTGGTCGTAAGCGTTTCTACTACCAGTACCCAGTTGTAAGCTTTTCTACAACTACCCCTGGTTGCAAGTTCTTATATGGCCAGTTCTACCACGACTTCTTCACAGTTAACTCGGTCCACTTGACCAGTAGGCCCACTAATCGTGAGATCGAGAGGTCGATGTACGTAGTTATTCTCTGGAATAACTATAGGTAATGCACCATTATCTCTGATTGGTAACTGTCAGGCAACGTGGGGAGGTTACTACTCCGGTGATTACTGCCATTATTACGGAATAATGGGGCGTCTCTTAATCCGGAACAACCACCTCTGCACATACTATAAAAAGACTTCAGTGAGAGAGAAATGGGAGGACTCAGAGAGAGGGACTTTTTGAGAGGCAATCAGTAGCAGTATTAGCGCAAGTCTTTTCACTGATTGTAACCAGGATACCCAATACAACACACACAGGAGTAAGGTTGTTATTCTCTCTGGAGAAGGCCCAAACCTGTATAAAAATCCTCGTGTCTTTTCTATCTGCGCGATCAATTGTGGAGACCCCCGAATCAAACCATCTTTACGTAAGATCGGTTCTAAAACACCGACAAATATGGTATTGTTTTTCCTTTCTCACATGCAAATATACAAAAACAAAAATAGCACTGTAAACGATAAGCCTCAACACAATAAAATTATTTACACATACAGTAATTCCAAACAAAATCGAAGGTCAGTAATTTTACGGGCATCTTACAATAAAAGAGCTCTCATATATATCAGTAGATGAAACAATACCACTAGTCGTTACATTTTTTGGCGAACAAACCTAACAGTAATCGCCAAGCAAAAGGCAGTAAAAGAATGGGATCAAGACAGTAAAATGACGTGTACAATAAGGGCAATTGTTGTAAGCAGTAAACAAGCCAACTGGGATACATGTACAGTAGCCCCCATAAATCAAGCAGTTATATCACTTGACATTTACCGTAAGAGAGTTCATATAGAACAGTAAAACATACAACACGAGCCGAATAATGCTCTCTGTTTTCAAACGATGTCATGGGGGAGCAATTTGTTGTCGAAACGAATGGGGATTGCGCAAACATATCGAGAAGTTTTTTCATACAGTAAAAATCATTTTTTTAGTAAAGTAAAACGTAGTAATAGAAGTAGTAGTTACAAACATACACACGGGCAGTAAAACCTCACGACACTTACAATAATATAGCTCGAAACAAACAGTAAACCGTGTCGCACAACAGTAAACGGGCGGGAGGACAGTAAACGATGGGGGAGCTGGCAGTAAAAATAGATCGAGTACATGAGGGGGAGGGAAAATGCACCCACATGTGCTTTCCGGTAGTTTTGTTACCACCGTACTAGTGTTTCTGGGACTAATTTTACCATCAAGCACCGTCCGATTTGCGAGTTTTACTATCGATTCCGGGAGTGACCGATCTTTTACTATCGATGCGGGTGATGCACGATTTTTTTTACCGTCGATTTTATCGTAAATCACGTGATATGGAGGTTTTACTGCTAGTTTGGATCATACCGAGCATTTTACTGTTGATGTGAGTGACCGATCTTTTACTAAGTGTTTTACTGCTGATCCTACACGGAAAGCACGCGCACAGCATAGCGCGAGGGAGCGTGGGCGGGCACACCTTATGCAGTGTGGCTCAGGCTGCAACTCACGCGCAAAATAAGATATTCAGCGTGCAGGCGTTGAATAGCGCTACCGTGTTTGTTAAGTGATCATTTGCTAGCCAGATGCATTTCAACGTTTTTAATTTGCATGCTCAACATTGTTACATCATGAATATATATGTTATTTGATCATTTGCTCATAGTTTATTTCTCACCAAAAGATGTTTTTTATCTTGAATGGAGATTTGTTTGTAAATGGGTCGATCCAATCAATCATGAGGATGCAAAAAAGGAAAAGAAAAAGGGAAAGCGTGCATGGGTGGTAGACGACCGGCGCCATGTGCGTGATACATGGCAGTGTCTAGCTACTGATTGCTCATGAACAGTGCTCAAAGAGCTTGATAAGTGTAGTGTATATGTAAATATATGTGTGTAGTGTAGGTTAAAATTGATCCAAAAAACAATGAAGCAGAGAGAGAGAGGGAAGGCTGAAGTTGAGGTGGCACGTGGGGTGGTTCCCATTGGACCATGGGTGGGGGGTGCTTGTATAGCAGTGGTGTACCAGTACTCGAAGCAACAACGAGCAATTACAAAGGACAGATAAAACTAAAAAAGTTTGCAGTCAGAAAATGCCTCTTTCACTTCACATGCACATGTATGTAGTAGTGAGGTTAGTTAGATCTGCGACTTAACTAACTAATAACTATACCTGTTCTTAGGTTAAGATGAGATCTTTCAGCAACTTGTGTGGATGGATGGATGGATTGGGTGATCAGAGACGAAGAAAGAGAGAGAGAGAGGAGAGAGAGCTGACTGGTTGAGAGTACTTACTGGGCGCATGTGAGTGTGGGTGGCTGCACATAAATAAAAAACCTTGGCCCTACAGGGCTGATTTCATTAGATCTGCCCCTGCCCTGCCCACTCGTGCATCCTCTGCCCCCTCTGCCCCTCTGCTCTCACTCTGTTTTTAGTTTCAATTTTACTACCACCTCTCTCTCAAATTATTGACCACTTGAGATCTATGCCAATCCTATACTGTTACCGGTCATTATCTGATGCCTGTAGTGTACTATGATCTTCACGAACTCATGATCCACATTCCACACCATGGAGTAAATCGTGATTATCAGTTCATGGTCGACAAACTTGGATACATCCACTCCACGCTTCCAATCCTCTGTTTTCTTCTCCCCACTCAAATTATTGGCTCGATATGTCGTTAATCCACAACTACTGCTGTACTAGATATGTAATATCAGAAAAGAAAAAATCCGGGCCAACACGATAAGTTAACCCCAATTTGATCCTCACTATCACCGAGGTCCGAGGCCCGTTTGGAACGTGGGAATATTTTTCGACTTATGCAGGAAGTAAACTGTTTCCAATGAATTTCCCACCAATTTTCTGCATTCTAAACATGACCTAATTTTAAACCTACCTCGATCTATTCTACACTGTTATATTCCATGCACTTAAGGCATGTTAGAAACGCGCGAATTTCACATGAAAATTTTAAGGAATTTCATAGAAAATAGTTAAATTTCAGCCAGCCAGAATCAGAGAAATTTCACGTGTTCCAGCTGCGGAATACTGCTACGCGAAGAGGAGTCGGTGCAAATCGTAGTTTCGGTATATTAGGATATCCCACAGGAGAATCATTCTTTTAGGCAAAAAAAAAAAAAAAACTGTGCTGATTTTATTCCCCAAACTGTTGCGAGATTTTGATAGATTCGTACGATATGGCGGTGCCCATTCATGGCACAGTGCTGGATCGACACATCGATGGGTAAAATTAATCAAATCCTTTTGGTTCAGTAATATGCATGCCCGGAGGTCATCCATCCATCAAAACCAAAGCGAAGCAATCCTTTTGACCTGAGATCATGGGGTGTGGATGGCGACCTTCTTGTCCTGATCGGCCGAGGGGGCTATGCTGTTGGTACACCATGGTTCGCGGGTACACGGTTGCGGATGGTGACTTGTGAAGCTATGTAGAGAGAGGAGGTAGAGGAAGATCTAGGAGAGTGAGAAGTGATGCTAGCTCCAAGGGAGTATGGCTATACGTCCATCCTAAAAATTATACTACGTTTCTTACTTCTTGGACATAGTTGGTTGTTTTGGTTTTCTAGTTTTGACGAATATGCATAGATGACGTTGCCGGAAGGTAGGGGTATAAATTTCATAGTAATTTTTAGACCACACCAGTTGTAGACACGCCGTAACATGGAGTTCCCTTGATTGGATTATTCGATGTTTTCTGTAGTTGTTGCTCGTGTCCTAGTCACCACCCAAGATGCCATGCTTTTGACAGATCTGCGCTGAGCTATTTACATTACCTGTATTGATACTATATTACAAGATTTATCGCTAATTCTACTCACAATATTTCAGAGTTATCAGTTCATACTAATATAAATTTCTAAAAATCACTGATCAAAATTAATGGGATAATAAAAAATCTATAACGCTGGTATCTAAAAAACAGCAGATGGATGGAGTAGTAATTTACAGGCTATATATTATAATGCGCACGGGAGACCAAAGCTTAAGAAGGTATGCCCTACCAGCTAGCAAGAGCACTGTGCCCTAGTTGCTACATAGTAATTATAGTAATTACTGCCGCTGCCTGCCTTGCTGCTGCACGTACGTGCGGGTGGTGGCCTGGCCGCGCGTGCGGCGAGGCGCCCGTGTGGGCCTCAGGCAGACAGGCCAGCATAGCATTGCAAGAGGACGAAGAGTAGTTGGGAGCGATGAAGAGAGTTATGTGCGCCAACCTAGGGGTTCGGCGCGAGCACTAGGCATGCAGAATAGATAGTATGGGTGCGTTCCGTTGCCTGAGGCCCTGAGTCAAGGGTGGCTGGTACCGACGTATGAATTTTTTTTTCCGTTTGTGCTGTGCAATATATCGGATCACTAAACCAGTGTTCGATCTTGAGTCCGCTAAACCAGTATCCCGACTCCAGGTCGTTGGATCACTAACCCGCAAGTCCAGGGGCGGCCCTAGCAATCGGGCAAGGCTGGGCGACCGCCCCCCCCCCTCCCTCCCTCCCTCCCTCCCGGGCGTCGGAGTGCCCTTGCTTCTTCGGTTCTTCCCGTCAGACAGCCAGACTACAAAGGCCACCGCCACGCCATCACCCCATCGCCTGGCCCGCAGGAGGAGGAGGCACACAATGCCTGACCCAAAGAAGACCAACGGCCCACGCCCGGCCCAGCTAAGCCCATCTCCATCTCATTACATCTCCCCGTTCTTCCCCGGTTGGCCGGTTCCCCCAAAACCCAAATCCCTAATTTGCAAATTTGCAAGACTCCAACCCTAGGCGGCTAGGCGGTAGCGGCAAGCGGCACTCGCCGCACTCCGGCAGGCCGACATGGGCAGGGTGAAGGCACTCACTGACGGGCGCACGGTGTGTCTACGCCTCTACGGGAGGACGACGTCGGGACGAGGGGGAAGGGAACCAAGCCGGCTAGCCGGAGAGAGCGAGGCTGGCGCGGGAGGAGCTCACCGGCCGGAGCGAGCCGAGCAGTGGCCGGGAACCGGGAGCGGGAGGATCTCGGCGAGCCGAGCGAGGCGCCGGGCCAAGAGGAGCTCCACCAGGCCGCGCCGACCGCCGGGGAACCGGGGAGGGAGTAGAAGGTAGCCAGGCAGGAGCGCACCTACGCACGGGAGGGAGGAGGAGTCGTGAGGAACTAAGGCGTGAGGTGAGGGCGTGGCCGTTTAAGACTTCAAGTCAGAAGGAGGCGCACCTGCGCACGCTACGCACTTGTGAATTGTGATTTGTGAATGCCAGATTGCCAGAGAGTGGAAAATAGGAATCAAGATACAAGATAGATCCTCCTAAGTCGAAAGAAAAAGGTAAGAATTAATTTGTGATGTGTCATGTGTGAGAGTTACAGTGATTATAATTTATAAATGTATAAATAATTATTGATGAATGAATATGATGATGTGTGAATTTGATAGTATCATGGTGAATTGGTGACATTGTCACACTGATGTATAATTGATTGTGAATTAGATCGTAATTAGTTGATTACTTGATTTGCAAGATTTGAAGAGCTACGTTGAGTGGGACATATTTAAAGGACTTGATCAAGATAAAATTAAGAAACAATTTCAAGCCATGAAATCTCGGAGAATGAAATTGCCTCAGTCTTTTAAACGTAATTAGTACTTTAATGGTATGGCTTTCTGTTTGTTATGTTCAATAATTTTTTATGATTTATGATGGATTAATCTTAATACTCACCATCCATCTACTTTTGACAGATTGTTATTAGTAATTCAATAATTTGATATTTTGGTGGTAAATTGTTCTGCAAACTTCATTGATGAGGTACATTTTCTACATTTGTCCTGTCTTTGTATGTTCACATTATGCTGATTGTAGTTTTGAGATCCATTTAGTGTCATGTGTTCTATTGAAAGTGATTGCAATGTGTATTATATATGTTTTACTTTGTTATCGGATAATAGTATTAGTTCATTCCGCCCAACCTAAATTCTGATCCTGGATCCTCCACTGCGCAAATCCAACTACGGAGCAACAATCAAGGGGTCTTGGGTCATCTCCCCTAAAAGACTAGCTTGTTAGATGGATACACCCTTACTCTATAAATCGTGTCATGTCTTCTCCCACAACCGATCTAAGACTATCCAACACCACCCTAGCTTGATCCAACGGATACAATTAACCAAATAAGCCTACCTTTCTTCCACTCAACCAAGCCCGAGCCATCTTGGATGCCTCGTACGACCCTGACTAGGGATGCGCGTGCAACGAAACACACGTCGACATCGGCATTGGCAGCAAAGCTAAGCTAGGCATGGATGCATGCATGCATCACTTGCTTGCATTTATTTGGCTCTTGGTCGATGATGATGATGCAAGAACCTTCCTAGTTCCATCTCCCTAGCCTAGAGATGAGATGATGAAGATGTGTGTGCGCGCAAGCACAATGTAGTACAATATTTATGAACATTTGTTGTTCACAGGTAAGCGGCAGCGGCAGCGGCAGCGGCGTCGTTCGATGGTCCGGCTCAGATCTGATGCAGTGGGGTTCTGCCTATAGTAGCACTAGGCCGTGTTGGCTGTGGGCGCAGGAGTTTTCAAGGGGAATTAACGTGAGGTCGGTCGTGTTTTTGCAGTATTCATATGTCTTTCTTAATACAATGTTCAGATAACTTAATTCTATTCCTGTATTTCCAGACAACTTAATTCTATTCGCAACATGTACCAAAATTTGTACTACAACCTAAACAGTTTACGCTACTTAATCTGTTTTCCTACGTCGCCAAACCAACTACACTTCCGAAATCCTATTATAATTATGCTTCCTAATCAGTGTGCAATTAACAAACTACTAAAATAACGATGACAATATACATTGTCGAAAATCTAATTAAACACTAATTACGCAGTTAATAAACATAATACATGTGGAAAAAATACCTCTTCTAGAAGATCTTCGCTTGATGTAAAATACTAATACAACCGCTAAAGACTGCGCTAAACACTCTCAAATCGCCAGTGAAATCGGGAAAAAAATTCGGCCGAATGCGTTTCATCTCGCTCCTCCGGTGTAGGGGTTGAGAGTGACGTGGGAGGGCTTTTATAGCCGTGGGATGGCACCTACAAGCCTCTGGGTGAGCGGTAGGGGCGGGTCCAGCCGACCACGACACGACATGTGGGCGACGTCGAAGAGACAAGCAGGCCACGGTAGTGCACCTGCAGGGCAGCCGGGGCGTGTGCGGCAGTCCCGTGCCGCGCTCCGTACATGTCGTGTGCCGCTCCGTCCGTGGTGCCATTTCGCTTTGGAGGGGGCTAGGTCTGCTATTTCGTCACAAAATAGTACCAAATAAGCTAAAAACTCGATAAAAGAGAGGAAATTGTTTCCCATCGAACCAAAGGAATCTTCTGAGAAGGAAAACATTGGATTGGTTTTATTGGAGATCCACCGTATCACCAAAAGGTGTCCATTTCCAACAAGTACAGTACCAGCACATACACATAGGGTGTGTTTGGTTGCCTGCATGAGGCTTGTCTCACATGAGTGGATGTAAGCTTCAGGGTGTTTTGTTGCTTGGTCGTGTGGGTGGGTCTGGTTCAGCGCATGCAAGATTCCCTCTCAGGCATAGCCTGAGGGAAACGCTCGAATCGAGCTTCACTCCTTTAGCCATGCTCAGCGCATACAGGTGTTGGCCAAGTGCATGGATTCCACTCACCTACTCCCGCGCCATGTCGCGCTGTGCATGTCAAGCCGTCCAGCCCGTGCCATGCCCATGCGCGTTGATCCACCCAGTCCGCGCTGCAACTGTGGGCCCTCGCCCCACTTCACCCAGAGCACCATCGCCGTCGCGAGGAGCTTCTTCCCCTCCACCGACCGCACCCCCTCTGTCTCGCCGCTTTGGTGAGTTTCTTGCATTTTTGAACGCCTCATATCATGTTCTATACTTCCTTGAGTCATTCCCCTAAATCATTTTCTTGATTTCTGTAGCACATCACCGGATTTCATCATCTTCTTCCATTCTGATCGCCGCACCATCCGTGCCCGATATCCTTCTTCGGTGAGTTCTGATCCGAGTAGACCGCGTCATCACGTGTTCCCTTTCTCCACCGGTTCCCCCTCTCGATTCGGTCAATGCGTTGCTGTGGAGTCCTGCCGCCGCCACCACCTTCTTCTCCGACGCCAATGTCGTCGCCCAGCCGCCTTGGTCACCCTCCAGCTTCCCCAAAGGACCTGACACGACCCTCGTGCTGCCGTCGTGCCCACGCTTGCGCTATTTTCCCTTGGAGCACTACCGAGACACCACCAACGTCGCCCTGCTGTGCGCCCGTAACGCTACCGCCACCACCTCGGTGCCACTCCGGCCGCGCCACCACCACTTGGAGGATCCTCGTGCCACCGCCGGCGTCTTGCGTCCGAGCCGCTGCCTAGCTTCCCCTGTTTCCTTCCTCTGTTCTTTCTCTCTTTGTCCCACTGACCACTGGGCCCTACATGTCATTCTTCTTCCTTCTTCCTCTCTTTATCCAACTCAAACATGGGTATTCTCACCACCCACTATAAGAGGTGAACACACTCTACGAGATGCAGGCAACCAAACAACATCTCAGTACAGCCTGGCCCAACAGAAACAGGCAACCAAACAACCCACTATTGCATCCACTCAGCCTGGCTGGGTTCAATCTGAATGACCCATACGAGCCAGACTAGAGACATGCAGGTAACCAAACACTCCCATATAGATGCACGCATGAGTGCATGGTAGCTGGGAGGAGTGGTAGGAGAATGAGGGTTCCTGGAGAGTATCAATCATCAAAACAATCATGTATGCTGCTCGCTCCGTTATACGATGTTTTAGAAAACGTGCAATTAATTTTTTTTTTAACTTTGATCTTGGTCGTGTGAAAAATTGTATCATTAGATTAGTCATGAAAAACTCTTTTATAATATAATTATTTTGTATTATTTTATAAATATATTTACATAACAGGTAACTGTCAAATTTGCATGTTAAAAATCATATTATATTATTGAATAGAGGTAGTAGCTAGTATTAATAACTCATGCATATGCATACCCATGCACGCTACTACACACACGAGTGGGGATGTCCTTCTCCCTTCGCTCCTCTCGCTCCTCCACATGCGCCTTCCAGTAGCGTCACATGCGAGCTAACATGCACGCCCATTCATCCTATCTATCCATCAACTTGTACCATTAGAGGGTGTGATTTTTTCCTTTTAAAAAAAGATTGTGATTTTTGTGGCTATATAATATAATATTTTTTTGTTGGTGCTGTTGCTCTGGTTTTCTGTTCCTTCCCTTATCTTCAAAAGAAAAAGAAAAACTTGTGCGTGTGCGTGTGCTGGTTTTTTTGTTTTTGGTTTGGGATGTGCATGAAGGTACATGGGGCTTGTCAATCAAATCAGAGTTGCACGAGGGCCTCTCCCTCGCCCTCTCCTGGGCCCCACCGATGGATTCCTCTCCTTTTCCTATGCTTACTGCTCATTGATGTGTGTGTACTACTCCTTACGAGAGAGAGAGGGAGGGAGGGAGGGAGAAGGTTGAGTAAGAGGGGGAACATGGTGTGTACAAATTACTGGTCAAATTAATAGGAGGGTAGGGGTAGTAGCACCTGAACTTGATCTTCGTGGCCTTTACCTCTGTCATGGATTTCTGCTTTGTTCATCAGCAATTCAGCATATGTAAACTCTATTTGAGCACTGAGAAATCATCTCCTGCAGATTTTGTTTAGCCAGCTTTGCAAATGAGATGTGTTCTTCTCTTCCAAATGGGTCGACCATATGTGATTCGGCTTCACAAAATGCCCTTTTTCTTTTTGCACCAAAATGAAGTGCGTGCCGCTTAAGGTCTCAAGAGCTTTTCCATTGTCAAAAGGGAGGAGTGAACTTTCTTGAAATGAGGAAAAGTTTGCCTTGGAAAAGAAATCCATTCTAGTAGCAGCGGCAAGAACTCCAACACATGCGTAGAGCATTGCAGCTAGTAGTAGTACTAGAGTGAAAATAAATAGGCAGCTAGCACAGAGAAAATGGAAATGGACATCCCACTCACCACATAGTACTACCGGTGGCACTGCAAAGACAAAAACAAAGCAGATGGATGATCGGATGACAAGGGGAAAGAGAACAAGCTCCCCAATGTTCACAAGAAAAGTGACGGACAGATACAAATTTGTCACTAGACTACGCTTATCAAATCATTCAAGGGTCGAGAGCTGTGTGCTGTCGCTTTACTTTGTCACGGCTAACCTCTCCCTCGAATGGATGGATCGACGAGCGAGCGAGCGAGCGAGCGATATATCAAGGTCAAGGTAGGGGTGCCGTTCCTATCTAAATCCGGGCATTATATCCCTAAACTCCTAAACAAATACAGCAAATAAACATCAAATAAATCATGTTTATCACCACCTATATATCAACAACAAGGCGTACCAATCACACATTGAATTGGAAAGGTGGCAAGCTAGCTTACAATCATCAAATTGCTGTTGGGGTACTACTCTCCATGTATAGGACCAAGTTACATGATTGGGCTCTCCCCCCGTGTGACAAGGACGTTGGTTAACCATCACACATCTGGCCGACCTTATAACAGGGCTCTTAACATGGACGTCTATGCTAATTATCAAAGGTATTTAAATTATAAGGAAAAAAAAAAGTAGTTCAACACTTTGATCCCCAACATTCGACAGGTTAAGAAAACTACGAGTTCTTTAATTCAGGATGAAAGGGCACTTCTTTTGAAAATTGCCAGAGTTTGGTGTCGTTGATGTACCGTACATGGGGCCTGACCCGACGTATCGTGTGGTCATGGATTAGTGTCGTCTAATACTATCTAGGTCTTTTCATCCTTTGAAAAGTTAAGATTCTTAAATTGACTAGAGCCTACAATTAGAGAGTTTAAGCAAGATTTTTCCAAAGAGAAAAGAGGGAGAAGATTTACCTACGCAATGGAGATAGTTGTGTTCCAAGGAGATCCTCGTGTTGATCCCTCCATCACACGTGCAGATGAAAGTGGTTTGGGACACGTGCCGGTGATATCCCCATCCGATCCCCTCCCCCCTCTTCTTTGTTGATATCCTCCATGCTAGTAAGTGATCAATCGTTTGGCGCCTCCTCCCACCTTTTTGCTTTTGGTGGCTCTCAGTGGTGATCGTGGTTTTTCTGTGAATAAACAGATCAAGATAAGATTGTGGATTTTGAGATGAAGTGCATGGACATCGACAGCGAGCACCTCGGCATCCCTGACTCTGAGTACCAGACCATCGTCTGCCTCTTCATCTTAGACTCGTTTTCCTCCCCGGCCACTGATTTCTATAAGCACCCTGTATTTTGCTGTAGATACTCTGCTTGTGCTTTAATAACACGTTCTTCTTTGCAGGTAAATGAATTCCAGAAAGCACATGATTGTCTTCTGCCCATGGGAATAACATCTAAAAATGTTGCTCATCGATACGGTGTAACCAGACAAGATCAAGATCAGGCTACTGTGAGTTCCTAACTTCCTCAGGCACGCGTTGTGTTGCTCATCGATACGGTGTAACCAGACAAGATTAAGATCAGGCCACTGTGAGCTCCTAACTTCCTTGGGCACGAGTTGTGTTTATTTTGTTTCATTTCTTCCTTTCATTAAAAAGGTGATTGAAGTTTGTCTTTTTAACAGGCTGAGTCTCATAGGAGAGCTGTCGCAGCCACAACTTCTGGAGAATTCAAGGATGAGATAGTTCCAGTGCCTACAAAGGTATGAGGGATTCCCCCTCTGATTAGGCTGTATTTAACTGCCTCAACATTAGTGTTTTTCATGTCATGGTAAAATCACAGAGTTGGGCATTTCAAGTCATGGTAAAATCACAGAGTTCATTTCAAGTCATAATAAAATCACAGAGTGTATGTGAGAGAGAGATTATGCATTGAGGAGGTTGTATCTATTATCGTTGCTCAGAGGTGGCCAAACGGGCTGCTCGTGTCGGCCCGGCACGGTTAGGCTCGGCCCGCATGTCATGTTTAACTATTCAGGCCATGCCGTGCTGATCCATGAGCTAGGGTGCCGACCCAAGCACAGCACACCGGTCGATCGGGTCATGCCGGGCCGGGCCGGCTCTACTACTATTTGGCCTAGTCGGGCCGAGATAAAATGCACATGCACACGCAACCAGGAGTCAGCGCCCAGCGCAGCCACCTCGGTTCCTCCGCGGAGCGCTCCCGTCCCGGCCGTCGCCGCACTCGTCCTCCTTCACGCCTGCCGTGCCTGGCCGCTTTCGCGCCAGAGTCTGTCCTCCTCCTCCCCACACCCATCATCCTCTACGCTGGCCACCTCCCCACCTTCACAGGCCATGCCCGGCCTCCTTCGTCTGCTGTATCATGCCTTGTCGCGACACTATGCGTGCCGGGCCAGGCCAACAGTTCCATACTTTGGGCTGCCCAGGCTACACAGCTTATTTGGCTACCTCTATAGTTTTTAGATGATATGAAGAGAAGTAGATACGTTTTTTCTAATCTGTATTGTGAGTGCCCTTAGATATACTATATACTAGTAACCATCGCAAGCGACGACCACCCTAGCTACGTGACTGTGCAATCCTAGCTAGCAAATCACTGGGCTCCACCTAGCTACACGTGACAGGGACGCCGGTTGACCCATACAATATACATAATCCATGGATGTCCAATTCTTAGTATCGGGTCTGAAAATGCCACGCAGCGCCCGCACGCATACAAGCGACGGGATTTAAGGCCATCGAAAGCAGTTCTCAACAGCTACATACATGGAACCGAATCAACCCCATGTCGTGTCCATCTCCCAACGACACGTGCACCTGGCTGGATCCAGCCTCTCGGATTGTTTTCCCGCATTGACCAAAGCTGCCGAAAAGATGCATCCTGCCATCATTAGATCGTGTACAAGTAACAGCTAGCGCTTGATGGTACCTTAATTTGGAGGGGTGCCTACGTGGGATAGTCCTGGCGTCGTCTGAAATGTGACGTCCATTACACCAAGGAAAGCAAGCTCAGAGTTTTACGGTAGTTCATCCAAAAAATTAGCTTTCGTACAGATCTAGACAAGCCATCCTAAGTATGTATCCTCTCTGATCGATCTTGTGTCATTGGTAGGTAGGTTATTCAAGTATATACGATACTTATGTCTATTACATCTCAAATTTAGACCTTCTGACCTTAGCTTGTCGAGTCAGATATATCGATCTAGTATGTATCCTCCCTGATCTTGTATCATTGGTAGGTAGGTTCTTCAACTATATACGATACTTATGTCTATTACATCTCAAATTGAGACTCTCTGACCTTAAGCTTGTCGAGTCAATATACCGATCTATTCGTCCAAAAGCTTAGGTACCACCTAATTAGCAACATTTGAGGGAACCTTTGGAGGCGTCTACGTGTCACATTCATTGCGTTTGAACTTGCAATACCATTTCATAAAGGAAAAGCGAGTGTTAATAGACACACATATATGGAACAAACTAAGATCGTACGATTAGTACTTTATTATAGTAGTACCATACCGCGTTGCTTTTCCAAGCATGCAAATTAGGTCGAGACCTTTAATGTCCGAGCAAAGCGCTATTTATTGGGCTCGCGCTCGTGTGAGATTGACGTCGACTAATTTGCCATCTTGATGTAGTACTACTCCGAAAATAATTAAAGAGGATTACTAATCCAGTGTTATAGTACTCCAAACGTACCTGTCCATGAAACCATACGTGATACAAGTATCAACGCAAGTCTAGCAGATAGATTTCCATCGTGTAAATCTCTTGATCACACACATGCATACACATATCTACTCATTTCTTTCTTCTGTGAATTGTCCTATACTTTTTTTCTTTCTATTTTGGTGAATTAATTGATGGCTTTATCATCCATCTCAGAGTGGTCTACAGGTGTACATGAGCTCGACATCTCAAGGCCCTTGATTTCAGCTGAAAGAAGCAATAAATTACATGACAAAGCATATAAACCTTTGGATCTCTTTGTGTGTGTGATTTCCCAAGCTTGGATTTTAGGGCACAAAGTCTTGGAATCGTTACTTGAATAATGGAGTATGTAAATATTTGATCAGTACAGATCCTGAAACGACTTAAATTTCGAATCGGACGTAGTAGATTTTTGGTCTCACCATGGACCACGCGCTCTTGTATCGGTAATTTGTTGCGGGTATTTCTCGTGAGATTAATTAAGTTGGCCATACAACATTTCACCACCGATAATGTTTCCGCTACACGTATATATATTTAATCAGGTAAATGCTCTAGCCGATCTTTACTACTTACTCTGTTTTTTAGATGTCGTCTTAGCTCTCTACGCAAGGAACAACGCACTGCTTACTGCTTCATCCCGTGACGTATTTGCCCCGATTAACAATGCATTGCATGTAGGTACGTACATACTCCTGTATATATGGTTCGATCCCGTGCATCACGAGAGCGTGACATGTGCAAATTAGGATCCGTCTGGAGTGCGTTGTGATGGCGCAGCAGTAGCTAGCAAGCGGATCCCATGGCACTACATACACATCAGGAGTACAGTGAGTACGTACGGTTCGAGATAGGGACTGGGAGAGAGAGAGAGACAGATAGATAGAGGGAGGGACATAAAGTGGCGATGAACTATACCACACGCGAGAGAGAGAGAGAGAGAGAGAGAGAGAGAGAGAGCCCAGTAGGAAACATGTACAGCAAGTGAACACACACACACGAGGGGCATGTGCATATGTTTGGCTTCATGCGTGCGTACGTGGTGTGTACCAGTGGATGCTTTGACCTCTGCCTGGCAATGAGAAAGGAAGAAGAGATTAAGAAAAAGTACATATTATATAAAACAAAACGAAATGGGGGCTGGGTGTGCGTGTGTGGGGCTAGGCTTTTCTGTCGCACGATCGACACACGGCCCATTTAACTGGCTCTGCGTCTCCTTAAAATTCCCTCTGGCCCGCTTTGTCCATTTGGCAACTCAATCCCTCAAGGCACGTACCCATATATGTGCCCACTGGGTCCTCGACCTCTACTCCCCGCGATCCTTTTTAGTATGTCTTTCTGTTCTCTTTATACTTACAAATGCATACCCTGATCGGCCGTAATCGATTGCCGTCGCCCGTCTCCGACAGATCTGCCTCCATCGCATGCAAGTTTCCCTCATCATCTACTGTTGTCTCGGGCAAAGAGGTGGACACACCAAGTTCGTCCGCGCAGACGGCTACGCCAGTGGTACACATTGTGTTGCTGGCAGTAAGCCCCGACGTCCGGGATCCTCTACTCCACACCTCGGTGCTGACCCCGTCCGATAATTTCTCCGAGCGAGATGAGAACACCGGACATAGAGCAATCGTTCACTCACGTCGTTGTTTTACCGTTCTGTATGCACTCACTTACTGTCAATGACTCATTTTATTATTAACACTTGTCCGCTTGGGGGGTTTGCTGTATTGAGATCTACTGTGCTTGTAGCAAATGTTTTACTACATTCATATCTATCTTTTACTGGCTATCTCGCTGGCGATTATTGTATTAATGGTAACAAAAAATTTACGTCTTGTGTGACAATAATTTATTGTGTTGAAGGTTGCCATTTACTCTTATCAGGATGCGGATGTTCCAGACTACATGGTGGCGTAGCTCTGCAAGTGGTTTGAGAATTTGGACGAGGTTTACCGGTTCTTCTGCCGATACACGTGGCATGCTGGGTTTGGAGTAAGTAATAGTAGGAGCAAGAAGACGATATGAGAGTTCTGGTGCAATCTGGAAGGAAAACACATATTACATGTCCAAAAAGGAGCGTGAATGTGGCAAAACCTCAAAGAGGATTTGGTGTAAGGCCTTTGTGACATTGAAGAAGAGCCTGAAGGATGCCTTCGTTTGTATCGAAAGGGTTGTATTGGAGCACAACTATCCCCTCGCTAGGACGCTGTCCTTGGTCGCGTTCACGTAGTCGCACAAAAACTTTGATCCTTCTTGATATAGCTCGTTGACACTATGCAGACCGGCAAGGTCCCTCACGATGCCATGATTGTAGGGATACGGGTAGGCTATGATAGCAACAATTCAAAATTTCTACCACGTAAACCAGGATGCCAAGCAAGTAGATGATTACAAATCGTTACCACCAGACGTGCAATGCAGCAGAAGAATAGTCGGAGCAGCCTGGTCTAACGAAGTGCACGTCGATCGTCCAGCGCCCTCGCGAGTTGTTCATCTCTTCCTGCAGCCTCTAAAGTTCCTTGTGAAGATCGTGGGTCGTCCTCAAGCGCAACAGCAACCGCAATAGCGCCTCTACGATATCCATATATCCAGGGCAGGAACAACCGAACGCTAGTGTGCTAGGTCCAAGTCGCACGGCGGGGCTTTCTCAGGAAGATGGCGGCTACGGTTTCGTTGAGTAACTCACGTCGCTCGCGTGTCCCCTCCTCTCTCCCAACAGCCTCAAGCATCTCCTTATATAGTGTCCATGACGAATCCTATCCGAACACGTTTTATTCTAACCCGTTAAGTGCGTGACCTGTTAGGTTTATGCGTAGTCGGTTGTGACTCGGAAACCCTTTTCCGACCACGAGTCGTAACGGTCCCTAGCAGGACATGACGATTCCCGAATACACACAAATTATATCGGATGAACCTTAATGCAATATGACCTACGACCAGGTCCTCATCACTTATGACCAGCTCGTATCTCATCACGACCAGTCCGTATTTAGGCACGATTAGTTCGTAACTCCTTACGACCAGTCAGTACTTAAGTACGACCAGTCTATGACCAGCTCGCATCTCTATACAACCAGTTTGTGACTGTGTACAACTAGTTCACATCTAGTTTCGACCAGTTTGTAACTCCTTACGACCAGATTTCGACCACTCTATGATTACGTTCGACCAGTCTACGACCAGCTCGTATCTCCATACAACTTGTCTGTAACTGATTGTAATAGCCCAAATTTTAAATTCCAGTTGAAAATAAAATTTAATTATTTTTGTGGGATTTTCTGAAATTTTTAAATTTTTTTACTTAATTGATTTAAGGCTAAACAAATTTATTTGCAAAATCTATTACCAAGTAAGAATTGGGCATATTTTATTTAAGTCCAAAATGCCCGGAGAATTTCGTGAATTTTCTCAAAATTTTTGGACTTAATCGCTATTTTCTAAGGCCTATTTGAATTATCAGTATTTAATTAATTAAAAAATCAAAAGAAAAACCTAAATAGGGTTTGGGACGAAACTCCCTCGGCCCATTCCTTTTTCCTGCGCGCGTGTGGCCCAGCCCAACCCCACGCCGCCTCTCCCTCCCATCGACAATGGGACCCGTGTCGACCTCTCTCCTCTCTCTCTCTCGCGCGCTGCATCGCCTCTCGTCGGCGTTGGATTAAAATCCAACGGCCATCTTTCGTGAGACCCTCGGAACTCCGAAGACACGCATGTGGGCCGTCAGATGTAAATCTAACGGCTCGTGTGCATCAGTGACTTTACTATTCACTCGCACCGTTTCAATCTATCGCGACCGTTGGATTAAAATCTAAGCATGGCCGACACCCAGATTACTTTCCTTTCACTCCCGCCATCGCCGATTGTTGGATCAAAATCGGACACACCCCACCATCGTCCTCCTTTCCTTCTTCTTCCTCGCGACCTTCCTTTCTCACCTCATTGTCGCCATGGAAAGGTTTCAAAACCTTCCATACTTAGTGAAATCCCGATCTAACTCCCGCGATTACGCGCACATTTAAACCCCGGATCTCCGCCTCCGACATGGTCCTTTTCCCCCTTTTTCTCGCCCCAAATCTCCGTAACTCCGCCGGTGACATCACACGGACCTTCGTGCTCTCCACGCCGCCTCGGCCATGCCCACGTCCTATAAATAGCGGCCCCGGGTGCGCTTTTCTTCTCACAACCCAACGCCGCCAACCATCGCCACCCTCTCACCCCGTAGCGCCTGGATTTTGAGCTTCTTCGCCGGCAACTAAACTCCGGTTCTTCTCCGACTCCGGCACTCCGTTGTCGCCTCGACCTCATCTTCGCCACCGACGGCCTTGCCTCACCACCGCGAAGCCAACGCTACCACCCATTCGCCGCAAGGACCGCCGAAACCTCTACTTCACCGTCGACCCCGCACCGCCGCCACTAAACCTCGTCGCCGACGGCCAAAACTCCTCGCTCCGTCGCTGTTTTGGTGAGCATCAGTTTCACCTTGACCTCCTCTTCATTTTGCGCACACTCGTAGGGCTCACCGCGGCGTAGAATGCCGGCGAGCCACCCAACAGAGCACCGCCATCACGGGCTGACGTGGACCAAGCCACGTGGTAGCCATGTCACCGCCACACAGGGGCGGATCCAGTAAGCTCTACCCGGGTGCACAGGACACCGGGTCCAAAATCCATTTTTATATATATATTACACATATGAATAGTAGTGGACACCCCTCGGGCCAAATTGAGGACACCCGCAGGCCGCCCCAGCCCAAGTCGACCTCCCACGCGGGCGTGCGTGCGCGCGGCCCAGCTAGCAGAGCCCAAGCGTGGAGCGTGCGCGCGTTGCGGCCAGGCGCTCATTGCGGGCTTGCGGCCTAGACGAGGAGGCGCGTGCGTAGCCGCGTAGGCCAGGCCAGCAGTCGGGCGAGGTGGCGAGTGGAGCGGGCGTGCAGCCGCACACAGTCGCGAGTCGCGACTCGCGTGACGGCGTGAGGGTTTGGCGTTTTGCACTTTTGCTACGCGCCGGCGACTGCGAGAGCGAGACGAAAGGCTTGGCATTTTGGCGTTTTGCTAGTTGGCTAGTTGCTACGCGTCGGCGAGGCGGCGACTGCGAGAGAGCAAGACGCGACGCGCCGACGCCGACGCCCGACACCGACCTTCGCCCGGCCCGACGCTCGCGACGCTTTCTAGTAGCGAGGCGGCGACATTTCCTGCGGCGAGCGAAGCCTCGGTAGTAGGTAATTTTGTTTTCTCTCAGTCGTTAGTAAATAGTAATACCGATTTATCTCAAACACAATCACTCCTTTTGTATTTTAGGAATTCAATTTTCTAATTATTGGTTGATTTTCTCAAACCCTAAGATTGTGGTTTACAATTGTGGTAGACTGTTAGTGGGATTGTGGGAATTATAATACCTAGTGACAAATCAGAGGCAAAATTACAACTTTTGAGTGTTCGGTGTTCCATCGTCCATGACTCCATGTCTCCATGTGATCACTGACCAACCGACCATCTACATTTATTTCAGAAATATGTGATGTGTCAAGCTTTGGATATGAGGTTTTGACTACTTGAGAGTAAAGACACAATGTCGAGTAAGTGAGCCTCACAATTTTAAATAATTGACTACAAATGTATGCTTCTATTATTCTATAGTACAAATATCTAATGGAGTACTCAAATAATGGCAAATGATAGGTAAATTTATGGAAAGATTTCTCAAAAGGAAAGCGCCACCACAAGAGGAGAATGATGTCCCATCACATGAACAGAACGATGGCCCCTCCCATGGAGAAAATAATGCCAGTAATGTAGGGATTTCACCTATAGAAGCAATCAATTGGGAAGAGGAGATTCAATTTGATCCTAGCAAAAGGAGGAGAATAGAGGAGTATCTTCCTAATCAAAAGGATGTGGTAAGAAGAAAGTACATTGATAATGGGCCTTGCCAACCTCGCACTTTTGATTTTCCATATTCAACGATTGGTGGTAAAAATAGAAGGTTTAATTCTGAATGGTTTGCTGATTTTGGGAGTTGGCTTGAGTATAGTGAATCCAAAGATAGAGCATATTGTTTTTATTGTTTCTTATTTAGAGGCCGCAACAAGAAGGAAGCTGGGTACGATGCATTTGTTACAACTGGATGGTCTAGTTGGAACAAAAAAATTAGACTAAAGGAGCATGTAGGAGATGTCAATAGTGTTCACAACCAAGCAAAGAGAGATTATGATTCTTTGTTGAAACAAGACCAACACATTTATGTTGCTTTGAATAACCAAAGTAATATTGAGAAGATTGCTTATTATACTCGACTAAATGCCCCAGTTGATGTTGCTAGAGTATTATTGAAGCAAGGATTGCCTTTTCGAGGCCATGATGAGTCCAATGAGTCCTCCAATAAAGGAAATTTCAAGGAATTTCATGCTTATACAATGAGAGAATCCAATCAGAGGCAAGGTTGTGGGCAACAATGCTCCAGGTAATAATTTGATGGTATCTCCAAACATTCAAAAGGACATAGTACATTATTTTGTAAAAGAAATATTGCAATCTATTCTTGAAGAAATTGGACATGACGTGTTTTGCTTGCTAGTTGATGAGTCTAGGGATGTGGCTTGCAAAGAGCAAATGGCGGTGGTCTTGAGATATGTTGATAAATGTGGAATTGTTAAAGAGAGGTTTGTTGGTCTTGTTCATGTAAAAGAGACAACGTCTTCATACCTCAAGTCCTCTATTGATTCTTTATTTGCAGAATATAAGCTAAGCTTGAAGCAAGTTAGAGGCCAAGGATACGATGGTGCTAGCAATATGCGAGGTGAGTTCAATGGCTTACAATCATTGATTATGAGAGAAAATAGCTCAGCATATTATATCCATTGTTTTGCTCACCAGCTTCAATTAGTTGTCGTGGCTGTTGTAAGAAAGCATAAAGGCATTGGTAACTTTTTTGATATGATTTCTGTTTTGCTAAATGTGGTTGGTGGATCTTCCAAGAGAAGGGATAAGATTCGAGATATCAATCAAGAACATGTGCATGAGGCCTTAGGTTGTGGGTTACTTAAAACCGGACAGGGTTAAATCAAGAGCTATGTCTTCAAAGACCTGGAGACACTCGCTGGAGTTCTCACTATAAGACTCTTAAGAGTTTGGTTGATTTGTTCCCAACGGTTGTTAAAGTGTTAGAATATGTGGAACAAGAAGACAAGGATGACAAAATAGAAGGCAAGCATGGGGACTTTTAGTTTATTTTTGGTCATTTGATTTTGTGTTTTATCTGCACTTATGTTGACTATCTTAATAATCACAAACACATTGTCATTAACTCTACAAAGGAAGGATCAAGACATTGTGAATGCTACTGATTGTGTGAAATCAACCAAAAGCCATTTGGATGAGCTTAGGAGGCATGGATGAGATTCTGTCTTAGATGAAGTGTATGCCTTCTGTGAGAAGCATGATATTTTCAAATTAGAAATGGGAGAAGCATACGTGAATCCAAAGAAGCCACGCAAAAAATCTAGAATTACCAACAAGCACTATTATGAGGTGGATTGTTTTAATGATATTCTTGATTGGTTACTTCAGGAACTCGATGGTCGCTTCAACGAGAAAAACTCTAGATTGCTTGTTTCTTCGGCCGCTTGGAGTCCAAGAGAATCATTTCGTGATTTCAATTTGGAGCATTTGATGGATCTAGCTAAACTTTATCCGAATGATTTTGACGATGGGGAATTGAGGGACCTTAAACACCACCTTCGCTCTACATTGCCGATGTGTGTGCGGATGATAGATTCTCTAACATAGAGACTATTAGCGACCTTTCTAAAAATGGTGGAGACAAGGAAACATATTTGCTATCCTTTAGTTTATCGACTTTTGAAGCTAACACTAGTGTTGCTGTTGCCATTGCTCTGATTGAGAGATGCTTTTCACCATGAAAATTGTGAAAACATATTTGCTAATCGTATTAGCGATGACTTCTTAAGAGATAGCCTTATTTGCTATGTGGAGAAATGCGAAATGGGGAAAGTTACCAATGATGCTGTAATTCATCGCTTCCAGAACTTAAGGGAGCGTAGAAAGAATATATAAAATGTAATGTACTTATCTTTGTTCCGATAAATTCATACTTCTTTTACTTAAAATTTTACTAAGTGATTTATTCGCTTTTGTAGGCTATCAAGGGTGGATGTTGTTTTTTGCCGATGCCGACCATCTTTTGTCCATAGTTTGGAACTTTATCCATCATTTATTCACTTTGCTACAGTTAACCAAAACTACTACTAAGAGTGTAGGACTATTTGTTTTGGTAAGCATTTTGATGCTTATTTATTTATCCGTCATGTAGAATTGTTTAACGCATTACTATTCTAATTTTTATACAACATTACTTTTATAATTAGATATGTGTGATATGTATGGGACACCCGGTCATTTTCGTTCTGGATCCGCCCCTGCCGCCACACACGCACCACATCAACCCCAGAGCTGAGTCACCACACGCGTGGACGCCCACGTGGCATACGCGCCAGCACACCCGCACCAGTGCACTGTTTCATAAGCCGGGTTCACCGTGGACCTTTGACCGATCATGGACTCAGTCCATTGACTATTGGGCCCACTTGTCAGTGACTCAGATGATTTTCTTTAGAAAAAGAATTCGGCTGAAAAAAGGAAATTCCCTCGCTGACATCAGCATCGTGCAATAAATAGATTTTCCTTTAGAAAAATAATTCGGAAAATTCATTTAAATTTGAGATTTAGGTTTTAAACTTCAAAAATTCATATCTTTTGCATCTGAACTCCAAATTGTGTGATCCAAGTTGCAAAATTTGTATAAAATTATAATCTAGCTAACTAAACCAAAATATTTCAATTTGGAGTTAATTTGAGTTGTTGTTTTGAATTTATTTGAATTTGAATTGAGTTTGTCGTATTTTCGCGTATAGACTTCGACGACTCCGGAGAGTTTGACCATCCCGAGGACCTAGATTTTCAGGACGTCAACGAAGGCAAGTTATACCATTGATCATGTTGATCCCATTAATTTAAATGTATTTTCAGTTTTTAAATTACTTAATGCATGCATATGTTTATACAATTGTCTGAATGCCTTGTTTTTGTATATAGTTATTCCAATCTTCATTGTATGGCCAATTTGAGTGTTGAATATGAATACCTTGTCACCCTTAGTCAAAATGATACTAAAATTAGTCTTATGCTTAGCTATGCTTAGATCACACTTATGAATTTGGGAAGGTTTAGCCAAATCTTTTACATACTTATTTTAAATTTGACACTGTGGTATTGTTTTACCACAAAAAGTTTATAAATGGGATTTTACTCTAAATAAAATAAAAAATGGGTTTGGACTTGGGCGAAATGGATGGATGGTGGGTGCAGGTTTATGCACGGGTCGTAGTTGGTTCAACGATTGCTAAGGCGCAAGCGTCGTCGTACGGTTGTAGTCGGATCGCGAGAGTCACCTCCACCCAAAATCGATAGTTATCAATCTCATCAAAAGATCGGGCACCCCGTCTCCATCAAGTGGTATCGAGCCCAAGGTTGCTCGGTGAGAATTTCTTTGTTAGTAGTTAGGTTGTTTATTTTTGAAAGTTCAGAAAAAGCAAAAAAAACTATATGATTAGATCACCTATCTGTCCAAGGCCAATTGCGCCATTGAATCTTTCTTTTCAGTGCATTGCGTTGTTGAACTTTCGATTGCATCGTCGTGTCCTTTCCGGTCTTAGTGTCTAGTTCCTTTAGAGTTTCGAGTTCTGCTCACGCTTGGTCGCACCGTTGTGGTTGGGTTCAATCTGCCGTTTGCCTCCACCACCAGAGCCATTACCACGACCACCAGCGCCGCCATCCGTTGCCGCATCCTTCTGTGGCCACCATCCTCCTGTCGCGGCAAGCCACAATCCTCCTACCACCTCCACTCCAAGGGAAACCCTAACTAAGAACAAAAGCTCGTTTCAGTTTGTGACAAAAGAGAGAGAGAGAGAGAGAGAGAGAGAGAGAGAGAGAGAGAAAAGAAGAGGTTGATTTTCATGCTGCCAGAAGGAAACCTGAGATTCATCTCACTTCGGCAACGCGATAAAAAAAACAAAACAAAAGAAAAAAAACACAACTTTTGCATACGACCTCCGATTGAGGTGATTCTTGATCCGTTGGAAAGGAAACGAGAAGATAGAGTCCGGGGAATCTGGGGATTTTATCTACGTGTATGCACCCGGGCGCACGCGCGGCTGCTCCGACCCCAAAAATGTCGTTTAGGGCCTCAAAACGGGTCCGTAAATCGAGAAAAAAATCAAGTTTCTCAGAATTCGCTCAAAATTGACAAAGACCTTTTACAAGTGATTCTAAAGTCTCCCGTGAAGACGACATCCTTTTTCGAGCCTCCGAACTCCGTGTGCAACGTTCTTTAGCTCTGCTGCGCTGTGCTTTCGTTTGTGTTCTAGGCTCACGTCTCTAGTCTGGTCTAGCCTAGGACCAGCACTAACCGGCGTTGAACGATTTTTCAGCTTGCATTCTCTGATTTGATAGTTGCTAATCCATTGCTACCATACTTGAGCCTTCCCAGCTACACCTTTTCTACAACCGTATAGGCTGAACTTCACCTGGCAATCGCTCCATCCAATCTTCGGAGATACATTGACACCGCTGGTTGCCGATCACCCCTGTTTGCCTGGTAAGAATTGGTAAGAATTCGATAGAAGGCTTGAGTTTGAGCGACTTTTGAACCACCCATCCTAGTAGTTGCTAGGGACATATACTTGTGATTTGCTAAAATGGTGGTCTCATGAGTATTCGGATGAGGATACATCTCATACTCCTCGTCGAAGGAATCGTATAACATTTCCGACGCCTCATGAACCTTCGACGGAGGGTCTTGAGGAAGATGTCAGGGTCACGAATGAGCGATTTGCTCAACTTGAGGGCGCTCAAATTGAGGAAAACGCCACGCTCACCGCGATGGAGAGAGCGCAAGGCGTCACTAACACTTCTTTGGCAGGTATTATGGGGCGCGCCTTGACGAGATGGCCCATGCATCCACCTTTGTTCCCCTCGCCGCCGGTGGTAGAGGACAAGATGAATTCGACCACGTGGCGATACCTAGGCCAATGACATGGGTAACAATAACAATGATCGAGCTCATCGGCGCTATGCTTTAATCGACAAGGTATGCGACGAGACCCCCCACGACGTGAGGTACGTGACCACGATGATTCTTTCGCTAAGGTTAAATTCATTATGCCCTCTTTTAATGGTAAATATGATCCTGATGGTTATGTTAATTGGGAACTAGCTGTTGATAAAAAATTTGCTTGCCATGAAGTTTCTGAGATTAGACGAGTTAGGGCTGCTACTAGTGAATTTACCGATTTTGCTTCTATTTGGTAGAAAGAACATTGCCGTCAACATCCCAATAACATACCTAACACTTGGGAGGCTTTAAAATTGCTTATGCGGCATCGATTTGTTCCCTCATATTATGCTCGTGATTTGTTAAATAAATTGCAACGCTTACGACAAGGTACAAAGTCTGTGGAAGACTACTATCAAGAAATGCAAATTGGTATGTTGCATTGTTGTTTAGATGAGAATGAGGAGGCATCAATGTCTAGGTTTTTAGGAAGGTTGAATCGAGAAATTCAAGACATCCTTGACTATAAAGATTACAACTCTATTACTAGATTATTTCATCTTGCTTGCAAATCTGAACGTGAAGTGCAGGGACGCCAGACGAGGACACGATCTAACTCTTCTGCAGGTCGCACAAACTCATGGACACCACGCACATCTACTACCCCGGCCATCAGTGCACCCCCACCGCCACCCTTCAACAACAAGCCGCGCCCCGCTACTTCAAATCCAGCACCACGAGTTTCTGAAGCAACCAAATCAGCACCACAAGCGTTTACAAAAACCTCCTCTTGCTTGCTTGACAGGACGAACTAAGGATATTCAATGCCATCGGTGCAAATGCTATGGACACATAATGCGGGATTGTCCAAACAAGCGCGTACTGATCATACACGATGATGATGGGTATTCCTTTGCTAGTGATTTTGATGATGAAACATATGCCATGCTTAACCGACCTGCGCAGGACTTGATGACGAATCTGATCATGAGGAGGAACATGTTGACGCCGAGATGCTGACAAGTATTTGAGCATTATAGTGCAACGCGTACTAAGTGCTCAAGTTTCTCGTGCTGAGCAAAATCAGCGCCATAATTTGTTTCAAATAAAAGGCGTTGTCAAGGAACGCTCGATTCGCATAATTATTGATGGTGGGAGTTGCAACAATTTGGCGAGTATGGATATGGTGGAGAAGCTTGCTTTGCCGACCAACCCTCATCCCCACCCATACCATATTTAATGGTTCAACAACAGCGGTAAGTTGAAGGTAACGCGAATGGTGAGAGTAAACTTTTCTATGGGTTCGTACCATGATTATGTTGATTGCGACATTGTTCCTATGCAAACTTGTTCTTTATTATTAGGACGACCTTGGTAGTACGATACTGATTGTGTGCATCATGGTAGGAATAATCAATACTCTCTCATGTTCAAGGGAAAGAAAATTGTGATGCATCCTATGACTCCTGAACAAATTGTTAAAGATGAGCTAGTACAGAGAAGAATCAGGAGAATGCTAAGAGCGAAAATCAGATTGTAGCAAAAAAACTTGAGCAACATAAAAAGAAAGAACCTAAATTTACTCATGTGAACAATAAAGAAATTAAATTGAAAGGTGCTAGTTTTCTTGCTACCAAATCTGATATGACTGAACTGGATGCTAGTAATTCATTTGCTATGCATTAGTTTGCAAAGAAGCTTTGTTTTCATTTGAGGATACACCTTCTTCTTTGCCTCCCTTTGTCACTAACATTTTGCAGAGTACAACGATGTCTTCTCAAGGACATACCATAGGGTTGCCACCGCGAGGGATTGAGCATCAAATTGATTTAATTCCTACGCATCATCGCCCAACCATGCACCATATAGGACCAATCCAGAAGAAACTAAAGAAATTCAGCGCCAAGTTCAAGAATTGCTTGCTAAAGGGTATGTACGTGAATCTCTTAGTCCTTGTGCTGTTCCGGTCATTTTAGTGCTTAAGAAAGATGGATCATGACGTATGTGTGTAGATTGTAGAGCAATCAATAATATCACCATTAGGTATCGTCATCCTATTCCTAGATTAGATGATATGCTTGATGAATTGAGTGGCTCTGTTGTTTTCTCGAAGGTTGATTTGCGTAGTGGATATCACCAAGTTCGCATGAAATTAGGCGATGAAGGAAAAACAGCTTTTAAAACTAAGTTCGGGTTATATGAGTGGTTAGTAATGCCTTTTGTATTAACTAATGCACCTAGCACCTTCATGAGACTAATGAACGAGGTTTTGCGTGCTTTCATTGGTAGATTTGTGGTGGTTTATTTTGATGACATATTGATATACAGCAAATCCTTAGAGGAACATCTTGATCATTTACGTGCTGTTTTTAATGCCTTACGTGATGCACGTTTATTTGGTAACCTTGAGAAGTGCACCTTTTGCCCCGATCGAGTCGCATTTCTTGGCTATGTTGTTACTCCACAGGGAATCGAAGTTGATCAAGCCAAGATTGAAGCAATCTGAGTTGGCCGACTCTAACACGGTCACAGGTAGGAAGCTTTTAGGACTTGGCCGGATTGTACCGCCGCCGTGAAGGATTTCAGCACCATCGCTGCACCATTGAATGAGCTCACCAAGAAGGGCGTGCTATTTATTTGGAGCGCCGCACAGGAGAACGCCTTCACCACATTGAAAGATAAGTTAACACATGCACCAGTACTCCAACTCCCTGACTTTAATAAGACTTTGGAACTAGAATGTGATGCCAGCGGAATTGGTTTAGGTGGCATATTGCTACAAGAAGGTAAACCTATAGCATACTTCAGTGAGAAATTGAGTGGGCCTAGTTTGAACTATTCTACTTATGATAAGGAATTATATGCACTATTTCGAACTTTGGAAACTTGGCAACATTATTTATGGCCCAAAGAATTTGTTATACATTCTGATCACGAATCTTTAAAGCATATTCGAAGTCAAAGTAAATTGAACCATAGACATGTAAAGTGGGTTGAATTTATTGAGTCCTTTCCTTATGTCATAAAACACAAGAAGGGAAAGGAGAATGTTATTACTGATGCTTTGTCTAGGAGATATACCATGCTTTCACCACTTGACTTCAAAATTTTTGGATTGGAGACTATTAAAGAGCAATATGTGCGAGATGCTGATTTCTGAGATATATTGTTGAATTGTAAAGAAGGAAAAACGTGGAACAAATTTGTCATTAATGACGGGTTTGTGTTTAGAGCTAACAAGCTATGCATTCCAGCTAGCTCCGTTCGTTTGTTGTTGTTACAGGAAGCGCATGGAGGCGGACTGATGGGACACTTTGGCGTGAAGAAAACGAAGGACATACTTGCTGATCATTTCTTTTGGCAAAGATGAGACGGGACGTCGAGCATTACGTTGCTCGCTGCACTATATGTCAAAGAGCTAAGTCACGACTTAATCCTCATGGTTTATACATGCCTCTACCAGTTCCCAGCGTTCCGTGGGAAGATATTTCGATAGACTTTGTTTTAGGATTGCCTAGAACAAAGAAGGGGAGCGATAGTATATTCGTGGTTGTTGATAGATTTTCTAAGATGGCTCACTTTATACCATGTCATAAGAGCAATGATGCTGCTAATATTGCTGATTTATTCTTTCGTGAAGTTGTTCGATTGCATGGTGTGCCTAATACTATAGTTTCATATCGTGATGCTAAATTCCTTAGCCACTTTTGGAGAACTTTATGGGCTAAATTGGGGACTAAACTGTTATTTTCTACTACTTGTCATCCCCAAACTGATGGACAAACTGAAGTTGTGAATAGAACTCTATCTACAATGCTTAGGGCTGTGTTGAAAAAGAACTTAAAATCGTGGGAAGAATGCTTGCCTCATATTGAGTTTGCTTATAATCGTTCATTGCATTCTACTACAAAGATGTGTCCTTTTGAAGTTGTTAATGGTTTTGTGTCTCGTGCTCCTATTGATTTAATGCCTATTCCATCTTCGGATAAATTGAACTTTGATGCTAAACAACGTGCTGAATTGATTTTAAAAATGCATGAGACAACTAAGGAGAATATAGAGCGCATGAATGCTAAATATAAACTTCTTTGGTAGTCGGGAGAAAACATTTAACTTTTGAACCAAAGCGATCTTGTTTGGTTGCACTTGAGAAAAGATAGGTTCTCTGAATTGAGAAAGTCAAAATTGATGCCTCGAGCTGATGATCCTTTCAAAGTGTTAGAAAAGATTAATGATAATGAATACAAACTTGACCTGCTTGTAGATTTTGGGGTTAGTCCCACATTTAACATTGCAGATTTGAAGCCATACTTGGGAGAAGAGGATGAGCTTGAGTCGAGGACGACTCAAATGCAAGAAGGGGAGGATGATGAGGACATCCCTAACTTGGATACAACCGCGCCTACACACACAGCTGATCCACAACCAATGTTACAAGTACTAATTACTCGAGCTCGTGCTCGCCAACTTAATCGCCACGTGAATTCGTTCATAGGGTTATATATTACTGAGAATAGATCGCTACCTAATGCAAGTGATTTAATTGTGTTTAGGAACATGGGAAAGGACCAAGTAGAGGTATATGGAGTCATGGACAAGCATAGGAGGCATAATGGAGGACATCACATCACTTTGGGTCCGAGCCAAGCAAGAGTTCGAGTTGGGCTCGTTCTGAATTTGAGTTCGGACTGCTGCGACATCATTAAGTTCAAACGGCCGTAACTTCTTCATACGGACTCCGTTTGGGACGTTCTTGGACTTCATTTAAAGCTTATCAAGTCTACTTTCCAATGGATCCAACCTCAACTTCAAATTCCAACCGACCTGGCCACAATAAACAAAACAATCAACATCTATTTTTTTTACCGAGTCAAAAAGGGTGCTGCGCCACCTCCTCTTGGGCCCATGGGCCTTGTAACCCTAGGGGTGTGCGTCCACTTCCCTGGCTGCCACCCCTGGTCGTCTTCCCATATAGGAGCCGTCGTCCCCCTGGTTTCAACTTGGATTTCGTTGAATTTAGGTTTAGCCATTGTGCAAACTTCTGTTCTTCAGTTGTGTCGGACGACCACCTGTCAAGACAGCCTTCGGGATCCCACTTTTATTTTTAATACCATCTATACTACAATCTTATTCGCAATATCAGATTGCATACATCTTATTCTTGCTAGTTCTTCAATTGCTCGCAGGAATTGAACCTCGTGTGCAGGTTGATCGCGCTTCCAGCACAGTCAATAACGTCTCGGAGTTGATTCAACGATTGCTATGGCGCAAGCGTCGTCGTACGGTTGTAGTCGGATTGCGAGAGTCACCTCCACCCAAAATCGATAGTTATCAATCTCATCGAAAGATCGGGCACCCCGTCTCCATCATACGCCCCCAGACGATTGCCTGTGGCAAGTCGTGTGGTCTACTACTACATTTGCTTTCCGCTATGTTATTTATCTTTTGGCTCCCCTTTTGTAATAAACTCCGAGTTATTATTAATAAAGTGTGTGATATGTTTGTGCTATTACTTTTGTTTGACTGTGTACAGTAGAAATCCTGGACTAGTGTATGAACACAGAGAATTCGGGATCCTTCGTTTCCGGGTTCGACACTGATCGAACTAAGAAACCTACTCGTGTATTCCCCCTTTGCCTCACGATATCTGATTTGAACTCCAGGTGAGAAAGATGTCATCCATGGACTGTTGAATACTTTCTCGATCGAGTATCGGATAACTTTATGTGGTCGAACTCTTCGATCACGAGTGGCATGGCCATGCACTTTCTTTATCCGACCACTTCGAGGGGCCCAGAGATATATCTCCCATTATGTTAGGAGGGGCAAATCCCATATCCGACCAGTCACATCCATTCGCATGTTTCATAGCATACCCGAAAGCTACCTTTATAACTACCCAGTTACGAGTAGCGTTTGACAACCTCTAAGAATGCTATTACACATGTAGGGAACTATGCTGATCTCAGGTCTACGGATTATACATCATCATTACTTGAGACCAACTAATGACATATAGAATTATAACAATCTCAATAGTGTCTCAAGGTGGGTCTATCCAACTCCATATTCTCTAACATGCGTTCACATTATTGATTCGATATCCCTATATCCATGACCAGTGAAACGTGGTCATCAATCAATACATGTGCTGGTCGTAGAGTCACTGGTGTTCCAACCAGTGACATTCAACCAAGGATAATTTTAGAACGACATCATATAAGTTAAAGAGTTTCACCAACAAGTCACATACTCGTTGATCTATATAACTGATGATTCATTCAAGGAACAGAATAACATTTATTCAATAACTCATAAACATAGACGTGATACAATCATCTCTATGATTGCCTCTTGGGCATAACACCAACAATCTCCCACTTGCACTAGAGTCAATCGTACATGTATCGAATACCCATAGCTCTTGCGTGCGTCTGATGCTTAGGTTGCAGGAGAGGCTTTGTCAATGAAGCAGCAATGTTCAAATCCGTATGCACTTTGCATATCTTCACATCACCTCTTTCAATGATCTCACGAATAATGTGATATCATCGAAGTATGTGCTTGGACTTTTGATGTGATCTAGGCTCCTTAGCTTGTGCAATGGCTTCACTATTATCACAATAGAGATCCACTGGACTGGAAGCACTTGAAACCACACCTAGTTCATTAATAAACTTTCTAATCCATACGACCTCTTTTGCAGCTTCCGAAGCGGTAATGTACTCAGCCTCTGTTGTAGAATCAGCAACCGTTTCTTGCTTGAAACTTTTCCAGCTCACTGCTCCTCCATTCAAACAAAACACAAACCCATACTACGACCTGAAATCATCCTTGTCGGTTTGGAAACTAGCATCGGTGTAACCATTTACGACCAGCTCTTCCTCACCTCTAAATACAAGGAATGCATCCTTAGTTCTTCTTACACTACTACAAAAAGGCACATACTGGACGCCTCATCACAGACGGTTGACCAAAACCGTCTGTATTACATGTAATCATAGATGGTTTTGGTTTAGAGACCGTCTGTGTTACTAGCTGCGCTAAAAACCGTCTGTGAAGAGGGCTATATCACAGACGGTTCATATTGAAAATCGTCTGTGAAGTATCACAGACGGTTCTTAACACGAACCGTCTGTGATAATTGTAGACTTCACAAACGGTTCTTAATACGAACCGTCTGTGATTTTACCATGGAAATCAGAGAGTAAGAAAATTTCAAACCATGGTAAAATCGTCTCTGATTTCCATGGTAAAATCGGCTGTGATTTTTTCATAGAAATCAGAGAATAAGTGATTTCAAGCCATGGTGAAATCACAGAGTAAAGAGAATTCTAAGTACGATTTTTAATCTGAACTGTCTGTGATACTAGCTTATCACAGACGGTTTTTAATATGAACCGTCTGTGATACTAGCTTATCACGGACGGTTTTTATTTGAAATCATCTGTGATTCGCGGAAATTTTTGAACGCTTGTGCGGGAGGAGAAATGTTTTGGCGTTGTCCTTATATATTATGCACACCCCGCTTTGTCTTCCATCAGTCTCTCCCTCTCCCCTCCCCACGCTGAGCTACGACGACCACCCTCGATTCCCCGGCGTGGTTCGGCGAGGAGACGCAGCCAATGAGGAGGAGGAGGGACGCGTAGGTGTTCCATATCTGCCACAGGAGGTAGACTGCCGGAAGGTACGTGTATATCCCCAAAACATACACAATTTGTTGGTTGTTTGATGATTCTCATTTTATTTGTACCAAATGCCTGAACGCCGCTGGAGGTTTTCGGTCGTCTCTCCTTGCCAACTAGCTTGAGTCAAACTCGGACAACATGCAAGAACAGCTTGTGATATGCTGGTGAGGTACAAAGAGAAGCAGTGTTGAACTAATCCAAGAAGCCGATGAGTTCTTCAGGAGCTTGAAGGCACAGATGGCTTCTAGCTAGTTTAACTTTGTAAAAAAAAATTCCCATTCGGAGGGAACGTTGTGAAACCTTTTGGTTTCCCTTTCCTATAATGTGTTTACCATCAGAATTTTAATTGGATTTTAGTTGTCTTGCTAGAGGTTGCATATGGAAACTACTGTCCAGCAATTGATTGGTTTTGCTCAAAATCTGATTTTTTTTTTGCAATAGAAAAAACTATCACAGACGGTTCGGAACAAGAACCGTCTGTGATAATAGACTAACAAGAACCGTCTGTGATAATAGACTATCATAGACGGTTCTTGTTCAGAACCGTATGTGAAAATAGGCTATCATAGACGGTTATAAACAAGAACCGTCTGTGATAAGTAATTATCACAGACGGTTCTTTTTACGAACCGTCTGTAATAGCTTTTTTCACAGACGGTTTGAAAACCGTCTGTGATGACTCTTGTCATCACTGACCCATAGACTCAGACGGCTCACGAAACCGTCTGTGATGATGTTTTTGACCCGTCTGTAAAGACCTTTTCGGTAGTAGTGTTAAGTACTTAAGGATATTCTTGACTGCTATCCGGTGACCTTCACCTGGATCCGACTGATATCTGCTCGTAACACTTAGAGCATATGACACATATGGTCGTGTGCACAACATGGCATACATGATAGATCTTATAGCCGAAGCATATGGGATTCTACTCATTTTGTCTCGCTCATCAGTGGTCGCAGGACACTGAGCCTTGCTAAGATTAATACCATATGACATGGGCAAGAAACCTTTCTTAGAATCTTGCAAGTTGAACCGTTTCAACACCTTGTTGATGTACACATCTTGGCTTAATCCAATTAGCCTCTTAGATCTATCTCTATATATCCTGATACAAAGAATATATGCTGCATCTCCTAAATCTTTTATAGAGAAACTATTTCTCAATGAAGTTTTAACAATTCAAGCATAGGAATGTTGTTTTCGACCAGTAGTATGTCATCTACATACAGTATCAGAAACACAAGCTTGCTCCCACTAATATTCTTGTAAACACAAGGTTCTTCTTCATTCTTGATGAAGTCAAACCCTTTGACCACTTCATCAAAACGAATGTTCTAACTCCGAGATGCTTGCTTTAATCCATAGATGGACTTATTAAGCTTGCATACCTTTCCAGCTTCCTTTTGATCGACAAAACCCTTGGACTGTGTAATGTACACATCCCTACTTAGGTTTTCATTTAGGAAAACCATTTTAACATTCATTTGTCATATCTCATAGTCGAAATATGCAGCAATAGCTAGAATGATCCGGATAGACTTGAGTATAGAGATGGGAGAGAATGTTTCATCATAATCAACACCTTGAATTTGTTTGAAACCCTTCGCGACCAGTCGTGTCTTATGAATGTGAACATTTCCAACTATATCTATCTTAAAAATCCACTTGCACTCAATGGTTTTAACACCATCAGGTAGATCAACTAAGTTTCAAACTTGATTATCTTACATGGACTTTATCTCGGATCTCATGGTTTCAAGCCATGACTCAGAGTCTGGGTCCACCATCGCTTTCGAATAAGTTTTAGGCTCAACATTATTCAACAATAATACATCATGCTCATACCTTATAGGCATTTGCCGTGGCCTTTTCGATCTTCGTGGGGCTGATGCTTCATCTACATGTTCAACAACATTTTGTTCATCCTGTAGAGGTTCAGTAGGATTTAAAACATTTTGGATGCTTCTTGAATTTCTTTGAGTTGCACCTTGCTCACACTGACTCCTTTGGAAAGACACTCTTTCTCCAAAAAGACACCATTACGGGCAACAAACACTTTGTTTTTATCCCTCTTATAAAAGAAATATCCTTTAGTTTCCTTCGGATACCCCACAAAGAAGCACTTATCAGACTTGGGTGTGAGTTTATCAGATGTCAAACGTTTGATATATGCCTCACAACCCCATACCTTGATAAAAGACAATCCAGGACTCTTCCTGGTCCATATCTCATATGGTGCATTGTCTACTGTTTTTGATGGAACCTTGTTTAAAGTGAAAGCAGCTGTTTCTAGAGCGTATCCCCAGAATTGTAATAGAAGATCATATTGACTCATCATTGACCGAACCATGTCCAACAATGTTCAGTTCCGTCGTTCAGACACCCCATTCAATTGAGGCGTTCCCAGCGGAGTGAGTTGCGGAACAATTCCACACTTATTTAGATGATCACCAAACTCATGACTCAAATATTCACCTCCATGATCAGATTGTAGACATTTGATTGTCTTGCCAAGTTGATTATGTACCTCATTATGAAATTCTTTGAACTTTTCAAAGGATTCAGACTTATGCCTCATTAAGTAGATATAGCCATATCTACTAAAGTTATTAGTAAAAGTTATGAAGTACTGAAAACCACCTCTGGCTGAAGTGCTCATTGGTCCACATACATCTGAATGTATAAGGGCCAACATGTCACTCGCCCTTTCACCTCTAGCCGTGAAAGGTGCTTTTGTCATCTTCCCAAGTAAACAAGATTCACATGTTTCAAATAATTCAAAATCAAATGAATTTAGAAGACCATCTTTATGGAGCTTCATCACGCGCTTCTCATTTATATGACCTAGTCAACAATGCCAAATAAAAGTGGGATTCATTTCATTGGGTTGATGTCTCTTAGCATTAACGTTATAGATAGGCTTATCCTCAAGATTCAAAACATACAATCTTTTCACCAATGGAGCATGGTCATAAAGCATATCTTCAAAATAAATTGAATAACAATTGTCCTTTATTCTGAATTCATAACCCTCTGCTCCTAAACATGAAGTAGAAATAATGTTTTTGCTTAAGGCTGGAACATAATAACAATTATTTAATTCCAAAACTAATCCTAAGGGTAAAGCTAATGACAAAGTGCCAATAGCTAATGCAGCAACTCTTGCTCCATTGCCCACTCGAAGATCAACATCTCCTCTTGTCAAGCTTCTACTCCTTATCAGTCCCTGCATCGAATTGCAAATATGAGCAACCGATCCGATATCAAATACCCAAGAACTGGTCGGAGAAGTAGCAAGATTAATTTGTATAATATTTATACATAAATTAGAAGTCTTACTTCCTTTGTTCTTTTTCGTTTCTGCCAAGTACTTCTTGTAATTTCTCTTCCAATGCCTAGTCTCATGACAATGGTAACAGTCTGTGTTAGGCTTAGGACCCAGCTTGAGCTTCTTAAGCTTAGCCTTCAGACTCTCGATCTTATCTTGAGTCTTTCTTTTGCCTTTACCCTTTCCCTTCGACTTACCCTTCTTCTTGAAGCTAGTAGTCTTTTGAACCATCATCATATGATTAGAGCTTTTCTTCATGCTTTTCTCAGCACCCTTAAGCATGCCATGTAACTCGGTCATTGATTTCTCCATGCCATTCATATGAAAATTCAATATGACAGGTTCAAAGCTCGCAGGGAGCGATTGGAGAATCACATCAGTAGTCAACTCTTGACTAAGGGGAAAACCAAGCTTTTCCAAGCTCTCAATGAGACCAATCATTTTGATCACATGAGGACTGACTGGATTACCTTCTAACAGCCTACAAGAAAACAATGCCTTAGAGATGTTAAACCTCTATGCACTTGCTTGATCCTGAAACATATCCTTCAGACTCACAATCATATTGTAAGCATCCGTGGTCTCATGTTGCTTCTGAAGCTCAGAGTTCATGGTAGCAAGCATTAGGCAGTGCACATCGACCGCGTCATTGCAATGCTTCTCATAAGCATTCTTGTCAGCACGAGGTGCATCGGCACTCGGTTCCTCGGGATAGGGACCCTCTAGAATATATTCCTTCTTTTCTTGTTTGAGAATAATTCTCAGATTACGAAACCAATCAATGAAGTCTGAACCATTCAACTTTTCCTTTTCAAGAATAGATCGCAAATTAAAGGTAGGTGCAGAAGAAGTAGTAGATACTATGATCTACAACAGAAAAATATATGCAAAGATTTAGCACTATGTTTATGCAAGATCTTCTATTAGACACTTATGTTGGTTGTTATAATCGACCAGTCTATGACCAGCACGTATCACCATACGACTTGTCTGGACCTGGTCGTATCACCATACGATCAGTGGTCGAACTCAACCAATAACAGATAATAAAAGATACCCCTACTATAAACCATGTTTTCCTCAAACAACATATAGTGAGTTCAAGATCCATAAATCATTAAGTTCTAGTGAACTTTGGCATCACTACTAGAAACCTTAGTGATTTAAGGTAAGCAACCTCTTGCTAATCATATCACATATGACTCTTGTTTGTTGGGTGGCATCTCCCTGCCCTGGCAACCAACGCCATGCCCTAAGGCCTAAAACTATTTTGTTAGCCTTGTTAAGTTAAACCAATACTATGCATGTGGGTGTCCGACACCCACCCTATCTTATTAAAATAGTTAATGACACCCTACTTTGATAGACCTGCTAATTAACGATCAAAATTGTGATAGGCGCAGCAATTGGAAAGGCATCACTTTTACTTAATTTTTCTTGAGGGATACTATTCTATCATGTCAAAATATCTAATGATAAAATATGATCAAATAGCATAATAGGAATAAACACAAACATTCACAGATAATCACATTAAACTGTGAGATAACCCTTAATATGTCGATCTCCATCCGCATGCTTTCTGTTCTCCGACCACCATGCTTGAAATCTCCGACTGTATTCATCTACTAAGCAATTACTCCTAAGAGCTAGTAATGAAATACATAGGATAATATCAAGCATCACAAGTCGGTCCGCAGATCGTTATACAATAATATGTAGCTCGATGGCTATCTCACAGCGTGACACGCAGGCCATGAAAATCCATTCATGCATCACATACATAATGGGCCATACTATTCACATCAAACCCTACAAAAACTAGTTATGCATAGAATCCAATTCTATCGGGCGACATGAAGACATACTACTTATAACACGTGGTACGACTACGGCGGTCCCGCTAGTCGGTTAGCGGGTAGGGTTTGAAGGGGCAGCGCACTCGAAAATTTTTCCGAGACATGAATCTTATTCACGTAACCGAGCCTTAGAAATCATCGGATTAATCATATTAACTCTATTCCGAACCAATCTGATGACTCCCTTGATACGACCACGCACTGTGGTACACTCCGATGGCGGAATTCCGACTGGTAGGAGTTTTATGCAAGGCAGTCAAAAACAAGTCGAGTAAATCATCTGATGCTCTTAACTTGTGCCTCCTCGAAAAACCCATCTACTATCACCGAACACCGATCGATCCTATCGACCAGTGCCTAGATCGGTCTATCCATATGAACCGATCTAGGTTACCAGACCAAACCAGTAATAGATCCAATCTACTATGTTGACATATCAAGTATATGCGATCGATCCAGATCAAAAACTACGCAGGATTGCTCTGATACCACTATAGGGATACGGGTAGGCTACGATAGCAACAATTCAAAATTTCTACCACGTAAACCAGGATGCCAAGCAAGTAGATGATCATAGATCATTACCACCAGACATGCAATGTAGCGGAAGAAGAATAGGAGTAGCTGTGAGGACCCGGGGTATTTAACTCGTAATACTTAACCTCCAACTGGTTCTAGTATTACCAATTAAATATCCTAAGCCTCGATGGACATGTGCTTCCCAGAATTGCAGCACACATACATCCTTACAAAATCATGCATCATTTTCATACACTTACAATACCAAGTCTAGCAAAAGGCATACATAATATGGAGTTATTACAAAAGAGCCAACCGGCTAAATGACATCAAAGTAACAAGTGACAGCGGAAGCAATAGCGCCATAAGATGGCAATAACAAAATCCAACCGATTAGCCAACATAACCCACAAGGCAACCGACTGGGCCGCCAAGCTAGTCGCACCCGCCGTAGCAAAACTCACAGAAGTCGATCCCTTGTGGATCCACTTCCTCCTCTGCAAAAACAAAGCAATGCAGTTGAGTACAAAAATGTACTCGCAAGACATACGAGTAACAAGCCTATACATAGCTACATGTAAGCTGAAACAAAGGAGATGGTTATATGGTTAATTGGACGCATAAAGCAATTTTCATTTGCAATAATGTAATAGATTGAAGGCAATTTGTCAAATCTGTTTTTAAATGTTGAAATAACAGTGAGGTAACAATAAGTAACAAAAATAACAATCTAGAGGTGACTAACCTAATAGCCACCACAACATAGCACGAATCCCCGATTCGTACCACCCAAGTTCCAATTTTAGTGAAAAGATTATAGTCTAATTCTTGCGGGAAATAACCAAGCGTGTCCATAACCTAGGATGAGGCTATTCGAATAGATTTAACCCTGTGGGGAGTGTACCAATGTACCCACACTTCAGACCGCCTTTTTGCCACAAGATTAAGCACACTTCCAAAGGTATGCCGACACGGCTAAGTCCTACGAGACGTTTTCCAATATTGTGTATCAACCACGAACCGCCCGTATGGATAGAAACCCATACGTTGCATCGGAGTCATTGTAAAGCCAGGAGTCAACTACCCATAGAGGGTAAAGCAACCTGGACAATTACAACGCCCCTCGGTGTGGAGAACCTAGAAAGAATTTCACTCCCGTGCACCCATGTCGGGACCCAAAAATGCAATTATGGACCCTCTGTGTATTCTGCACTAGTCCAGGATCACGCTAGTGCACACAGCGGTAACATAGGTGAATATCAATCCACACAAGCGAAATATAACATAAACGAATAGTTTGAGTAACAACTTAGAGTTTTGACCTTAAGGTCGGGGTTACAACTTATTAAGCCACGCAGGGCTAACACTAAAGAAATCTGCAATGAACGAAATAAACTCCGGCAAACTCAATCAAGACACCACGAGGCAACCGATCGGGATTGATGACCTAGCGATCAACCTTCTTCCACAAACTCCTCCTCAGCGGCGAAGACTCCTCCACTACGTAGGTTTGGCGCAAGTTTTACAACAAGCGTGAGTACACAACCGTACTCGCAAATCATACCACAGAATGCAATATATAGATGCAGGCTTATTCCAAAGGAATGGCTTCTGTGGTTATTTTGCAGAAATGCAACATTTGCAATTGAATACAAATAATAGATTGAAAGCATAATTTAAAACAAATAAGCAATATTAATTTAATGATTGTTTCCACAAAGACACACAGCTAAACCGATTGATTCACACTGACCATATGATTGAGATCACACACTCCCAATCCCACATTTTATGAACACTACCCACATGTGAAATCCCGAGCATTGTCCATGACGCGGGCGCGCTATTCGAATAGATTGATTAACACTCTGCAGAGGTTTGTACACTTTACCCACACGATACAACTAGTGTAGCTAGCACTAATCGTAACATAACGATTCGGCAACCGTCTCAACATTGGCGTTCTTATTCACTGATCCCATATCACAAAGCTTAACCTATCCACGAACCCCAATGTTGAAACTCCGTAACCTACTAAGTTAGGCTGTCACGGACATGCGGTCGCATAAAGATAGCTCAGTTCAATGGTGCACGGTTAAGTCCTTAATTGACCAAGGCAAGACTTCTAGTTTTCTAACTAAACCACACAGATAAAACCCAATCACAAAGCCACCGATTCACACAAGTATCCACCACTTGCCTCGGTCTAAATCTTTTACCACCCGGTTGGTTTAGTGCAACACATGCCATCACGAGTAATAGCACACAAGACACACGGCTTTATCACAGTTCCATGATCACTTAGTCAATTTCATAATTGCACTCACATGAGATGATGACTCGTGGCATGGCTAAGCAATTGTACTCGCATCTAACCAACCCACGTTGGTGCTATAATATTACCAACTCAACCAATCTAGGGTGACAAGGAATTATGACATACAAGGCCGAGGTGTGATGATAATTTGGATAACAACTATGCCCCAAAGCATTTAAATAAAATAATTAAAGTAGAATGCAATAATTTAACACAAAGTAATTTGAAAACTGGGTTCAAGATGATCAAAGGTATGACTTGCCTTGGAATAGGTCTATGTACTGGTCTTGAACTTGGTTGAAGCCTTCTTCGACGAAAACCCCCGAAGTATCGACGTCTACGCACAAACGAAGCAAAACAACCAAAACAAATAAAAACAGAGGCAAAACAAACTCCAAAAATTAAATAAAAATAATAATTAGGTAGATCTCGAATTTAGACAAATTTAGAAATTTGAATGGGCTCAATCGGAGTTAGGATGCAAAAGTTATGGCCTTTGGAAGATTGAAAATACATAAAATACTGAAAATTAGTATTTCATGAATTTCCCGAATTATTTTCCTAAAGGAAAATCAAATTATTGCATAGCCGACGTCGTGGAGGAATTTCGGAAAAAGAAATAATAAAGAAATCTCGACATGTGGGACCCACATGCCAGAGGCTAGGCTCACGGTGGACCAGGTCCACCGAGCCTCGGGACTCGGGGTCCGGTAGACTGCCGCGTGGGCGCATACGTGGACGCCGATTGGCGCCACACGGCGCCATGCGTGCATAATGACGCGCGCCGGCGTGGATGACGACAAAACGGCGGCGGTTCGGGCGTCAGACGCAACGGCGGCAAAGCGGCGCCCGGCGAGGTTCGATGGTACGATTGAAGCCCTTGTTATCGCGAACGATGGTGCACTCACGAGCGCGAGGCACCGGAGATGGCCGGCGGCGACATTTAAGCGGAGGTAAGCCGGTATTTGTCGGATCGGAGTTCCGCGATGCTCGGCGAAGTGGACAGCACCAGAGGTTGCTTATGCTCGTGCGATCTTTGGTGGTGCGATCGGCGAGCTCGAGCGCACCGGACGGCGCGGAAAAGCTCACCGAGACCTTGCGGGTGGAAACCAAAACCAAGAACGGCGGCGCGCAGGGCTCTCGGGTGATCTAGGGTTGGGGTTTTGGTGCGGTGTTCAAGCGATCCCGGGTCCTATTTATAGGAGCTCTGGTCGGGAAGGCGTCTTGTGGCGGAAACCCTAAAAAGGAGTCCGAGATGAGCACGAGAGAGAAACGGAGATAGAGTCCATGACGGGATAAGGTTCCAATGGAAACGAGTGCGGGATAAGCGGGGATAGGATTTGGCGAAGAAATCCGGGGCAGTTTAGTTAGGAAAGCTCGTTGTCGGATTGAGCTTCTAGAAGACGACAATGGCGAGCGGCTCCAACTCGGACGCGGAGAAGAAGGCGCGACGAAGACGAAGCTGACGCGGCATGCGGGGCCCACACGTCAGTGGCTAGGGTTAGGATGCGGCGCGTGCGAAGCGACACGGCTACTAAACTGACTCAAGATCTGACCGCTCAATCTTGATCCAACGGTCCACAATCATCGAAACATTCGGACCGTCTGGTTACCTCACGCGCATCTAGCCGTCCCTGCTTGATCCAACGGCGGAGAGTGAGCGGGTGTGCGGAGAGAGAGAGAGAGAGGCTGGCAGGCGGGGTCCACCTGTCAGTGGGAGGCGGCGCATTTGGCTGGCCGAAGCGGGGCGAGCGGGTCACACAGGCTGGTGCGCAGATAAGCGAGGAATGGGCGGGAGATTAGGCCCAAAGGATTTCGAGATTTTAATTAGTTTTCTAATTTAGAAAATACGAGAAATTCAAATAGGCAATAGAAAATAACAAATGAACTCGAAAAATTCTAGAAAAATCTAGAAAATATATCTGAGCACATAGAATCCAAATAAAATAGTTTTGGGCTATTGTTCATGTTGGGATTATTCACATTAAAGGTTTTTGATTGTAAAGTCCAATATTAAGCTTTTGAATTTAATTTCAAATAAATCCAAATGGTGAATTTTCTTCCTACTAACTATTTAAAAGATTTTTAAGCTCTGACAATTGGGATGTTACAAACCTCCCCCCCTTAAAGGAATCTCGACCCCGAGATTCAGGCTAGCTAGAGAAAAGACTAGGGAACTCGGCTTTCGGCTCTTCTTCACGTTCTCACGTTGCTTCTCCTCCGAGTGGTTGCTCCACTAGACCTTGCAAAAACGAACAGTCTTGCTTCTGGTGAGGCGCTCTGCGACATCCAAGATCTTGACTGGCTGCTCTTTGTAGGTAAGATCCTCTTTCAAAACAATCGATTCCAACGGGGCTTGCTCCTCTGGCACACGAAGACACTTCTTCAATGCGAGACATGAAAGACATCATGTACTCGCTAACATTGCGGTAGCTCAATTGGTAAGCAACTTCCCACGGCGTTCCAAAATCTTGAGCAGGCCAACATACCTAGGGGCAAGCTTCCCTTTGGCATGAAACCTTTGACACCTCGAGCGGGGTCACTCGAAGATAGACAAAATCTTACGGCTCAAATCGAGATCTCGACGGCGGTTATCGGCATAACTCTTACGCGCTTGATGGGCTATTTTTAGCCTTTCACGATGATAGCAACTCTGTTCTTACGCCTCTTGGATGATATCGGCCCGAACAGCATGCGTTCATTGTCTCGACCAATTTAACGGGTTGGCGAGCACGGCCATACAAAGCTTCAAATGGCGACATTTGCGATCGCTTGATAAGCGTTGTTGTCGAGAACTCGCATACGACAAACTTTTATCCCATCGGTAGCATTCGCTAGGCGCAAGCTCGGCATATCTTCCAATATCATATTGACCCTTTCGGTCTGTCCATCTGTCTGTGGATGATAAGCAGGACTGAAATTCAGATGGGTACCCAATGCTTCATGCAAACTTTGCCAAAAATGAGAGGTGAACTGAGATCCTCGATCTGACACTATCTTCTTGGGCACACCATGCAAACTGACAATTCTGGCCATGTACAACTCCGCAAGGCGATCTCTCGAGTACGTGGTTTTGGTGGCGAGAAAATGTGCGACCTTGGTCAATCGATCAACTATTACCCGGATCGAGTCGTAACGATTGGGTCTTGGGTAACCGGTGATGAAATCCATCCGATTTCTTCCCACTTCCATTCGGAATCTTCAACGGTTTGCGACAAACTGCGGGTCTCTCGTGTTACGCTTTACTTTCGGCGTGTATCGCACAAGGCAACGAACTCGCGACTTCGCTTCAAATTTGGCCACCAAAACTTATTCTTAACATCCGGTACATCTTGGTACTTCGGGTGAATCGAATACTTTGAGTCATGGGCTTCTTTTAAGATTAACTGTCTTAGACCATCGATATCCGGTACCTGAATCGTCCATTAATCAGTATGTCTTGATCATCCTTAGTGAAATCTTTGAATTTTCCTTCGCCATTTTGATCTTGATTTCGACAACACGGGATCCTTTGGTTGTGCTTCACGAATCTGCTTCTCCAAGGTAGACTGTACTTCCAAATTGGCTATAAACCCTTCGGACACAACTTCTAGCCTTAGCTTTTGAAATTCTTCATAAAGTTCTGGGCAACTTTCCTTTACTTCCAAAGCATTACAGTAACTCTTACGACTTAGAGCGTCTGCAACTACATTGGCTTTCCCGGGATGGTAGTGGATCCCAAGATCGTAATCCTTGATCAATTCTAACCATCTTCTCTACCTCATGTTCTGGTCTGACTGGGTGAAAATGTACTTCGACTTTTATGATCCGTGTAGACTTCACTGCGACACCGATGAGGTAATGGCGCCAAATCTTTAAGGCATGCACTCGGCTAATTCCGGATCATGAGTAGGGTAATTCTCTTCATGTGGTCTCAATTGTCTTGACGCATACGCAATCGCTTTCCCTTCTTGCATCGGGACACACCTAGTCCTTGACGCGAAGCATCACGATGATATCGAAGTCCCAGGATGTCCGGTAGGATCAACACCGGGCCGTGGTTAGCGTTTCTTTAACTCTTGAAAACTTGTTTCACAAGCTGGGGTCCAAGTGAACTTCTTCTCCTTCTTCAACAATTGCGTAAGAGGCTTAGCAATCGATGAGAATCCTTCGATAAAGCGGCGGTAATAACCTGCCATCCCCAAGCCGCGAATCGGGTTCTGATCTTGGGTTGGTCGATGTAACACCGCTTTTACTTTTCCCGGTCAATCGCTACTCCATCGGCGGTCATCACATGGCCAAGAAATCCACTTCCTTCTTCCAAAAGTCACACTTACTGAACTTGGCATACAACTGATGCTCCCTGAGTTTCTCCAAAATTAACCTCAGGTGTTCTGCGTGTTCCTCCTCTGATTTGGAATAAACCAAAATATCGTCAATGAACACCACTACAAACTTGTCTAGGTATTCTATGAAGACTTTGTTCATCATGTTCATGAAGTAAGCTGGGGCATTGGTCAGCCCAAATGACATGACCAAGAACTCATAATGTCCATACCGCGTTGAGAAAGCGGTCTTTGGTATATCCCTAGGGTAGATCTTCAACCGATGGTAGCCCGATCGCAAGTCGATCTTTGAGAACACTCGGCTCCTTCATCCGGTCAAGCGGATCGTCTATCACGGGCAATGGATACTTATTCTTGATAGTGACCTCGTTGAGAGAACGATGAGTCGATACACATCCTCATGCTTCCGTCTTTCTTCTTGACAAACAAGGTGGTGCTCCCCACGGTGACGAACTTGGTCTTACAAAACCTTTCTCGAGAAGTTCTTCAATCGCTTCTTCATTTACGCTAACTAGTGGTGGCATTCGATAAGGTCGCTTAGAAATTGGCGCCGTCACGGCACTAGATCAATAACGAACTCGATGTCACGATCCGGTGGCATTAGGGTAACTCTTACGAAACACATCAGGTATTCTCGACTATTGGTACATCCTCCAATGCAATGGTTCTCAGTTGTTTACTAGCAAGTGTCCTTCACGAACCGATGTGGCTAGAAACTCCACTTTCCTTCCATCAGTACTCTCAACCGCACGGCTCTTGGCCACAATCGGCCTGACTTTGTGCTTGGATAGCCAATCCATGCCAAGAATGACATCTAGGGTTTGGGTGTCTAGAACAATTAAGTTGGCTAGAAACTCAACTCCACTATGAGTAACTTAGCTCCTAAACAACCCACTCTAGAGCTTAGCTCTGCTCCGAGCGATTGAACTAATAGAGTATGATTAAGTTGTATAGCCTCCAACTTATTCTTAGTTGCAAAAACTTGGACACAAAAGAATGCAAGCTCCGAATCAAAAGCAATCGATGCGGTATCGAATTAACCAGAACTTACCCGGTCGACGACGCCGGTGCTTCTCGTGCTCCTTCGGGGTGGCGTGGTTGACACGGCCTCGGACCACGGATTGCGTCCCTCCTCTGGCTGGTTGGGAGCTTGGAAAGTTCCACGTTGGTGACCGGTGCGGTGTCTTATTTGGTGTAGCTCCAAGGTTGAAACGAATCGAGTGATCGTTCCCCTCTGTGGACACCGACGATTTGCGTAGTGGCACAGTTGGCGGCAAGTATAGCACACCCTTGGCTCTTGCGACTTGTTATTCTTTGGATTAGCGTTGGTCGATGCAGAAGTGCGAGTGTTACGAGCAGCTGGGCGAGTCCGAGGTTGGTGCAGTGTTCGGCGGAGTTTCGTGGAGAAACCGGTTGAAGCTGCGGTGGCACCGTCCTTGCTCTCTGTTGGAATTGGCCTCCTCTTTGGATCATCTGCGTTTGCGATTGTCTTCCAGTTCCTTGCGCTTATCCTCCATGACCAAAGCTTTATTGATCGGTTCTTGGAAGTCGGGGAAGGTATGTGCAAGGAGATTGACACGAAGTCGGTGTTCGATCCCTTGACGACTCTGGCGAGCCTTGTGCATTGCAACATCTTACGTAGCATAGCGAGCAAGTTGCGAGAACTTGTTGAGATAGTCGACACCGACAAGCTTCCTTGCTTGTGGCACGAAATTCATCTTTCTTTAGTTCAATAATTCCTTCAGTACGTGGTATTGGCGGAATGTCGAGAGAATTCCTCCCAAGTGATATTCGTGGTGCCTCATGAGCGCGCAGGTTCTCCCACCATTCTGCTGCGATGCCCTCCAGCCGTGAGAGGCATAGAGAACTTTCATGATCGCCGCATTGAGTGATCAGCGACTTTCTTTCAATCACCAAGCCAATCATCGCTTCCACGGGTGAGACATGTCCAAAAATGTTGGTGGACGAGTCCTCATGAATTCGTAAGTTTGGATGGTCCATGGTGACCATGAGCACCGGGCTCTGTCTTTGGTGATTGTTGTTGTTATTGTTCAGTTGTGCATGGCTTGCATCCGAGTCATCATGGTATTCATCACCGAGTCTGTCCGCCATGAAAGCTCCAAAGTTTTGCAAGTCAATTGGGGGTGCTTGTGGCGGAACTGCTCCTGTAGCTGGTTGCTCATTGCCTCCTGATGCTGGGGTACCGGAACCACTTGCAACTGTCTGGCGAGTTGTAACCATCTGGCGAAGCTCCAAGGGTTAGATAAGGTAGCAAGCATGGGGTGAGTTAAGAACTAAGCGGGGGATTGGTTAAACCCAACAACAACTGAGAGAACCAAAAGCAACTTTATTACTTAGTATGGCTTGCAACAGATGCCTAAGGGCCTTTGCAGCTCATACTCACACTCAAAGAAAATAGCGAACCTAAGCACACAATCTAACGCCTAAAGGGCGACACAACTAGGCTTAGACTGACGCGGCTTAACACACTAAGCCTCAGTGCGAACCTAGGCCTTTGCGAACTCGATGCCGAGGTAACCTCCACAACCACGGTGTGCTCTGCCATTGTAGACCTTGAACTGTCTTTGGCATCTTCGCAACCGATCCTAGTGCCGGGCGGTGCAACAGAACAGCGTCGATGGCGCGACAGCTCCTCTCGTTACGCTCCACTTCCTCGGATCTTCTTGATTCTTCATGTTCTTCTTCCTCTTCTTGGTCCGCTGGTGGTGGCGCCCGGTATCTCTTCGGGATGGCGATCTTCTCTTGACTTGGTGCGGGCTCTTGTAGGCACCGTCTAGATCGCGGCCATCATCTCCATGGATTCCTCTTGGGCGACGACGTGCAGGCGAGGTGTACCACCGTGGCATCTTCTTCTCCTCCGTGGATGGATAGTGTGCGAGTAGCTCCACGGCGCCGCTCTAGGGTGGTAGCGGAAGACGGTTCCTTGCAACTCGCGCATGTAGATGTGGCGATCCGGCATGGCCAGCGCGGCGATTCTGTATTCCTTCACTCCAAGTGATCCTCCGACGGAGATGTTCAGCGGTGGCTTGCCTTGGTATTCATCTGGCGTAGATCGTCAAGCGGCGATCGTACCCGCTTATGTCCATCCACCATCTAGTTGTTTCCTCGGTACAACGGACGATCAAAACCTCCAAGTACTGCAAGCTTCCAAAGTTCGTGGCGTATCCTCCACAACGCTCACCATAGGTGCAGGCGAGGCATCTGTCAAGACAGCATTTAGGCGGGTAAGAGCAACTTTAAAGCAATGGGAAAGAAAAGATTATAGCAAAAGTTGAGGCAAGAGAGATATGAGGAGAGTTAAGCATTTGATTAACTTTACAAGTTAATTTTTCTTTAGAAAATAGTTTGGACACTCTAAAGACGGCCAATCTAACTAAGGTCAAGACCTACGATCGGATGGCTCGATACCACCTGTCGGGACCCAAAATGCACTCGGACCCTCTGTATTCTCGCACTAGTCCGGGATCACGCTAGTGCACACAGTGTAACATAGGTGAATATCAATCCACACAAGCGAAATATAACATAAGCGAATAGTTTGAGTAACAACTTAGAGTTTTGACCTTAAGGTCGGGTTACAACTTATTAAGCCACGCAGGCTAACACTAAAGAAATCTACCGCAATGAACGAAATAAACTCGCAAACTCCAATCAAGACACCACGTGCAACCGATGGGATCGATGACCTAGCAATCAACCTTCTTCCACAAACTCCTCCTAAAGCGGCGAAGACTCCTCCACTTCAGAGGTTTGGGCGCAAGTTTTACAACAAGCGTGAGTACACAACCGTACTGCAAATCATACCACGTAAAGTAATATATAGATGCAGCTTATTCCAAAGGAATGGCTTCGTGGTTATTTTGCAGAAATACAACATTTGCAATTGAATACAAATAATAGATTGAAAGCATAATTTAAAACAAATAAGCAATATTAATTTAATGATTGTTTCCACAAAGACACACAGCTAAAGCGATTGATTCACATGACCATATGATTGAGATCACACACTCCCAATCCCACATTTTATGAACACTACCCTCATGTGAAATCCCGAGCATTGTCCATGATCGCGACGCGCTATTCGAATAGATTGATTAACACTCTGCAGAGGTTTGTACACTTTACCCACACGATACAACTAGTGTAGCTAGCACTAATCGTAACATAACGATTCGGCAACTTCGTCTCAACATTGGCGTTCTTATTCACACATCCCATATCACAAAGCTTAACCTATCCACCTAAACCCCAATGTTGAAACTCGTAACCTACTAAGTTAGGCTGTCACGGACATGCGGTCGACAAAGATAGCTCGGTTCAATGGCGCACAGTTAAGTCCTTAATTGACCAAGGCAAGACTTCCAGTTTTTCTAACTAAACCACACAGATAAAACCCAATCACAAAGCCACCAGTTCACACAGTATCCACCACTTGCCTCAGTCTAAATCTTTTACCACCCAGTTGGTTTAGTGCAACACATGCCATCACGAGTAATAGCACACAGCACACACAATTTTATCACACAGTTCCATGATCACTTAGTCAATTTCATAGTTGCACTCACATGAGATGATGACTCGTGGCATGGCTAAGCAATTGTACTCGCATCTAACCAACCCACGTTGGTGCTATAATATTACCAACTCAACCAATCTAGGGTGACAAGGAATTATGACATACAAGGCCGAGGTGTGATGATAATTTGGATAACAACTATGCCCCAAAGCATTTAAATAAAATAATTAAAGTAGAATGCAATAATTTAACACAAAGTAATTTGAAAACTGGGTTCAAGATGATCAAAGGTATGACTTGCCTTGGAATAGGTCTATGTACTGGTCTTGAACTTGGTTGAAGCCTTCTTCGACGAAAACCCCCGAAGTATCGACGTCTACGCACAAACGAAGCAAAACAACCAAAACAAATAAAAACAGAGGCAAAACAAACTCCAAAAATTAAATAAAAATAATAATTAGGTAGATCTCGAATTTAGACAAATTTAGAAATTTGAATGGGCTCAATCGGAGTTAGGATGCAAAAGTTATGCCTTTGAAGATTGAAAATACATAAAATGTGAAAATCAGTATTTCATGAATTTCAATTATTTTCCTAAAGGAAAATCAAATTATTGCGCAAGCTGACGTCAGCGGAGGAATTTCGGAAAAAGAAATAATAAAAGAAATCTCTGACATGTGGGACCCACATGCCAGAGGCTAGGCTCACGGTGGACCAGGTCCACCGAGCCTCGGACTCGAGTCCGTGATCGCCGCGTGGCGACACGTGGGACGCCGCCCGGGCGCCACTGGCCGCCACGCGTGCACGGGCCGACGCCGCGCCGACGTGGATGACGACAAACGGCGGCGGTTACGGCGTGACGGCAACGGCGACAGGCGGCGCTCCGGCGAGGTTCGATGGTACCAGATTGAAGCCCTTGTTATCGCGAACGTGATGGTGCACTCACGAGCGGCCGAGGCACCCGGAGATGGCCGGCGGCGACGTTTAAGCGGAGTAACCGATATTTGTCGGATCGGAGTTCGGCGATGCTCGGCGAAGTGGAAAGACCAGAGGTTGCTTATGCTCGTGCGATCTTTGGTGGTGCGATCGGCGAGCTCCGGCAGACCGACGGCGGAAAAGCTCACCGAGACCTTGCGGGTGGAAAACCAAAACCAAAGAACGGCGGCGCGCAGGGCTCTCGTGTGATCTAGGGTTGGGGTTTTGGTGCGGGTGTTCAAGCGATCCCGGGGGTCCTATTTATAGGAGCTCTGGTCCGGGGGCGTGCGGCGGCGGAAACCCTAAAAAGGAGTCTGAGATGAGCACGAGAGAGAAACGGAGATAGAGTCCATGACGGGATAAGGTTCCAATGGAAACGAGTGCGGGATAAGCGGGGATAGGATTTGGCGAAGAAATCCGGCGCTTTAGTTAGAAAGCTCGTTGTCGGATTGAGCTTCTAGAAGACGGCAATGGCGAGCGGCCGACTTCGGGACGCGGAGAAGAAGGCGCGACGAAGACGGCCGACGCGCAAGCGGGCCCACACGTCGCTGGCTAGGGTTAGGATGCGGCGCGCGGCGACACGGCTACTAAAGCGACTCAAGATCGACCGCTCAATCTTGATCCAACGGTCCACAATCATCGAAACATTCGACCGTCGTTACCTCACGCGCATCTAGCCGCCCCCGCTGATCCAACGGCGAGAGTGAGCGCGCGCGAGAGAGAGAGAGGCGGCAGCGGGTCCACTGTCGCTGGGAGGCGCGCGCGCGGTGGCTGGCCGGCATGGCAGGGAGGCCGGGTCACACCGCTGTGCGATAAGCGAGGAATGGGCCGGGGAGATTAGGCCCGAAAGGATTTCCGAGATTTTAATTAGTTTTTCTAATTTAGAAAATACTAGAAATTCAAATAGGCAATAGAAAATAACAAATGAACTCAGAAAAATTCTAGAAAAATCTAGAAAATATATCTGAGCACATAGAATCCAAATAAAATAGTTTTGGGCTATTGTTCATGTTGGGATTATTCACATTAAAGGTTTTTTATTGTAAAGTCCAATATTAAGCTTTTGAATTTAATTTCAAATAAATCCAAATGGTGAATTTTCTTCCTACTAACTATTTAAAAGATTTTTAAGCTCTGACAATTGGGATGTTACAACCCAACACATAAACACCACCTCATTTTACCACAACACAACACACACACACACACACACACACATCCTCCTACGACTCGGAGTTAACACACACCAAAGTACTACGTCAAGAGAGGTCCCGTATCCCTATAGTGTGGTTAGCACACAAAAGTGCTTGGATCAATGGCGCAAGTTATTCAGTCCTTGTTGACTCGGGCACCAACCATTCACACCCAAAAACACACCATCTTACCATTGTGCCCAAGTCTAAAACATTTATTTTTCAGTTTTAGTTTTCTCAAATAATCATAGCACAAGGTGCTGAACATAAAGTCATAAATAAGTTTTTGTGTGATCAAGGTTATCGACTAAGTCGACAACCGCCCAATTCTACCGGTAGCTAAGCATGACTAAGCAACATTACTCGTAAACTACTAAGTGATAATAGCTCCTCCAACGAACCCTAAATCACAACAAAATAATCCTAGGCTTAGTAGTAGAGGATAAACATTTGCCTACAGATTATGCATCTAATGGGTCAACTAATCGACATTAGTTTAACAACAAAATAGCAATGCATACGTAGAATTTGCAAACAACATATCAGACTTTGAAAATAATAGGAGCAATATGATCAAATAATGCTACATCTGCTTGCCTTGCTGGTGTTGCTCTTGCTGTAGAGGATCACTCTCGGGCTCAACTAATTCTTCGGAACCTAACGCAAGAACGCGAAAATCCAATAAGAACGAAGAACACCGAAAAAGACAAATCTATGAAATTTGCACAGCAGGAAGACCATGATTTTAAATGAATTTAACAACAAGAATCATTCAATTTGGACTAAGAATGCAAAAGTTATAGCCTAAACAATTTCTTTCAGCTGAAATATTCAAATTAAATTGTTTTCTGTTACTGTTCATGGCATAATTTTGCAAAAAGTTTTATAACCTTAAATTTTTATGGTAGGCAGAACATGGTATCCTAAAGACAACAAAATTGGATTTACTTCATTTGGAGTTAAATAGAATTACTTATGATGTTTCTAAGTTATGAAACTAGGGCATATCATTTTTTAGAGGTAAGGACATGAAAAAAACCTATTATATATTAAAGTACATTATCATAGGAATTTAACAAATTTTAGTTTGCTCAATTTGGAGCTACAGAGAATTACTTATGCATTTTACAAGTTCTAATGAATTTCTAGAACAATAATTAATACTAAAGCAAGCTAATTCAACCTATACCATTTTCTGGTACAGAATAGTGTCTACACACATTTTTAGATTAAAGTTTAGTTAAACAGAAATTTAACACAATTGGAATCACTTAAAATGGAGCTAAAATGAATTAGTTATGAAATTTTGAAGTTTAAAACTATTTTTAGTTGACAAATAAAAACTTACTAGAATTAAATCAAATATAACTAAATGGAAAAGACGTGGGCCGTCGATTGTGAATCGAACGTCCCAAACGCGAGGGCCGAACATAACGCGCACAACGCACATACCACCAACCGTTGGATTAGATCCAACGGTCCACTGCGTGGGAGGTGCTCGGCGGTCTGAACGTTCCAACGAATGTGGGCCGCTGATCTAAAGATGGGAGGCTCGCAGCGAGGGTTCCGTTTGGAGGTCCGAATGCTCACGCCATCAGAGCCGCATATCTAGAAATGAACGGCGAAAAGAGATCGAAACGTTAGAACTCCGAAAGCGCTGAGGAGGTCTGGACCGTTGGATCTAGATCCAATGGTCCAGAGCTGCAGAGGAGGTCCTAAAGTTAAAGATCTACAAGAGGAGGTCCTGAACGACTTAGATCTCCTAGGGGAGATCCTGGATGGTCAAGATTTACTCGGAGGAGGTCCTGGGCGACAAGATTTAAAAGAGAGGAGGTCTTGGACGGTCAAGATCTCCACGGGGAGGTCCTTAATGATCAGGTCTAAAAGAGGGGAGGTCTTGAACGGCTCAGATCTCCATGGGGAGGTTCTAAACGGTCAAGATCTATCCAGGGGTGGTCCTAGAGGTTAAGATCCGAGAGGAGGGAGGCCCTAAGGTTTTCTTTACAAAAGACCAAGGGGTGGTCTTTTGCAAAGAGGACCCCAAGGGTGGTCCTGAGGGTGGTTTTTACAAAAAATGACCACACGGGTGGTCTTTTCGCACAGTGGTGATCCTAACGGTCAAGATTAAGACCAAGGAGGTCCTTAACGGTCAGGATCTAAGCTGGGGGAGGTCCTGGCAACTAAGGTTTCATAAAGGAAAATCCTACGGTTAAGAGCTAACCCACAGAGATCTTTAACGACTAAGATTACACCTAAGAGGCCCTGTGATTTGCCTAACTTACTACAACAATACAGAACCCCGCACTTTGCCTGCTGGCTCGCTGCCGGTGACTCTGGTCACGACGACGCAAGCCCACAGCAGCAAAACATGCACAATACTAAAGCGAACACAATGGGAGCAGACGGCGGAGCTGGCCTAGAACGCCAGCGAGCCGGAAAGTGGTGGAGGAGCAAATACGGCTAAAACAAAAAACGGCGAAAAGCTCCGCGGCGATCTAATCTAGCAGGTGCTTAAGCACTAAGGGGCTATCGCAAAGGTACCTAGGCCTAGAGGAGGTCCGGAGGAAGTCGGAGGAGCTCTGGCGGCGGAAACTTGCGCCGGAGCGGAGGCAGATGAGGCTGAGAAGAGGCTCTGGACAAAGTGAACACCACCGGGTTGTCAAAATAGCTTCGCTAAGGCTCAAGGAAAGTTCATGAGCAAGGAATCGAAGAGGAGAGCACCTTACCGGAGTCGGGGATGAAGGAGCCCACCTTCGGCCGCAACTGTGCCAACTCGAAATTTGGGTAACCCTGCGAAGGTGACCCCAAATTGAGTTAAGGGAAATGATTAAGGTGCCAAGGAGCTCAAAAGGGCACACAAAGAAGGGAGGATGAACCACTGGAGCACCAAAGTCACCAGCAGCACTTCCATCCACGGCCAACAATGGCGATTCGGGGATTCTGTGGCTTTGGGCGCTCAAGTGAGAGGAGGGAACTAGGACGGTGCCGGAAACAGAAGAATGGGGAGCTCGGGGGCTTTTTATAGCTGGTGAGCAACGGTCACAAGCATGAGGGAGCTCCACGGTGAGCTCGGGTCCAAGCTCTGCTGCGAATGGACAGAGAGGATGGGAGCAGGTGGGGAAGACGACTTTAGGGCAAAGCGTTGACAAGCATTTAATGCCAAGACTCAGAGACGCCAAGGGTGATGCACAGGAGTTGACGGAGCACAATTGCTCCCTGCCATGGCACGCGTGCTTGTACGGGCACAACGAGGAAGAAGAAGAACAACAGAGGAGGTCACGGAGGCCGTGGCCGGTTAGATTTGAGACGGACGGCTGGGATTGCTCAAGACCTCCGGAGATCCAAAACGGCACGGGAGGTCTGAGGCATTGGATCAAAATCCAACAGCTCACACACGCGCCCAAACGACTGCGCCTGGTGCAGTTAGGTGGTCTGGCTCGACCCTGAGCCCGAGTCTAACTCAGGCCCGATTGGTTTGACTAGGGTTTTAAAATTAGAATAGAAACTTTGGGGGATTGTTTGGGGTAGCAAACTAACTCCAAAATGTTTGAAATTTTTACAAGAGCTTGCTAACCTAAGGGGTGACCTTGTATAAAATTCTCAGAGGTTTTCATGCGGTGCATTTTGCTCCAGAAATTCTGCGAGGTTCTGAGCTAGGGTTTGACTCAAAGTCAAACTGGTTTGACTGGCCTGTAAAAATATTCAAACAATTTCTAAAAATTGTGAAATTTTTCAGAGGAGATACACAGCATCCCTAGAATTTAGGAAAAATATTTGCTTCTTTCTTAGCCGGAAGCAAGGGGCGACATGGCTTAGCCAAGGAGAACGACATGGAGGGGGAGGGGTGCTACAGTGCTACAGTACCAACGGCGGCACTGTAGCATGGAATTACTGTAGCAAACCCTAGGGTTTCCCCCTCCTTTTGTTGGTGGTTGATTTCCTTATGGGCCATGGGCCACTATGGCTAATTCCCCCCCTTTATGGCCGGCCACCACCTCCCACCTTTGGGCCAAATACTAATGGGCCTGAGGCCCCGGCCCAGGTTGTCCAAATTTCGCTGTAAACCCTCTCTTTAATTGTTTAAATAACTATTTTTTGATTAGTCCTTCCCTCAATTCAATTTCTAAATAGTTCTTTTCTTTAAATAACTTAATTCTCTCTTGATAATCCTTTCGAATACTTTTGGGGTATTACAGTACTCCATGTACTTATTTTTGCTATAAACAATGTTTTTCAGTTGAGAAGGCTACAATAGTTCATCGTCAGTCAATAAGGTCTACTTCAAGGATCGTGGAGAACTAGGTCGCGCTACCCTAGCTGATTGCCTGTGGGCATATGGATGGGCTCCACTGAAGTTATTTTGTTACCTTCTGCTACAGCTTATTTGAGCTATTCGCCTTGTGAGGCCTTAATTATAAGTTTTGACCTTATAGTCATTACTCTAATAATTATTGTTATATACCTATTTATTAGTCATCTTTGCATATGGAATGATATTTCATCAATATTGCCACTATGTGCACTAGCGTGATTCTGGACTAGTGTAGTATACACAGAGGGTTCAGATTTGCATATTTGAGTCCCAACAGAGGTGGTATCAGAGCCATATCGACTGTAGGTCGTGACCTTAGTTAGAATGGCCGCTTTTAGGAAAGACTTAAAAAGCTATTTTACAAATAGAAAATCTTAATGATGTGCTATTATCACTTATCTAGCTTCTATACTCTTCCATTCTATTCCTTTCTCATCTATTTTCTTCCTCACCGTTTTGAGTATTAAATTAGACTCTCTCTCCTCATAACTTCTCTAGTTTGTCGTTATCTGTGTCAAATGTCTTGGTGGATGTCCAAGAGTCCTTTGAGCAACTTTTTGAAGACCATACAACCAACAACGTATCAACATCTCTTCAAGTGTTCAAGATGAGTTCGTTGCAAGAATTGAAGACCAAGAAGTTGTACGTTGCCCCTATCTTTCTCCAAGATTTGCCTACAAGGAACACAAGCAATCTATGTTTGATGAAGACCATGACCAGTTTGAGTTTTCTTCAAACTAGCCATATAGGATAAATCAGCTATGGCTCCTCTCGTGTGTTGAGCCAAGTCACCTAGTTAAGTTGGAATTTAATCGACTAGACGATTAGATTTTTGTTTTCCTTCTTCTGTGTGTAAGTTTGCTGTGAGTTTTATGCTTCTTAATAGATTTTTGGCTATTTGTGTGTCCCTTAGTGTTCCTTGGGTAAAACCAATTCCCCTTAGTAGATTGTCTTCCCTTACTTTGTGCATTTCACTCTCATCTATTAGCCTTGGTCACTCAACAGATGGAGAGCCCCAGTGGAGCCATCCTTGTCAGTAATCTTGAGACAGTCCATGCCAGCTTAGATCTTGTCAGTCCCAGTGGACAGTTGTTAGTACCAGGAGTAGCAGATCCACACATCATACAATTTGTGGTTGCTCAGGCTCAATGCGTGAACACAATGATGCAGAACATGAACAACATGATGACATAACAGAATCAGACCACCGCTACCATAGTTAATTTGTTGAATCCAAGTAATCGGGCAAGCCGTTGTACCATCACCAGTGTCAGTACCAGAGAAGATGCTAACCAACAACTATCTCCAGTGCCAGTAGTGACACCTCAGAGCCTGAATTAGTTTCCTACCACCTAGAATCAGCTCATGCAAGCGGCGATGCAACCATTAGATAGTAGTAATGTTTGCAATGATGCAGAACTCGTTGCCATCCCAACAGCACACCTTCAGTTCAAGTTTACGAAGTTCATATTGACCAAGCCGCCCGTCTTTGAAGGATCAACCACACTCAAGGATGCAGAATCCTAGATTCACTAAAGAAGAGAAGCTAACTGTTGCACAATGCAACGATAACGAGAAAATTTTCTATGTTGCTCATCAATTGGAAGGAGTTGCATTAGATTGGTGGGAAAACTTTCGCACCACCCATCAGGATGAGCAGACCATCACTTGGGCAGAGTTCACCACTAGTTTTTGCCAACAACATGTGACATCAATCAAGAGTGATAAAGAGAAACCTACTATTCCATTGTCCTACATTCGATCTGGCTGTCGTCATTTGATGTGCTGCCAACCAAATAAGTTAGAAGATTGTGCATGTGCCCATTGTGGAGAAATAGGCTATAGTACTGATGAGCACAATATCAATTGTTCCAATTGCGAGGGAAACTATTTCGTTGGAGAATGTCTAATGAACAAGATCACATGTTTCTTTTGTGAAGGCAATGATCATTGCGAGCCAACGCCCCATGTATTCGGTGTTGACACGCAACACAACATCGATGAGAAAATTTTCGAGCATTGTCTAAGCATTAGCAAAAGAAGGCAAACCATTGTTAATACATGAATTTTTAGTGAGGGTCACGAAATAAAATGTTGATCATGACAACCAACCTCAAAGGAGAAGTAAGTAAATATCATGAATAGTGTGTTTGAGTGTGGTAAGCAAGGCCACTATGCCAAGAGATGCCCTACAAGCGACAAACTTCAACCTTCAAGAAGGATAGTCGCTCGCCATAGTCTCGCTAGAAAAGTCACAAGGTTCGACATGTTTATGCTGCAACTGTCGTGGAAAAGGTCACTACATCTGCTAGTGTTCTTAGAAGAACCAGCAACTCACTCCAGATGCAAGAATGCCAGAAATTGTTTCAATCAAGATTGTAACACCCAGAGCAGGTGGTAAAGCAGTAGGATCGGTGTGTCCAATGAATCAGTCAAAGAAAAGGCATTTGAACGATGATGTTACCACGAAAGCCTAGATTGGTGATACCAGATCATGCAATGTCATGCCTCCGTTTGTAGCAATAAAATTAGAGAATCGTTGTAATCTTCCCTTGTGCCAAAAGAACAAAAAGGTGGACATCTTTGTATGCCAGTTATGAAGGAAAAAGAATTATTGGATATTAAATCATTGGACACCGCTCTAAGCATATGCCATTGCGAGTCGAGTAGTCAGGTGTTGAGTTATGTGATTCAAGGTCGTAGAGCCATAATCATGGAATGTGATGCTAAATTCTAAATCACCATTTTGCATATGCAGTAAGGCAACAGTAAATGGTTGAAGAATTTAACCATGTGATAATGTTGGTATCCTTAAGAGAGTATGCAATTGTCATTGCAAGTGATCTATGCAGCACACAACTATATTAGAAGTCAAGTATGTCTTTGACTTGGTACTCAGGATCAACCAATTTTAGAAGGAATTATGTTAAAGGTGAGTTATGAAAAAAGTTGTTAAATGAGTTTGCTAAAATGATAGAGCAGATCGAAGGAATTTCCTCCAACAAAGGCAATGTCAAATCAAGTTCATCAGCTTAGCAAGCATTAGTTATGACTATAAAGCAAAATGGTAGCACAAGAGTGTGCGAGAATTTTAGTCTATCCAAGAGCTAATCTTTATGACCTCATAATCAGTCTATTTGAGTTGTAAGAATTTCATCTTTCCCTAGAATCATCTGTGAACAAGACAGTGTCAGTTGAAAATCAATGAGATAGTCATTTCGAGATAGCCAAGACCCTCAACCGTCATAAAAGGAGAAGTTCACCTAGGTTGCCAAAAGTGAACTAAGTTCATGAGAATTTTAAAAGAGACCGATCACTGCTCTAGTGTTCATACTTCCAAATATCAAGAAGAACCTTGATAACTTTTATCACAGAACATCCAAAAGTTAGTGTGTTAAGAAGTTTTCCTTGCACTTCCTAACAACTAAAGTTTCAAGTAGTGAATTATCATAGTCATAATTCGAAGTTGGTATCATGGAACAACAAAGATGGATTGAGAACCATGAGGTTGAAGTCCGTTCTATCAGGCCAGATTAGTGTAGTAGCAGATGCTTTGAATCAAAAGAGCTACCACAAGAATCTGTTGAAGAGTCAGCCAAAGTTAGCTGTGAAATCTAGAATGTTGAGTCTTGAGTCACTGCAAGAGTATATATCTATTGAACCCTAGCTTTCAAGCCAATGCTAGAAAATCAGACTTGACCAGACAGTTTTGTCAAGAAAATCAGTTTTCCCTTACGCAAGATAAAGCTTGAGAATCCACCAAAGGTGAATGAAAATGATCCATGAATCAATGAGCGTATCTGAATATCTGATCAGAAGAAACTCAAGTAGATCGATATTCAACCCCGGCTGTTGATTCCATGTATTCCATTTATCTAAAAGTACCAAGTTGTACAAAGATCTCAAAGTTATACTGTGAGGATCCAATATGAAGCAAAAGGTCACAGAATGTGTTACCATGTGTTTGATATGTCAGAAAGTCAGCTAACATGTTATAGGCCAGTCAAAGTACTCCTATATCTGAGAATTCAAACATGGGATTTCCTAGAGCCCAATTGGGATGTAATTTCTTGAAGAGTGACTGTTGATCATTTGATAGAAATTTACCACTTAATTCCTGTCAATATCACTTAGTCTGGAGGTTGCCCAGCAGAGTGGTATATGATAGAGGTTGTTTACGATAGGAGTTGGTATAGTGTCAGACCGACATAGATGGCCACTATGCAGAATGTGCCAGAGGAATTACCGTTAGATTAAAGATCCCAGTTCACCTCATGTTTCTAACAAAGTTTGTATGAAGCCTTGGTACTCATTTTAGTTCAGTACTATGTATCACTCTAAATTAGTGGACAGATCGAAAGAAGTAGTGGGTTTGTGCCTTAACTCATAGTACCAATTGGAACAAGTAAGTGTTGTACGCAAGGTTTCCCTACAACACCATTATTAGCTTGATTTGTAGTTGTCACTATTTGAAGTTCGCAGTGGTTGATCGTGTAAGTCATCGCTGAACTAGAATCAGATCAGATCACAAAGGATGTGGACTTTACATTAATCATGAAGCAGAAGGCCAAGTGTCTTTAATCCTAAATTGATAGTAAGTAGCTCGGTACAAGTAGAAAAGTTATGCAACTTATCACCCTCGCAATCATGCCCATTCTCAGGATACCTGTTGAAGTGTGTTAAGAATTTTACGACAGATGTGTGTTAGTCAGTTCAAGATTTCGAAGCTCGAAAGAAGAGATACTTTGTCAACCTGAGTTATTAGTCAGCAGCAGGATTTCTTCAACTCTAGAAGTGTCTTCAAGGCTGACCAAGCAACCATCGTTAGAAGCAATCGAGTTTCAAGATACCCTTTCCTATCAAGAGCCAGTTTGTCAAGTTCTCATTGAAACACGAAGTTTAGCAAGGAACAAGGCATTTGTTTTGTAAGCGTTCAGAAGAGCAGTCCCATCAAAGTCAAAGCAGTTTGAAAGCAAGAAGAGAACCTTTTCTATAGCCAGCCTAAATCTCGGGGCCGAGATTCCTTCAAGGAGGGGAGGTTTGTAACATCCCAAAATTTGGGTTTTCAAAAATCTTTTGAGTAGTTTAGGTCCCTAGAAAACTTCACCAATTTTATTTGAATTAATAAGAACTTTCTAAAATTAAAACAATTTAATTTGATTGATATAATTGTAATTAAATCAAAACCAGTGTTAGTTGGGTTCCTTTTGTTCCAAGGAATTTTCCTGTATTTTCTTGGATTTTTTAGCTTGATTGCTATTTATTTTGCCTCTTTTGATTTTCCAGCCTTTTCCTAATTCTGAAGTCCTTTTCTTTTTCTTTTTTCCTTCGTGGGCCAAATCCTTCTGGCTCACCTCATTTTCTTTCCCCTTTGGCCCAGCCGAGCCAGCCCGCTCTTTTTTTCATTCGTTGCGCCAAAGCTAGCCTTCTTCCTCCTTTTCCTTTTTCGTCTTTCACTACCATGCAGGCCCCCTTGTCAGCTACATCTTCCCATACATCTTGGACTCCACCCGAGAGCTAGTGTCTAGCTCCCATACACAATGCTGCCATGCTCTGCATGGACTCTCCCTCTCCGGTGCATATAAAAGCCGAGCTACCGTGTCATAATCTGCGCCTCGATCTCCTCTCTCAAATCCCCAAATCAGTTTCGTTGATTTTGGTTTCATTTCGCCGCAATCCGCAGAGAAGCTGTGCACCACCAAAGGTCTTCTCCGCTGCGTTCCACCTCCATCTGACATCCTCCAGCCACATCATCACCACCATCGAGTTCGCCTCAAGACGTTCTACGTCGAGCATCCGTCGCCTTCGCCCGAAGATCACCGAGTCATCGCCGACCTTGCCGAGCCCGACACCCAAAATTGTTTCTTCGCGTTCCCCACTTCTCCAGTGAGTTCTTCCAAAATCCATTCACGTCATCATGTGTCCCTCGTCCCGATCTATCTTTTCCATCCCTTAATTTCAAGTTTCATCCACCGTATGCAGTGCTTTTTCCCTTCTGTAACACCATGGCTATTCGGAAGCCAAGATGTCACCTAAAACATCTAACATACATCCATAATGCGGAAGAATTTGAATAAAATCAACTAATGATACTATCAAAACAACCAAGACATGATGAAGGTATCCTTCCTTCACCATCTAATCTATTTATTTGGTTCATTGATAATGAAAGTTCACATGCGATAATAATTCGACATCAATGTGGAGAAGGTATCCTTCCTTCACCACTTATAAATTTATTATTACAGTTCATCATTTACGAATGTAAGATAGAACTAAAATTTAATCTTGAACATGAATTGGATGATGTGAACAAGTATTGCGTGTCTACTCCTCCCAAGTAAGCCAACATCGGGGTTACCTAAAATAAACAAACAACGCAAGAGTGAGTCCACGACTCGGCAGCAAATCTGATAAAGGGGCATAACACACATATGAACAAGTCATCATCATAAGAGAATATGAGCATACATCGAATGAAAACTTAGGAATGCATGGCATGAATGAATGTACTCAAGGATGGATGCACACATGCTTATCTGCAGTATAGCGAGTGACACACCGTCGGTGTTCACTTAAGCCCGCACCTTAACAAAAGTGCGGGGATCCAAGTCCTATATGAAGAACGTTTCATATAGGTGTCCAAAGCTGCCCATCTTTGGAATTGATGGGTCTTACGTGCCCATCTTGGAATTGATGGGTCTTTCAATCCACTCCGTGGGCGGGACATGACAATGTCCAAACCTACCCACATTGGAATGGTGGGACTTACAGTCCACTCCGTGGACATAGCATGAATAAAAGGATGCATGATATGAACATGAACATTGCTAATATCATCTTTCGCATTTACTCCACATATTGATAGAACATAACCAATTCAGCATTTCGGGTATCACAAGATGTCACATCATATTCATGTAAACATTCACAATCACAAACACTTAAAACCAACAAAGTACTTGCCTTCGCGTTGCACGCGTTAGCGAGCAACGATGGCGCTCCCAAACCCGTAGACTCACGGCCTAAACAATTAAATAACCGAAATAAGAACAACATAGAGCCCATCATGAATTAATACTCTACACTACCCTCTTGCACACCCAAAACATAGTCATAACCGAATCTGAAATTCCAGCGGTAACATGGAATCACATCAGGACAGCAGCACGGTAAAGACCAAAACTAATGATCTGGGACTCCAAAGAGATGAGCCCAGATCCTACACGAGCTTAACAAATATATCTACAACTTTGTAGTTGACGAGATAACCCAATTCGGCCAAACTAAATTGCTAACTGTCAAACGAAATAGCAGAACAGAATCTGGTGAGCAATTAGAACAGCAGAACTAAAACGTCCATAACTTTTAAACTACAACTCCGAATTGAGTGTTCTTTAACAATCTGAAAAGGTTATGAAATTACCTACAATAACATAGTTGGCACGACATTCAAATTTTGCCTTTAACAAAAAGTGGCACACGGGTCAAAACTAAAGATAGAAACTGACATACAATCTGGACAGACTGACCTACAATCTGGACAGTCACAAAGAAAAGTGCATAACTTTTGATCTATAAATACAAATGAGGTGTTCTTTATCAATCCTGAAAGCTAGTGATATCACCTTCAAAATTTGTTATGGGCAAGACCTCTGAATCACCCTCTAACTAGGCCATATATCAACCTATACAGAGACTGCTAATTCTCGTCAGGATTCTGGACAGCAGATAGTAAATCTATCATAACTTTTGACTCGAAAGTCGGAATGAGGTGATCTTGGCGGCCACCGAAAGCTAAGAGCATCCTCTAAATAACTCTAGGAGATCAAAATCCCTAATTCTACCTCTAAGCATACGAAACAGGCCGCGCAAGAAACTGGACAGAATTGAATTTGTAGCAGCAGCAATTTAACCCAATCAAACTAATGGAATTCGCATCTAATACAACTTAAACAGCAACTAACGCCTCTCGTTACCCTTGTAGAACCTTAGGGAGACGCTTATCAAACACCCCGAAGAAGATCCCTTCTCATCTCCTCTTTTCTCCCCTCTTCTCCCCTCTTCTTCTTCCTCCTTGCGGCAGGCCAAAAGCAGGAAATCCTCAGGGAGGTGGCAGCAATGGAGGTTCATCTTGAGAGGGAAGGTGGAGGCACCAAGGAGGGAGAGGGCAGTGTGGCGGCTGCCAAGGAAGGGGTGAGGGGAAAATTTCGCCAAGGGAAAAAAGGGAGGTGTGGCTAGGGTTAGGGGGGTGTGGGGGCGCATGGGCTTTAGGCCCATGATGCCTCCCCCCTCTTGAGAAGGACCGGCCAGCCCACGGGCCATGGCCGAGCCCAGTTGCCGTGAAAACCGATAACCCCCTCTCTTTACAAGATCGATGAAGAACAATTCCCGAATAAATTTGATCGCTACCGATTAAATTATTTTCTTCCGATAGTTGATCCTCACACTTTCGGGATTTACATTCTACCCCCCTTATCAGGATTCGACCCCGAATCTAAACACACTTAACCGAAAGAACAACCACGACGGAGAACGAACAACGGTAACCACGTACCCGTTGTGAACAACACCGGCTAAGGCTCACGCACGCGAAACTCCAACTTCCTAAGTAGCCTCTCCCTCGGACTGAAAAATACCACAACACAACGACGTAACACGACGTCTGAACTAACACCCAACCCGGTACTTCCAGGTACTCACTCAACACGAGAACATACAAGACGTTACGTACTCCGCGCATAGACTCGAGACAGTCCGGCGTACGCCAACTAGCGAAAACAACCCAATGTACCTTGGGTTAACCTTCCCAATGATCCGAACCACATGACAAGCACAAAGAACACGAAACTCTTATTCGCCTCTCAATTGAACTCTTCACGAAAACAAGGATCACCTCCTTTAACCGAATACACGATCGAAAACTTTTAAGCAAACTCTTTTACCGCAAAACACACACGAAAGAAAGATTCACATCACAACTAGACGTTACCAAGCGGTTCTGAAGAGTAAAATCAAATCGAATTTCATTACGAAAACCTTTCCACCTTCCAAGTGGCAGTTTGCGAATAAATGTCACAAAACCAAAGGAGGAACAATTTTAAATGCCCAAATCAAAACTTCCTTTATTCCTCCTGAACCGATAAGAACCACACATGCCAAAATCGAGTCAAACTCAACTTACGAAAGACATTGGTCAACAGCATAAGCTCAAGCAAGAATAAAGAAAATGCTTCACTAATCAAGAAGACATCTTTTTCCTTAGTTTCACTTTTTGGAATAAAATATCTCTCCAACCTTGGAATTCGAATTCATCGCATACCACACGTTCTCAACCTCTTAATTTAACATTCTCAAATTTAGGCTTAAACCGAAACACATCATCCACACCTTTGTGGAGAGACTCTATTGATTCCACTTAACACTCTAGACAAACTGATGACATTACTTTGGTAGAGGGCACCAAAGCACCTCAAAGACCCACGTAATCTCATCACCTCCAACTTTCAAGAATAACACGTCAGAATCCTTAGTACACCCGCTCATGAACTACATCAGAAGGGTTCTATCGACAATCATTCAACTACTCAGAATACTCCAGTTTTCTATCTCCTCTACACACAAATCGTTGGGCGACCAAAAGTTTAGCATGAAAATGGAAAACCCAAATTTAACCCCTGAGACCTCTACAACGAATTCCTCTTATAACAAATAATGAAATCATCGGATTAAATCTCTAACATCCCCACGATTCCGACATTCTCACTCATTGACATCATCAGGAATCACTCACACAACATCGCAATACTTTCCAATTATGTTACTCTGTAAAATTGATTAAGGTTTCCATACATTTGATAATCCGCAACATTTCAACATGAACCAAAGTTCTGGAACTACACTATATCATAGGTTCTACTTACTTGAACACTATACGGTTTTACTTCGAAGCCATACATTCCATCTGAATCAACTTCCCTCCAAGAGGTTCAGGTCAAAACCAAGTCATCTTCTACCATTCCTCCAATAGCTTGGTAGCAAAATCTCACCACTACAATTACTTAACCACCACCACGGTTGCCAAAATTACGCTTTGTAAAGATCGCAACACAAAACTATTGATCCTTTCTCAAAGAAAGAGACGAACAAGGACAAATTTCACCACGGGAAAATGTTGCTGCCCACAGTGAGCACGAAACCAAAAGAAATAATCGGTAATGAAGATGCGGGACAACGAAAGTTGAGTTCACAATGAGGGCACGCACCCTCTAAAAGGGAATAGCAAATAACCACCATTAAGAGAAATAGCATTGCGATTGAAACTCGACAACTCTTGAGTGAAAAGAGCAAAAAGTTTATGAACAATTCGAATGACTACAAGTTACAAAACTTGACTCAAATTCTTAAATATTCCTACTGCACTCTTTCCTTTAACACTGAAATTAATTCTTTGACTAACATCGCTTTGCCACAACGTACAAGATAAGATCTTTAGTCCAATCCACAAGGACTAATTAAGAACCAATGAAATTCTTCAATACGTCATATTTGTTCGAACAGTTCAACTACACAAGAACATGAGATCCAAATAATCTCAATCACCAAACTCAAAACTTTTCCAATTACGGATTTCATGAAAAGCAAGCGATTAATCTCCTTTTAAGGAACCAACATAATTTTCTTTAATTGCGACTTCACGTTGCCAACTCAAACCAGAAATCCGTTAAGATTCAATCACATGAATCTCTTAAGAAGCAACAAGACAATTCAATACATCAATTTATTTAAAATAATTTTAGCTACCGGTGATTCAATAGCTCAAAGAAAATATCACAAAAGCTAAACTTGAAATATTCTCATCGAACGATATCACCAAAGCGATCAAATTACTATGGGTACACTTGAAAGACCCACGTGAAAAGAATGGGTTGATTCTTTCTCAAAAGAAGAGACAAATGGAAACGACTTTCACCAACTAGAAAACTCATCTACCACTCGCACTGAACACGGGACCAAGGAAGAAACCAATTAAGCAATGAACTTATAGAACATAAGTGGAGTCCACAGTTGAACGTTATGCCTCACAAGAAGAGAGTATCGAACCTTAACAGATAAGAACAAATAAGTATTCAAAATCGAAGCACTCGCATCACTGAAGAACCATTATAACTTTGCAACATATCGTTACTCGATAACTTCATTTACCACATAAAAGCCCGAACCCTCAAAAGATCATGAACATAAAACTTGAAATTTGATCATTTAGAGAATATCACCATGGGTGATCAAATTACTACGAGAATTAACCTCATTCTCACATTTTGACGATTAAAAAAAACATCGACAACATATACTAGTACCAAGAATCATCAAACTTTATTACTCCATCCTAAAACTTCCCAAAGGAACATAAACCACAAAGTTGAAACAAATTTATTATAACCGATTATGCTAAGCAATAACAATATCACAATGCACGCTATCAAAGCCTACTTACGAAATTCATCTACTCAATCTGTTGGTGTTGCTCAACACCTTCTTGATGATTCATTAACAATTGATGATTGTACTAATCATGTGTGTACATATGGTACTAATTTCATTTGCAATCACATAACCACATATAAACATAGATTCACATTTCACCTTTGTTGAAATCATTTCAAAACATGATTAAAGATTCACTAACATAATTTTCTATAAACAAGGTTTCATGAATCGATACACGGCACCCATCCGGTACTTTATACAAGTTTCAACAATTTTAGTATACCAGGAAATAGATAAATCTAGCTCTTATGTAAGATCTATAGGTTCTGAATGGATATGGACAGTCTTCATTTAACCTACACCATGTATCAAATACAAGAACATTTCAAATTAATCAATTTCACTTTCATGGATGGTAGTTAAGAATAATTGATTTGCACCATGCTAATAACCCAACTTGGTAACTCATATCGTAACAATTTATTCGTTTAGTTATAACTTCTCATTTTAAGCATGGCAAGACATCACAAAAGGATTCTAACACCTTACTACAGCAAAAGAGAGACTTCAAACCTCAACGTTCGAAGTAATCCAAAAGAAACGCATAAAGCCAAAGCTTTCCCATGCAAACGAACTTACGTGGAAAACTCTCACTAACCAAGCTGTCAAGCGAGTAAATGAGTCATTCTTTTTCAATGAGAAAGAAGGAGCAACCATGAAAACATCACTCTTGCCAATTGACAACGACCACAAGTGGTAAAAGCAACTCAACGGTTGAAAAGCAATATTTGTTTGAGAGAACCAAGAGGATCTATTGAAAACCATAAACTATCATGAACCACAAACCGGAGAAATTCATCAACCACCACAGGACAAGAATTGGCAAATTCAGAAATCAAGAAAGAGAATAACTTTCTAAAGCAACTCACGCTTAACACCTGAAACTATGGTACTCGGGGTAACTACTCCTCTAACCACGTACTGCGAACAGTGGTGTAACCTGGTGAATCCCAGAGTAACAACCACGACCTCCACTTCTGATCATTCGTTTACAACACGCTTCACCAAAATACTCAATTATGAATATACAGGATCATCTCATGACAATCATAGAATTAGTTCATAGATATTGCATATCATAACAGATCATATATTACCAACAAGGATGATAGTACAGAAGCAATTCAACAATTGCTCAACAAAATGAAACATAATAACAGATATTGCGGAAGCAATGTAATTTTCCAACCCCACCTACTGTGCACAGTGTGTCAATTTAATAACTTAATTACCATGGACCTAAAGCCCGCTCTGATACCAACTGTAACACCCTGGCTATTCGGAAGCCAAGATGTCACCTAAAACATCTAACATACATCCATAATGCGGAAGAATTTGAATAAAATCAACTAATGATAGTATCAAAACAACCAAGACATGATGAAGGTATCCTTCCTTCACCATCTAATCTATTTATTTCAGTTCATTGATAATGAAAGTTCACATGCGATAATAATTAGACATCAATGTGGAGAAGGTATCCTTCCTTCACCACTTATAAATTTATTATTACTGATTCATCATTTACGAATGTAAGATAGAACTAAAATTTAATCTTGAACATGAATTGGATGATGTGAACAAGTAGTGCGTGTCTACTCCCTCCCAAGTGAGCCAACATCGGGGTTACCTAAAATAAACAAAACAACGCAAGAGTGAGTCCACGACTCAGCAAGTCTGAAAAGGGACATAACACACATATGAACAAGTCATCATCATAAGAGAATATGAGCATACATCGAATGAAAACTTAGGAATGCATGGCATGAATGAATGTACTCAAGGATGGATGCACACATGCTTATACCGGTATAGCGAGTGACACACCCGTCGGTGTTCACTTAAGCCCGCACCTTAACAAAAGTGCGGGATCCAAGTCCTATATGAAGAACGTTTCATATAGGTGTCCAAAGCTGCCCATCTTTGGAATTGATGGGTCTTACGTGCCATCATACCGGAATTGATGGGTCTTTCAATCCACTCCCGTGGACGGGACATGACAATGTCCAAACCTACCCACATTGGAATGGTGGGACTTACAGTCCACTCCCGTGGACATAGCATGAATAAAAGGATGCATGATATGAACATGAACATTGCTAATATCATCTTTCGGCATTTACTCCACATATTGTAGAACATAACCAATTCAGCATTTTGGGTATCACAAGATGTCACATCATATTCATGTAAACATTCACAATCACAGCACTTAAAACCAACAAAGTACTTGCCTTCCGCGTTGCGACGCGTTAGCAGGCAACGATGGCGCTCCCAAACCCGTAGACTCGCGGCCTAAACAATTAAATAACCGAAATAAGAACAACATAGAGCCCATCATGAATTAATACTCTACACTACCCTCTTGCACACCCAAAACATAGTCATAACCCGAATCTGAAATTCCAGCAGTAACATGGAATCCCATCAGGACAGCAGCACGGTAAAGACCAAAACTAATGATCTGGGACTCCAAAAGAGATGAGCCCAGATCCTACACGAGCTTAACAAATATATCTACAACTTTGTAGTTGACGAGATAACCCAATTCGGCCAAACTAAATTGCTAACTGTCAAACGAAATAGCAGAAAAGAATCTGACTGAGCAATTAGAACAGCAGAACTAAAACGTCCATAACTTTTAAACTACAACTTCGAATTGAGTGTTCTTTAACAATCTGAAAAGGTTATGAAATTACCTACAATAACCTAGTTGGCACGACATTCAAATTTTGCCTTTAACAAAAAGTGGCACACAGGTCAAAACTAAAGATAGAAACTGACATACAATCTGGACAGACTGACCTACAATCTGGACAGTCACAAAGAAAAGTTCATAACTTTTGATCTATAAATACAAATGAGGTGTTCTTTATCAATCCTGAAAGCTAGTGATATCACCTTCAAAATTTGTTATGGGCAAGACCTCTGAATCACCCTCTAACTAGGCCATATATCAACCTATACAGAGACTGCTAATTCTCGTCAGGATTCTGGACAGCAGATAGTAAATCTATCATAACTTTTGACTCGAAAGTCGGAATGAGGTGATCTTGGTGGCCACCGAAAGCTAAGAGCATCCTCTAAATAACTCTAGGAGATCAAAATCCCTAATTCTGCCTCTAAGCATACGAAATAGGCCGCGCAAGAAACTGGACAGAATTGAATTTGTAGCAGCAGCAATTTAACCCAATCAAACTAATCGAATTCGCATCTAATACAACTTAAACAGCAAATAACGCTCTCGTTACCCTTGTAGAACCTTAGGGAGACGCTGATCAAACACCCGAAGAAGATCCTTCTCATCTCCTCTTTTCTCCCCTCTTTTCCCCTCTTCTTCTTCCTCCTTGCGGCAGGCCAAAAGGGAAATCCTCGGGAGGTGGCAGCAATGGAGGTTCATCTTGAGAGGGAAGGTGGAGGCACCAAGGGAGGGAGAGGGCAGGGGTGGCGGCTGCCAAGGAAGGGGGTGAGTGGGAAATTTCGCCAAGGGAAAAAAGGAGGGTGGCTAGGGTTAGGGGTGTGGGGCGCATGGGCTTTAGGCCCATGATGCCTCCCCTCTTGAGAAGGACCGGCCAGCCCACGGGCCATGGCCCAGGCCAGTTGCCGTGAAAAACCAGTAACCCCCCTCTCTTTACAAGATCTGATGAAGAACAATTCCCCCGAATAAATTTGATCGCTACCGATTAAATTATTTTCTTCCGATAGTTGATCCTCACACTTTCGGGATATTACACCTTCTCTCTCCTCTCTGACCGCCACTCTTCTCTGGCCAATTAAGTTGCCACCGTTGAGCTCCCGCATTCATATTCCCCACCATCTTCATCCCCTCGCCGCGTTCTACGCCATGCTTCCCTTTCCTTCACCGGAGCATCGCCGAAATTGCCTCGCCGCCATGCAAGCCGCACCCACCGCCGCCTTCCTCGTTGCCGCCGCTCCTCACCACCTCGACCACGTCACCATCTCTGTCTCGTCGTCCTTATTCCATTTTCCCCATCAGTCGGAGTTTCTTCGCCTTCGTTTGCCGTTGACATCGTGTGCCAGAAACCACCGTAGAGCTCCTCTGTTCTCTGTTGTCTTCTCTGTTGGTTTCCTCTCCTCTCTCTAAAGCATGGACCCTACATGTCATACAACCCATGTAAACCACAGAACAAATCCTCTCTCTTGCACCTTGGTCCCACATGTCAGTTAAACCTTGGTCAACCCTCCTCCATGAGATTGGTCCACCATGGACTAGCATCTCTCTATGGACCTAGTCCATAGACCAGTAGCCCACATGTAAACCCCTAATCCTATTTTCTAGAATTATTGTAATTCTTGAAAATCCATAAATATCAGTAGGTCCCACATGTCAGTTTCTCTCTCCCATTTCTTTTTTAGCATTTTCTTCCCGGTCAAACTACTGAGAGCTCATTATTCCTCGTACGAACTCCGATTGAACTCATTCAAGTTTCTAAATTCATATAAATTCAAGATATATCTTCCAGTACCATTCAATTTCAAATTAGAGTTTGTTTGAATTGTCTTTTTGGATTTGGTTTGTTTTGCGTGTTCTCTCTCGTTAGACGTTGAAGTCCCGGAATCGTCCGAAGGAGCTGAAGGTCAAGGAACTAGAAGATTGAAGATAAAATAAGAATATCATTGTTATAGCAAGGCAGGTTGTACCTTTGACCATGTTGAACCCAGTTTTCCAAAATTACCTTGATTCAAATTATTGCATTTTACTTTAAGTAATTATTTAAATGTTTTGGATTAGATATTCACTCATTTGATTATATCCACTTTGCCTATTGTATTGCCCTAATCTTTTATCACCCTAGCTTAGTTAATTATTAGTTGGTAATATCTTAGCACTAACGTGGGTTGGTTAGATGTGAATAGTCTGACTAGCCATGCAACGGGTCATTGATATCATTTGAGTTGCAAAAATAAACTTAACTAAGTGATTATTGAACTTATATAAAACTGTGTGCAATATGGTGTTACTCGTTAATAGCATGTGTTGCACTTAACCAACAGGGTGTAAAAGGATTTAGAATAAGGCGAGTGAATGGGCTGTGTGATATGGTGGATATATTCTTTGGAAAAAGTGAATGGTAAAATGATAGGCTTGTGATTGGGAATTGTGAATAATGATTAGTAGTTAGAATTTGGCAGTCTCACCTTGATCAATTAAGGACTTAATCTTATACACCATTGAACTGGGTCTTATCGTACAACCATATGCCTAATGGGACGAGCCTAACTTATTAGTAAGTTACGGAGTCTTGATATTGACTACTCGGGTAGTAGGTTAGTAATGTGTGGCGTGTACCACTGTTATAGGGTCACATCGATGGACGATTTGCTGCTTCTAGATCCAATGGTGTTCGTCGTACCAAAGCACTGTGTCAGGATTGGTACGATGGTAAAACACATCGGGAGAGTCAATTGTTGAGATGAAGTTTCGAAAAGGTTTTGTTTTGATTGTTCAATCGCATACTTCCGTATGGCGAGTCATGGTAGCCATGATGAGTTAATTGTATCTTGTCGGTAAAGTGTATAATCTCTGTAGAGTGTTAATTAATCTATTCAAATAGCCGCATCCTCGGTCATAGACATGCTCGAGGATATCACACGAGGGGGTAGAATTCCATAAAACAATTGGTAAGAGACAACTCTGTGATTTAACTTATATGACTGTATGAAAGAAATTGATTAGGCTTTTGTGTCCTTTGTGAAAATACTTGTTAAACTATTATTGTTTATTTTTTTGAATTACGCTTTCAATCTATTATTCTTATTCAACTGCAACTGTTGCTTTTATGCAAAAGAACCATAGATGCCATATCCTTTAGAATAAGCCATCGTCTATAATACCATTATGTGGTCTGATTTACTGAGTACTCTATGTTGCTATAAACAATGTTGTTTAGTTGAGAAGGCTACAACAGTTCATCGTCGATCAACAAGGCTTACTTCAAGAATCGTGGAGAACTAGGTCACACTACCCCAACTGATTATCTGTGGGCATATGGATGGGTTTCACCGAAGTTATTCTGTTACCTTCGCTGCAGTTTATTTGAGCTATTCGCCTTCTGATGCCTTAATTGTAAGTTTTGACTTTAAGGTCTTTACTCTGATAATTATTGTTATTTGCCTATTTATTAGTCATCTTTGTATATGGAATGATATTTCATCGATGTTGCCATTGTGTGCACTAGTGTGATTCTGGGCTAATGTAGTATACACAGAGGGTCTAGATTTGTATATTTGGGTCCCGACACATCCCTTCATGTGCTATATAAGAAGTAAAGTTGGTGGACATAGGGGGACGACGAGACATGAAGGGAGCATCAAGGTGGACACAGGGGGACGACGAGACATGAAGGGAGGATCAAGCTCTAGTTTTAGTGGCTTCCTTCTTATTGTAAGCACAATCAATACAGCAAATACAGGAGTAGGGTTATTATTCTCTCAAGAGAAGATCTGAACCTGTATAAAATTCTTGTATCATTTTCTATGTGATTTCGCTCTAGGAGAGCCCTAACATTCATTCATAAGACCGATACTAATTCATCGACACAACTGAAATGATGTGCTACATGATACTACACCACATAGCAATACATTCCATCTAAAACTATCTAATTAATTCAATTATTGCACACAAAAAAATTCTACATGATTAACGATATATCCAGAACTGAGCTACACACAACTAAAATGATGTACTACATGACACTACACCACATAGCCATACATTCCATTTAAGCTATTTAATTAATTCAATTATTGCACCAAAATAAATTCTACACGATTAACAACATATCCAAAACTAAACCGCAAGATAATACACTACATAACAATGTATGGAGAACTTTCTAAACCATTCACGTGCCAAACTATAAATAATATCTATACAATAAACTAAACTATACACATCTAAAATGATGTATTATGGCAAACTACACTACATATCAATACATCTAAAATTATCTAATCCATTCAATTCTATGTAGCTAGTTTTATTTGCTAACCTACCAGAGTCTTGAATTTAGATACAAAGTTGCAAGAATATTTACCTACAAGGTAGACGATCGGATCTGCTCCCCCCTCTCCTCCCTCCTCCACTACCAACTAACAACAAGGTCACTCCTCCCCTCTTCTCCTCTCCCTTCCCCCCTCTTTCTTTTTTCTCTTGATAGAAGTGACTTTCGGTCAATTTTTTTGGGTTTTTTATAAACTGTCCTTTGTCGCTATTTGGAATAGTGACAGAGTAATGTGGGTTCTAGTCGCCATTCTAAATGACGATTGACTTATAATTTTAGGCTAATCGCTATTTGAAATGGCTAACATCGAACCGACGACAGAGGCATTTACTGCATGTTAGGTGAGCGACATGGCTAACATCGCCATTTCAAATGATGATTTGGCCTTATCATCATTTGAAACGACGGTATAGCCTATTTTTTTTATAAGAAAATCAAGTATTTTTTATAATTTTTTATTAAAATAATATTATTTAAAAAATTCGGAGCCACGCGGAAGTCCAAAAGTCTTGTCCGGTTCGGCCGTTCGGGTCTTGTTTGTGTAGAGCCACGCAGAAGTCCAAAAGCCGGGTTCGGGCAGAGCCAAGGCCTCCTGTTTGTGTAGTGTTGTCTCGGTCTCCTCCGCGCGAGCCATCCCCAACACTTGCAGCACCATCCTCCCCTCGCCGCCCGCCTTCCCCTCCACCGCCGCCGCTGACGGAGACATGAACCAGCCGGTGCAGAAGAACACCCTCTATGTAGGTGAGCGTAGCATCAGCGCCCCTCTAAAATACTTCTTTCTTGGTCCTGGCCGCGCCCACCACCTATTCGACGAAATCCCGCAGTACATGGTTGTTGTTGGGGGTTCCCTTGGTGGATTCCCCGGCCATGGCCCAATAACTTAGCTGAGCTTCGTTCTTGGTGGCTATCGCACAGGTGGGCTGGCGGAGGAGGTGGACGAGAAGATCCTGCACGCCGCGTTCGTGCCGTTCGGAGAGATCAAGGACGTCAAGACGCCGCTCGACCAGGCCACGCAGAAGCACCGCTCCTTCGGCTTCGTCACCTTCCTCGAGCGCGAGGACGCCGCCGCCGCCATGGACAACATGGACGGCGCCGAGCTCTTCGGCCGCGTCCTCACCGTCAACTACGCCTTCCCCGAGCGCATCAAGGGAGGAGAGCAGGGCTGGGCCGCTCAGCCAAGTATGTCACGCTTCCTGCTCTGTCTCCCCTCTTCAATCACACCCTTCTTTCTTGCTTGCTTGGTTACCTGCCTTATGGCTAGGACTGCCAACTGTGGCTACTTTTTCTTTCTAAAATTCGATAGCAATTTGGTTCAAATGCGTGGTTGGAAGATTAAGGTGAGGAATTGGTAGGAATTGTGATTGTAGGACCGCAGGTCTAATGATTTGGTAAGGGGTTAATAACAGCATTATAATTTGTCTTTAGGTTTTCATTACAATGGGTTTTCTCCAGTTTAATTCTTGATGGTTTGCTTAGGAAAATGTTTATGTGAAAACTGAAAAGGTTACAAGTGTTAAAGATCCTGGTTTCTACCATGATTAAACCAGCAGTTCTATTAGTTCACAGCCAGGGCATATTAAATGTTAAATGCTTGATCACAATGTCCCAGTACTACAAATGTGGGAACTTAATCTAGCTGTTAACATTTTTTTAACAACAAAGAATTTGTTTAGGGCTTTGTACAAGTAGGATGAATTATTGTGCTGAAAGCCTGAAACCCAGTTTAAATAACGCCAACAAGTTGTAGTTTTAGAGTATTTATAGGATTCATATTTGTTCTATTGAGGTATGCAATGCAACACTTTATGTTTGGTACAATGAACAGATGAAAGGTTGTGTTAGGTGCTGTGGCAATTTTTAGGGTCTTGTAGTTTTCTAACGGGTTGCTTCCGTGTTGAAAATAGTAGCTGCAGCACTCAAAATGTTTGGTTTGGTTTGTTAAAAATCTCAGTTATGATATCTGGCCCGTGGCCGTATGCTGTTTAACCACCCCACCCACCTGGGTTCCAGTCCTAGGACCGACATGGGTGTTCACCTCCTTTAACGAATTGGCAGAGCACCTGCCCTTATTTTTTTAAAAAAAATCTCAGTTATAATATATACTATGTAGTATTTCAAATGTTTCAAATTGATTCAGTTGTAGTGGTCAGCATTGCAGAATGAAAGAACGAATTGAGTGATATATAAGCAAAGACCATGAGCTTTATATCTTCAGGCTGTACGAAACTGTATATCATAATTAGGTTGATATTGATGAAGAAATTATTCAGAGTTGAGAGGTTTGATCTTGATTACAGGAGCATATGCTAATAGATGAAGTCGAATGGTGCAAAAAAAAAATTCCCTTTTAGTCTAGGATGCCTTTTGTGTTTGTTGTGGTGCGGCAACTCTTTGATGTACTCTAATGATACATCAGCTTAGATTTCTTGTGAGGAAAATACATAAGATAGTAACACCGAAGGTACGTAGAGCATTTGCTGATTATGCAGTTGCCATTGCTGCAATTTGAAATTTAAAACAATATCTTTCCGACAGACCAAAAGTTGCTCCTTAGCCTTGGCTAGTGTTGCACTCTATCCAAGCACGTAGATTGGTTTGTCAGTTCTCTATCAAAGACAAACTACAGTCTTCAAATTGCCAGCATGTGACCTTGGGGCCTTGGGCCATAGCAATGGTACTTAACTACTGATAAATCTTTTGTCCATAGTATGAGTTCATTATTTGGCTGGTATACTGAACTAAGTTTAGTGGATAATTGGATTATTCCATATGCTGTTGTTTACTAATGAAGAAAGTAGAAACATGACTAGCAGATTTCACATGAATAGAGATTACAGAAGGCTGCCTTTATGATCCCTGTGTAGTGAAACCACTGCAACAGAACTATTCCCATAGGAAGAAACTTGAAGGAAGCATAGTACAAAAAGTTGGATCGGTGATTGAACCGGACAGACTACCGGGTCATCAGTCCAACTGCCGGTTCGCTACTTATTAACATGTTATAGTTGGACGATATTTCTTCTTCCGAAAAATGCAGGAGTGCTCATTTTTTTTTCTGCAACTGCCTAAATTAGTCCAATATTTACAAAGAAACAAGGAGAATCTCATGGCTAATTCATCGTATACATGTACAATTCTTCCCAAAACCAATGCATCGTGGTCAAGCCGTCAAGGAAGCAGATCAGAGGCAGTTTCCAAAAAACACACACACACACACACAGAGCATGCTATCAGAGGCAGTTTCTAAATGGGAAAGGTTGGGGTGGATTACTCACCACCTTTCAAGCTATTACCAGCCACCCCCTTAGAACATGCTGCAGTCTAACCTGTCCCATGGTAGTGTACAATATTTTTACAACATGCCAGGTTCCATCACTGGACGGTGGAACACAGTGTACTTTGCCCAAACTTTAACCTCAATTTGAGTTGTACTTCAAATCATGAGTCCAAGCTGCAGGCTTGGAACAGTGGTGAGAGTAGTGTTTGCCACTCAGTTGTTCAAGGTTCTGATCTGATATGAATGTGGCTCAGCAAGTGATTTTAGTAAAAAGGAACTAATAAAGCAATAAGAAGGTCTGTAACAGTGGAATTCTGAAGTGTGGAACAGTGCAAGGAACTTTCATCTTGACGTTATGTTTTGAAAGGTCATACTACCAAGCATAGGGATAAGGCAGAACTTTATACACCTTTTTGGTTGAAATGTTTCCTTATACATGACTTTTTTTCCTTCTTAAAATTCCATCAATATAACCTCTAATTGTCTTATTCTGTAGGAGTCATTATGGTGTTAGATACACCTGCTGAATAAATTGCGAGTTTGATTATGTTGTCCATTCTCACTGTATGTAGATTATCCATTTACTGTTTATGCTTCTGTTTTAGAGTTTGTAAACATTTAGATAATGGCTGCTGTGGAGTTTCGGCTTCATCTAAGTCTGTCATCAACATTGACTGCTAACCATACATGAACTTATGGTTAAACTTCTATTGCTCACAAGTATATTTGTTTCTTATTCAGTTTGGGCCGATGCGGATACTTGGTTTGAGAGGCAGCAACAGGAAGAGGAAATGCAGCGCCTTCAGGCTGAACATAGCGCAGCAATGCAAGCAGCAGAGAAGCTGCACAGGGAGAAACTGGCTGCTGAAAGAGAAGGGGAGAAGGAAGAAGAGACAGATACGAAGGCAGATCCCATGGCTGCAGCAGAAGCTCAGGCCTTGACACAAAGCACTTAAATCGTGGGATATTAATGTTAGAACAAGTATTACATGCATGTCCATTTGTCAAATACATTCCACTCAGTGGTTACAATAACATGCTATTCTTGGTCAGTTAACTTGCTAGTGCTGCTAGTTGTTAAACTAAAGCTAATCCTATTTCTTGTAGAGATATTTATATTTATACTGGTTATGTACCACTGGCATGGAATTTGGATTATGGTAAAATGGGTGCTCTGTATCTAGTTATGCTGTCAGCAGTGCCTGAGTTAGACCATTTTGGCGTTATCCCTAACTGAAGATCCTTATATGATTTAAGGTTCGGAGATGATTGTGCTTTTTGAGCTGAGCCATGGATGATAACCTTGTTGATGATTTGATGTTGTCTCATCGTATAAATTGGTATATGTGCTTCTTAGTTTCCCTTGCAAACATGCACGTTCTCATTGTTAGCTGAATACAAACAACTGATGCCCAACGAATAGCATGAAAGGCGTGCCATGTTCCCCATCACAATGGTAAATTGTACCGCAATAGCAGCTTAATGTTGGTGAAGTACTGCTCTACCAATAATGCATTCAGCTAAGGATGTGGCTTCAGCACGATGCCTAGGGACGCTAGAGAATTGCAACTGAGTGGGTGTGCAACAGTGTACACGAAGCAAATTACCAAGTTTCCTGACACCTTTCCATGCCTACATGTATCTTACACGTGAAACCAGAACCCCAAGGAACTTGTCATCTCGCAGCAAAGCCAAAAATATGTATAGATGCACCAGCAAGGCCAAGTATTGTATAGATGCGCCCACAAGGGTATACAAAGCAACAATTCTCTTACAAAGTCATAGATATTGAAAAAGCTTAATATAGCTTTCATAAGCTGTAGTTCAGCCGCGGCATGGAGCAAGCTTGCCTCTGATCAAATGAATTACACTCGTATATTAATTTATGCCATCTACAATTGCAGGGCCTTCTTCAAGAGCCTTCGATGCAAAAGATTTGCCCCGCTTCTCGAGTTCATGTAGACCATACTTCTTGATTTGTTCTCTAGTATTGGTTGCTTATTTTAGTCTTCTTGTCAAGACATACTTGTTTTGTTGAACTAATTTGGTCCTAGCAGACTGTACATATGGTGCCATATTGCTCTCAGATCATTCGTTAGCTCATGGGAAGCCGTAGGTTCTTGTCAACTATGTTGAGCATCGCTTCCTGTTGCCACTCTAGCAAGGGTAGTAGTGCTTGTTAGGAAACCTTGGCCTGGGCCTGGGCCTGGAGCCTTGGTCTATGATGGGCTTCTCATCTCCTCTAGTCTATAAATAGGGGACATCATCCATTGTAAACAGTTGATCATGTGAAGAAAAATAAAGAGAGAAAGAGCCCCCCATATCTCTGTGTCATTTTATTTTATGTACTCTGTATGTGCGATTCCCTACGAGGTGATCGATCGGACCGGACTCGCCGACGACGGTTCCTCAACACGTTATCAGCACAACTACGCTCTCCGGCCTACATGGATTGAGAAGGTAATCATCGAAGTGATACTCGTAGATTGAATCATGTTTTCTAGTTCGTTTTCTAGATTTTTTCACGGTGTCAATCCGCTCTAATCTACCGCTAGCCGACTTGGAGTCGCCAGCCAAGCTGATCGGCACTATAGATTGAAAAAAAACTGGCGCACAGCACAGCTGCCCCGCATGGCACCCTCCGGCCGTCCGCACACGCCCACGCCGTCGGCCCAAAGCACGCGCCGGGTGCTCTCGTGCACTGCGCCCAAAGACAAAGCGAAGCCGCTAGCCTCCCCGCATTGGTGCGCCGCTCGGCTTCCCACACGAGTAGGGGTGAAAACGAATTGGATAGTTTCTGATCGATCTGGACGGGAACGTATTCGGATTGTCTCGGATCGGATTTTCCTCAGATAATTCTCGGATCGAAACGAATTCGGATTTTTTTGTCGGAAACGGAAATGAATACGGTAGGCATGCTATCCGCGGATACGAATACGGATTATCCGGATAAGACGAAGGCCGGATATCCGGATTTCGGCCCAAAAGAGAAAATGAGATTTTAATTGATTTTCGAATTTCAGAAAATGTAACAAATCAAATAGCCTTTTAGAAAATAGCAAATATAGCTCAAAAATTATAGAAAAACCATAGAAATTCCTTGAATTATTTTCAACTTAATAAAATTAATTTTAACTTAAAGTTGGTTTTTTATTTTTGCACATAAATTATTTTTATTTTCCGAAAAATAGTAAAAACCTCTTTAAAATCCAGAAAATTCAAGAAATTAATTATTTTTTCACTTTAAATCCAATAAAATTCCAAAAAACTCAATAAATATTATTTTTTACATTAAAAACTAGGAAATTAATTAATTGACTTTATTTTGTTATTTTTTCTTTTTAACCAAGAAAACTCTTTTAAATATCAGAAAATCCAATAAAATAATAACTTTATTAATTTTACTTTTGGTAACATACTTTGGGATGTTACAATCATTTGCGTATAGATTAACCATCCAGCCTGATCGATGTTAGTGTGAATTAAGTTTTATGTATATGATGAACTAAGTGTGAATGCGTGATGACTTATGACTTTGTGAGTTATAACTTATGAGCTAAATATGGTAAACTAAGTGTTATTTTTGTGATGAACTAGCTAATGCAACTTGCTAGTGCCAATCTTATGTGTGGTTGCTGAAAATATGAACAATTCATGAATGTTTGCATCAAATAAACTAGTTATATGTTTTCGTTAATTTCTGGCATATAATTTAAGGGATTTTCATGTTCCAAAAAATATCCGCGACTGTATTCGTTTTGATTCGTATTCGCTCTATATTCGTATCCGTATTCATATCCGGGGTATTCGTATTCGTATTTGAATCTGGGAAAAAATATGAAAACAAATATGGCAGAGTCATTATCCGTCCATATTCGATCCGTTTTCACCCCAACACACGAGGCGTGCCGCAACCTCGGTCTCTGCACAACCAGAAGCCTAGGAGCCACCGATGCCGCATGACCACGGGCACGAGCACCATGGCCCGCATGTCGCCATGGCCGCCGCGGACGCGCCTATACGCGCGCATCGGCCGTGAGCGTAATCGATGAGAAGTCGCCGTCGCGCGCCGCGCCCGGCAAGCACGGCGTGCGGCTGCCCTACGTGTCGTCGAGCCGCCAAGCCTGTCAGCGCCGCCCGACGCCGCGCTCATCACACCACCGAAAGGTCACCGCCACCCTGCAAACGCTGGTGAGCAAGAACGCCGGTCGAACTGCACCCGCGCTGCGCGCCGCTTGCACCCGTAGCGCGCCACCGAGTCGCGCACGCCGTTGCGTCGTGCCTTCGCACCCAAGCCAGCCGCCTCGCGCCGTCTGGCTGCAAGCCCGCACGGCCGCACTCCCGCTTGGTCCCGCACGTGGTGTGCCGCATAGCGCTACCCGTGCCACCCGTAACACCGCCGGCCGCACGCTTGCCCGCCTGCCCGCTGCTTGCCGCCGATGCGTTCCTTCTAAGCCTGTCCCGTGCCACGCCAGCAGCACCGAGCCGTCCAGCCCGTGCATGCCAGCGTGCTGCTGCCGACCTCCCTCATGAGGCGCACAGCTCGTCGACCTCCCACACAAGGTGCACCGCTTGCCGGCCTCCCGCATGGGCCTACTGCCACGTCGTCTGGTCACCTGCACGTGCTGCCCTCCGGCCGCCTCCACGTGGGCGCCCCTCGCGCCACCGCGTACCTTCCGCGCCTGCTGCATGCAAGAAGCACTCGCTGCCGCCTCCGGTTTGAGCGCCCTTAGCCGCCACCTTTTTGTGTGGTGTGAGGAGCATAGTTATCAATTCCATTCCGGAGGCCATTTCGGTTTGCCTTTCGGTATGGAATATGCCGGTACCAGTCCATTCTGGTGTACCGTTATGTATTTTATTATAATATATATATTTATAAATATATGTGTAATTATATGCACACATAATTTCACTTCAAATACATAACCATAGAATAAAAATGACACATCGTTCAATCACTTCATAAATATAAAGGTCGTATGTAGTTAAATAATATAACATGAGTTCATAATTTCATACATTTTACCATAGTCTAGCATAATTTCACTTACCGAAGGAGTAGTATTGGACTCAGCCTTCCGAACTGATTCAAACAAGTGGTCACTTCAATTTTGAATTATTTTTGACCGGTACCGGAATGACCAAAATGGACGGAATGGACTGGAATGGGCCGGAATGGTGGTATTGACCGGTATTGAGGCCGGTACGGGATCGAGGCTACAATGTGCTAGTTTAGGTGCCGGTATGGCATATTCCAGCCATTCCGGACAATACCGAAATGGAATTGATAAGTATGGTGAGGAGGACACCGAGCAGCTAGGGTTAAAAACCCTAGCCACCGGTTGGGCCGTGATGGGCCGAAAAAAAGGCCAGCCCATTAGTTTCTCGGAAAAAAGATAAAAAAATAGGGAAACTCGGAACATTTGCAAAAGGACCCTCAAATTTTCTGAAATTATGCGAACAATTTCTCAGAATTGAAATTTAGCAGACTAGCCCTCGAAAATTGCAGAATTCACTAAAAATTCATATTTCAGCATAAAAAGTCCTCAGGAATTCAAATTTTGAATTATTTTTAGCATTTGAAGCATGTTTAGCACTGCTATTATTATTTTCTACGCTTTTCTGTATTTACTTACTGTTTTGATTAATCATAATTGCTTAAATTACCTTTAATAACTGAAATTAGCAGTAAAATTATAGAAAAATGCATAGAAAATTATGGAACATTACGAGAGTATTTTGTACCATTATCCAATTTATTTCATGCATTTTACCTGTGGTAAATTTATGTATTTTTGCATGCACATGTAGATGACAGGTATCACGAACCAGGAGTTCTAAGAGCTAGCCCAGCACGGGCAAAACTACTTGACTTGGACTTCTGACGTCAAGATAACACTTGGAGCCAGGAAGCTCGCGACTGCCATTAGGATTGGTGCATCGAATGATGCCAAACCCACCCCTAGGGAAAATGATCATGCACTTCACTTTCTCAAGCACCACCTCAGCCTTATACTCAAGAATGAGTACATGGCAGAGAAGAGTGCGCTAGCCTTATGGACTTCACTAAAGAAGCGGTTCGAAAAGCTAAAGTACACCATTCTTCCTCATGCAGAGCAGGAATGGAACCGACTGAGATTTGCTGACTTCAAGACGGTTGGGGAGTACAATTCTGCTCTGCACAGAATCTGTACCAATCTTCAACTCTGTGGCAGGCAAGTCACAGATGAGCAGAAGATTGAGAAGACGAACCTTCCACCCCAATGTAGTGCAGTCTTCGTGCAATTATCATTAAGACGGCTATAAGGAGTATGTCAAATTGATTGATATTATGCAAGTTGCAGAGGCTCAAGATGACGTTCTCTGCAAGAATTTCATCGCCTAGCCACCTGGGAGCTTCGTTGGCCACGAGGCCAACACTGGGAGCTTCAAGGTGTGGAAGCCTATAATGAAGAAAAGGGGAAGGAAGGGCAAGGCCGCAGCCTAGAAAGGCAAGACAAATGCACTTTGCCTTTACCGAGGGGGGGGACTCACAACAGCTGCCTGCCTGAGAAGATAGCAGCTGAAGTCTCTAATTTCTTGGTGGAATCAATCTAGTGCACAGAATGCACTTAAACTTTAAATGTCATTTAAATTGTGTGTGGAATAAATTATACTTTCGCATGGATGATGGTTGTACGCTTGTGTAGAGCCTTAAACAATTTATTTCTCGTGATAGTTGGATGATATTATTTAATTCATTCATTTATTCAGTTAATAATAGTATGATATGTTCTGATATTTGAAGTATTTTATTTATGTGTTGATTGCTTCCTACTACATATTAATAAAGTACTTTATATTAGAACGCGTATGGTGTCCTATGGAGGAAGTGTGCTTAGCTAATAGCAGCACAACAAATACCATCTTGAGAGAGACGAAATTCTTTCAGCCGATCAGCAAGAATATTGGTAGTCTTACGCAATCACAGGCAGTGATGCTTGTATAATAGGCTCAGGAAGGGCCACAATTATACTCCCAATCGGCACAACTTTGGTTATTAAAGAAGCCTTGTTGTATACAAAATCGACTAAAACTCTCCTAAGTTTCAAGGATATTCGCACTAACGGTTTCCACATAGAGATTGAAGAAAAGTATGGTAAGAAATACATGCTCATTACAAAGCGTGAAAAAAGTGAAAATGGTATTAGAATGACTTCCTTCATTTGAGACTGGGCTATACTATACTAATATTAAGGCACTCGCAGCTTATACTGCCCTGAAAACCATATTTAGAAGCTCTGAACTTTTCTATCTCTAACATGATAGATTAGTCCACCCAGGTCTTAGAATGATGAGAAATATAATTAACAATTCATAGGGACATAATATCGATGTAAAAAATTTTCCGAATTAGGAGAATTTTGTATGCCCCACATGTGCCACTGGAAAATTAATTACTAGACTTTCTATTATGAAAGTGAAGGATGAAGTCTCTGCATTCCTAGAACGTAGCCAAGAAGACATTTGCGGTCTTATACAGCCCTGTCAGGGCCATTTAGATATTTTATGGTGTTCATCGATGCTTCCTCGAAATGGTCGTATGTATGTTTATTGTCTACGAGAAACCACACTTTTGCAAAGCTAATCTCATAGATAATTAAAATTTAAAATAATTTCCCTAATCATCATGTGAAGTCCATCAGAATGGACAACGCCAAAAAATTTACTTCAAAGGCATTTGATAATTATTGCATGACAATGGGAATTAAAGTTAAACATTTCGTACCGCATGTCCACACCCAGAATGGACTAGCAGAGGCATTAATTAAAAAGGATTAAATTTATTTCTCAACTGCTTTTGCAGAATTGTAATTTACCAACTACATGTTGGGGACACGCAGTCCTGCACACATCAACTCTAATCAATTTTAGACCGTCGGCATATAACATCCATTCACCTATACAACTAGCGCAAGAGTCAGCACTGAAAATTTATCATCTTCGCAAATTTGGGTGCAAGGTTTATGTACCTATACCCCCACCATAGTGAACTGCAATGGGTCCTCTCCGGAAGTTTAGGATATACGTTGGTTATGAGACAACATCCATAATCAGGTATTTGGACCCTATAACACGAGATTTACATACTGCTTAATTCGCTGATAGTATATTTGATGAAGATAGTTTCCCATCATTACGAGGACATCAACCCCTAGATGAAAAATATCGGGAAATTACGTGACAAGCCACAGGAATCCATGCGCATGACCCACGTACTAGTGAAGAAAATAGAGAAGTCCAAAAGATAATTTATTTGCAAGTATTAGCAAATCAACTGCCTCACTATTTTAGTGATTTGAAGAGCATGACCAAGTCGCATGCGCGTGCACGCAATGCACCGGAGAGGGTTGAAATACCAAAGAAAGTTGAAGGTACCCCTAATCCCATCCAGAAGCCTCAGAATAAAAGAACAAGAACCGTGGTCCCTCGAATCCCATGTAGCCGGGGACGCTTGGTGAAAAAGGATAAGAAGGACTTGATACAGCCGATCACCGAAGTTCCCCCAAACCGGAAGGGGAGCTAGTTGAGACCTAGCACCAGTATGACACCTTTAGAAAAATACATACCGGATTTGAACATTCCCACAAAGGGAGAAACCAACACGGATGTGTGCACACACATCGGAGCTGAAAAACTAAAGGGACTTGCCCCCGTAATTGGAAGTAGAAGTGAGCAAGTAGAAGCACTAGAAGAATCGCCCGATGGAGAAATAGCTATAAACTATGTGCCCACGAGAGAATCTATGAATAGGACAATAGCCAATGTCGATATTTATTTTGTAAAAAAAATTGCCACAATCATCGATCTTGATCCAGATCCTGCATTGCTCGCTGAAAGTATAAAAGATCAGATTAAGAAGATTGGAAGAAGGCAATAGAAACTGAATTATTATCTCTGAATAAAAGAGATGTGTTTGGTCCTGTAAGCCGCACGCTTCCCTATGAACATCCCGTAGGGTATAAGTAGGTATTTGTTCGAAAGAGATATGAAAATAATAAAGTTGTAAGATATAAAGCAAGGCTCGTCGCATAAGGTTTCACTCAACGTCCAGGAGTTGATTATGAAGAAACCTATTCCCTAGTTATGAGCGGAGTTACATTTAGATATTTAATCTCAATGGTAGTAAACTTCAATTTAGAAATAAAATTGATGGATGTGGTAACTACATACCTTTATGAAAATTTAGATTCAGACATTTATATGAAGGTACCCGAAGGTATCCCTATCCCGAACCAAGACAGAGCAAATAGAAATCTGTACAGTGTGAAACTTAGAAAATCACTATATCGACTTAAGCAATCAGGTAGGGTGTAGTATAATCTCTTAAGAGACTTTCTATGCAAGAAACGCTACAAGAACAATGAGGATTGTACCTGTGTATTTATACGATGATCCCAAAATAGATTTTGTATAATCTCAGTGTATGTAGATGATCTGAATATCATCGGAACCTTGGAAGATAGTAAGGAAGCAAGCTCTTACCTGGAGTCAGAGTTCGAAATTAAAGATTTGGGTAAAACCAAATATTGCATAGGTTTACAACTTGAGCATGTCCTTGAAGGGATATTAGTACATCAGTTAGCCTACACTCAAAAGGTGTTAGAAAGGTTCATTTTTATTGAAAACAAGAGGATTGACCCTCATATATATATATATATATATATATATATATATATATATATATATATATATATATTAAACAGGAAAATATGTACAAAGGAAAGGGGGGAGAAGAAAAACAAAAAAGAGCTAGCTAAACTTTAGCCAAAATCTCTCAACCAAGCGATAAAAACCGGCTGAAGAGAAGGCTTGACCCTATGGATAACCATATCAAAGACTTCTCTAAACTCCCTCTTCCAAGCTAACAGTGACACAACGCCATTGTTAAAAATGACCTTATTCCTAAGAATCCAGATAGACCAGGACGCAGTAATGACAATCTCCTTGAAACATTTACAAGAATAGGAATGCTTGCTGACTTGAATGATATCAATGACTGGAAGAGACAAGTCCCAAATAAAACCAATAAACCTCCAACACCATTGACTGAAAGAACAACTGAAGAAAAGGCGCTTCACTGTTTCTGAATGGTGCCCAGTGCAAAGAACACACTCATAACTCCCAAGAGAAAAATTCTTGCGCTGTAGGAGATCTCTGGTGTTTAACCTGTCCCTCAAGAGCAGCCAAAAAAAGAATTTCTGCTTACTTAAGCAATGGGACTTCGAAAAGGCAAACCCTTCGAAGCTACCGATAGTCGGGACATCTTTGCAGCAAGACAAGAATCCGTATAGACCTAGAGAAGAGGGGAAGGAAGTCCTGGGACCAGAATTCCTGTACTTAAGTGTAATAGGAGCACTCATGTATTTAGCAAACTATACTAGACCGGACATTGCATTTGCCGTAAACCTATTAGCAAGATATGGTGCAGAACCTACCAAAAGGCATTGGCAGGGACTAAAGGACACCTTCCAATACCTCCAAGGAAGCAAAGACCTTAGTCTGTTCTACATAAAGAACCAAAACCTGACTATAACTGGCTATGAAAATATCGAGTACCTATCGGACCCTCATACAGTCAAGTCACAAACAGGCTATGTATTCCTATGTGGTGGAACTGCAATTTCATGAAAATCGTCTAAGCAAAGTCTTGTATCGACTTCGACGAACCACTCAGAAATCATAGCACTGTACGAGGCCTTACGAGAATGTGCTTGGCTTTGACGGATGATTCACCACATCCAGCAGTCGTGTAGATTGAATACCGCACAAACTCTCACTATTATTATCTATGAAGATAATACAACTTGTGTTGCACAAGTGCAAATGGGTTATGTGAAGAGTCATCTCACAAAGCATATCAACCCCAAGTTCTTCTATACTCATGAATTGCAAAAGATAGATGAAATTAAAATACTGCATACTAAGTCATGTGAAAATCTTTCAGATTTATTCACTAAGTCACTTCCAGCATTTAGCTTTGAAAGGTGTATACGTGGAATTGAGATGATAAGACTTAGAGAAGTGCAGAATTCAGGAGGAGAATCTTCACGAACTCATTATTGAAACTTGATCATGAAGATCGAGTACCTAAAGAATAAATCCTAGAGATTAAATGAAATTAGATAGATTGTACTCTTTTTTCCTTGATGAGTTTTCCTGATGTTTCTCGGCTAAGGTTTTTAATGAGGCAATTCGTGCAACGCAGTAGAACATGTATCATGTACTCTTTCTTCAAATTTCTCCCACTGGATTTTTTTGGAGTTTTGACGAGGTATAAACATGTTGGATGAGTGCCCAAAGGGGAGTGTTAGGAAACCTGGGCCTGGGCCGGGAGCCTTGGCCCATGGTGGGCTTCTCATCCCCTCTAATCTATAAATAGGGGACCTCATTCATTGTAAACAGCTGATCATGTGAAGAGAAATAAAGAAAGAAAGAGCTCCTCCATATCTCTGTCATTTTATTTTCTGTACTCTGTATGCGCGATTTTTCTTCTCCTTCGAGATGATCGATCGGACTGGACTCGCTGGCGACGGTTCCTCTACACTGCTTAGTGGATATCTGCATATAATTTGCGAGCCATCTCATTCTCTTAATAATAGGGTATTTTGCACCATGAGTGATAAATCAATCTCATCATTGATGGTTTGATCTCTTTTTTTCATTATATAAATGGGTACACATGCATTTGATAGTTTCCCTTGCAAACAAGCACATTCTCAGGACCAGGATTCTTGAAAACTCAAAACCCATGTTTTTTTTCCAGCAGATTTTGAGCACCATGTTCTTTTAGGGTAACTACCCTAATTCCCCGCGTAATTGCACGGCTAGCTCTTACAATACATCTAAAAATAGTGTTGTATTTGTTATCCAACTCCAATACTTATATATGAAAAAATACAATTGTATTTTCATACTACTTTAGTTACAAAGCTAGATACTACAATGCATATGTTTATATCAAAACATATAGTTGTACTTGTTATACAACTCATATAGTTATACTTTTTATATCCTATCGATTTATGCTGACTCTCGTATTTGATCCGATTAATCTACACATTTATAATTTTGACCCACCACAATCGACGATGTAAATCTTTCTCTTTTTTTCTATGATTATTATTGTAATATCTCGTCCTTCAGAGCGAACATGATGGTTTCTTTTTCTATCACTTTAATAATAAATAATGGAATAAGCCCATTTACCCTTTCAACTATTATGTTTGTCTAATTTGCAACCTACACTACGAAACCGGTAACCAACACCTCTCAACCATCAAAACTGGTCATTTCACCCCCCCCACTGAAACCAGCCCCGGTTTGGCTGATGTGTCATCATACGTGGCAGTGGTTTTGATACGTGATTTGGTCTTAAGATGATCTGGTATCCAGTCAGCAAATCAACAAATAAAAACATCCAAAAAATATTCCATCCAGATAAATAAAAACGATGGGCCCACCCGTCATAACCTATCCTCCTCCTTCCCTTCTCTCTTTCTACTCCTCCTCCATGGCTGCAGCAGCCGTCGTCAGGGACCTCGTCCTCCTCCACTGTCCTCCGCGCCATCCTCACTGCTTGTCCACGACCTTCCCCCAACCTCTGTTTGGATCCCCAAACGATGCTGCCTCCCGTGACCTTCGCTGGCTCCTTCGTCCCTCCGTCCGGCCGCAGCTCCTCCATCGCCACCGGTGGTCGGGCTGCATCTGGGCCAGAGGATGGTTGAGGCGGCCTGGTGACGGTGGCAACACCACAGGAACCATCTTCCCCGGCGACGGCAGCCTTCTGCGGTGGCGTGGGTGAACAGAGGGGCGCATGAGCATCGGGACGTCGAGGTGATGTTGCGCATGTACTTAGTTTCGATAGAGATGCTTCGCATTGTGCCAACTCCATGCACACGGAGCTCGGTAGCGCTGCTAATGGCGATGGTGGCAAGGGCAACGCCCCGGAGAGGCAATGTCACGAGTGGAGCAGCTCGGCAGCGGCGACAGCTCGGGCTCACGGCGTGGGAGGGAGCGGGGTGTCGCGGGTGAGGGAGGCCAGCATGGCATGGGAGGAGAGCGCAGATAGGAAGGAGACGGCGACAGGGGGCAGCGAGGGGCGTCGTGGCGGCGGCAAGGAGGGCTTGGCGACACGGCGGCGTTCGCATATAGGCAGAGGAAGAAGAAAGAAAAGAGGAAAAAGAAAGAAAGGACATATATGTCTTTTTAGCTGTGCAACATCAACTAACGGGTGCCACGCTGATGGCAACATTATTCCTAATATTTTAAGTGTTCGTTACATTATTTTGCACTACGTCACCAAAGCAGTGTTATTTCTCTAAATATGCGTGAAAGAGATGCTACTGAACCAATTTTCCCTTATAATTTTGGGTAGCCGAGGTTGCTGGAAGCCGAAATGTCAAACTGAGTGGTCTCAGGCATAGATGCTGTGCATTTTTTCCTTGCATTGCATTCAGCGTAACAACGGTATAGGGAACGGTTTTTCCTTGCGTTGCATTCAGCGTAAGAGCTAGGGAAGAAGTGCTCCGTAACACCCTTAACAGCGGTATAGGGAAGAAGTGCTCGGTAACACTCTGCCCTAAAATCAGCTCAATGTCCAGCTCACCCATGGAGCGGACCCGTGCATATATAATATCTTACTTACACTTTCGTCATCGTTTCATATCAAATGATTAATTTGGAGGTGCTACGTTCGAACCCAATAGAAATTGTATACTACTACAAATCCTAGATATGCAATGTTGTGGAACTAATTCCACTACACAACTCCAAATGGAATACATGAGTCACACTACCAGTAGACTGGGATGTTAGATGGTCCCAATGGAGACAAAATTAGAACTCAATGAACTGACATGCGGCAAAGCCAAATGTTGCACTTGCATGTCGAGCCAAGCAAACATTTTTGCTCGTTTGCTTAACGAGCCGAGCCGAGCTCAGTTCGTTAACGAGCTTGACCGAGCCGAGCCGAACCTGCTCTAATTGGGCTACTAGGCTTGCTAGGTTGTGTTCTAATATATAAACGAGCTTAATGAGTTGCTCACGAGCTGACTCGAATCTGACTCATTAAGATAACGAGCAGAAGTGCCAGCTCGGCTCAGCTCGTTTATGGCCCGAGTTTGAGCTAAGTCGAGGTTGAGTCCTTAACGAGTCGAGTTGGCTCGTGAATTTCAAGTTTTTTTTTCACACCTACTTGCATGCTTGCACGCTCTAGCACTCAAGAAACTACCAAACTCATATCATGTCACAATGTTTTTTTTTCTTTTTATTTTTGCGAGAAAAGCGACTTCTATTAATTACTCAGATAACGGATCGCAATAGCGAGCAACTTACGAGCAACTTACTAATTAAGCCGCTGCTCCCACCCTCCCACATGCGCCGTTCGCTATTTGCTTGAAACCTACCGCTCATCGAACACTAGAACAGTTTGGCTCCCTGGCGCTTCTTGACCCACCCGTCACCAATCACCATGACCCTGAAAGGCACTATGCTTCACTACCCATCCGGGAGAAAAGAGATTGGGATACTACTACCATGTACCATGCACCATGCTTGCAAGTTTTGATTGCTTTCTTCTGTGGACGATAAATCATGACAATTGAAGTACCCCTTATCAATTGAGAATTTTGATTAAAGTTTACTGTTGCCATGAATCGAGTTAACGATAAAAACCATTGACCAAAAGTAGCTGCCCGGCATGTGCAGCGTTCCATTCTTTCCAATGCAGTTCCATATCGATCGCTAGCGTAATTGGTTCCTTCCTGGTCCGTATGCATGATTTAGCAGCATTACAGCTGTCTCCAACGTCCATGCATATGTATCCATGATCGCTAGCGTGATATGAACGGAAAAATAACTCTCAACCTTGGGCAGGAACTGAGGATCCTTGCGACGCAAAGCAAACAATTGTTCCGTGCGGGTACAATTGTGTTGTTAAAAAATTGCCAAAAGGCAAAATTCTGGTACGATCGTTGGCTATCAAACACAGAACCAAAATACATGGTACCAAACCTATTTAAAATAGCAACAAGAAAAAACAGACCGGTCTTCAAGGAACTACAAAACAACAACTGGATCCGCTCAGTGAGATCTCTCAACATATCTCGACAACTGCAGGAATTTACAGCCCTTTGGACCAAGATTCAGCATGTCAACCTCAATCCAAACAGCCACGACAACATTGTTTGGACATGGAAGCCGAATAAAGGATACTATTATAAAACAGTATACCTAATGCAATTCCAAGGCAGCTCTCAATGTCCATATAGAAAGTTGATCTGGAAGGCCCAGACTGAGAACAAATTAAGGCCCTGACTTAGCAAAGAGAATATGACCATACCAACCTCTGTGTAGCCTTTGCAACCAAGCCCCGGAAACAAAGTCGCACCTATTCCTACTATGCCCCTACGCAATTGAGACATGGTCTATGGTGTTTAGTTCGATAAACTACAACATATTGAGCCGTGTATCGCATCAAAATTTCATCAGCTTAATGGTATGGTGATAACAAGTTAGCCAACAAACACCGAAAGGGATAGAAAAAAAATCAATGGAATAGTCATCTACATAGCTTCGAATATTTGGAAGGAGAGAAATAGGAGGATATTTCAAAATGTGCAAATGAACCCGTAGCATCTTGCCTTAAAATCAAAGAGGACATCTAACTCTGGAAGCAAGCTTTCCTTGATTAGTTTTCTCTTTCTAATCGTACCCCTACGACTCCTATCACTAGTCTTTGGTTTTCTGAGTAATTGCGTTCCTTGTAGTTGTATTTTTCCTCTCTTCCTTGTTAATTGTTGAACTTGCTTTCTCTTTAATGAAATTGGCAGAGCTCTTGCTTATTGTTTTTTTTAAAAACAATTGCAAAGTTTCCTGATACCTCCCATACCTAACAGATGAAACCACGACCCCAAAGAACTTGTCATCTTGCATCAGAAGCAAATATTGCACGCTCCATCCACCTACAACGAACTATGAAGCAAGAACTCTCACATCAAGTCATGTGAACTGAAAAGCATCTCAGCTATGGCTTTTTATAAGCTGTAGTTCATCTGCAACCTGGAGCTAGCTTACCTCCAACCAAATGATTTACACTCGTACTATAAATTTATGCCATCTACAACTGCATTGCCTTCTTCAAGAACCTTTAATGCAAGATTTCACTTTACGCATTAAAGTAGACCAAACTTCTTGTTTTGCTCACTAGTATGGATTGATTATTTAGAGCATGTATAATAGGCTTATGTCAGCTGTTTATATCTTTGTCACGTATAATTTTTGCTGATGTGGATGAAATAGAATGAAGAGAGAGAAAGATGCTATCTACAATCCTGTAGTCGGCTACAGCACCAGAAACAAAAAAAAAAAACATTAAAAGATTGTGTGTTGTCTACAATCTTGTAGCCAATTGTATCACCACAACCATTGTACGAGCTGTCTTTAATACTGTCTACAGGTGACATAGAGAGTTACTATAAATAACAGCTGTCTGTACCATTGTATATGCCCTTAATCTTCATCTTCATGTGAACACACAGACCGTTTTGCGCAACCGGAGTCAAATTAAGTGGTGAAAACTGCAACTTACTCTACTATTTTCATATGTGCGCCTGCGTTATTACTGACATCACTTTTAGGACCAGTCAGCTCCTCTCACCTTCCTGCTCGGTGAGATCGAAGATCACATGTCAGTGACACCCAGCCACGACACTCAGTGAGCTGTGGCTGCCATTTTTTTTTTGCAAGCGTCCCACTGGATTCATGCAAGCCTGACATCGCCTCCTCTGGCAACATTGTTGGGTAAGCAAGCGGAGGTTTGCAGGAAGCCAAAATGTCAAGGTTTCCGATACTCCCATGTGGCCATGTCCATAGGTGCGCTGTAAGCCGAAATATCAAAATTGATTGGTCTCTGACATAGATGTTGTGCGTTTTTCCTTTATTATATTATGCGTAACAGCAGTATTGGAAAGGGATAATTGAGAACATGCCACACTCAATAGAATCGTGTTCTACATTTTACCATCATGTAGAATACAATTCATAATTTACCATTATATACAAGATCCAATTCATCCTTTGCGACTTTGGACATTTTGCCTCTGTCTTTTACAATTTTACCTACATCTTCCTCCTCCCCTCCTTCCTCCTCCTCTAGCGCACCTCGTCCACCACAACACAGCCGCCACTCCACATCCACCACCACGTAGCCGCCGGTCTCCCAAGCAGTCGCCGAGTGCTCCTTCTGCGCGCGCCTCATCCTCGAGCGCCACCTCCACACCCACCCCTTCTCCCCCCTCCTCCCCTCCCTCCACCCCGACCTCGTCGCCGTCCAGCCCTCCTCCGTCCCCCGACGACGACCCCTTCCTCCCTGCCAGCTTCGTCTCTGCCTTCTCCCTCGAGCGCCACCCCATCCTCGCCTGCTCCACCTCCGCTTTCTCTGGCCTCCTTACCAAGCTAGAGTGTGCGCTCGCCGTTGACTCCGCCGCCTCCTCTACCCTGGGCCCGGCCCGCTGGGCCCATAGTCTTCATTGACAGCCTCCATGCCCCACCCCTTCTCCTCCCTCCCGTCCAGTCCCTCCCCTTCGTCACCCTCGACCTCGCCGCCATCCATACCTTCGCCGCCCCCGACGACGACGACGACCCCTTCCTCCCCGCCGGCTTCGTCTCCGCCTTCTCGGCCTTCTCCCTCAAGTGTCACCCCGTCCTCGCCCACTCCACCTCCACTTTCTCCAGCCTCCTCGATGAGCTCGAGTGCGCGCTCGCCGTCGACTCCACTGCCTCCTCCATCATGAACCCCTCCGGGCCCATGGTGTCTGTCGACAACCTCCGCGCCCAAGCCCGACTGCGACACCATGCAGTGCATGGCTGGGGCTGTATCGGGTGCTGCTCCTGCTTCACACGGCGCCTACGCCAGCGAGGTCGCTGCCGCACGGTGGCACTTCCTCGACCCTTGCCCCTTCCTCCGCTTCGCCAGCGCCGCCGCCAACTTGATCCTGAGGCCACCTCCCGTTCATCCGTCATGGCCAGGGCAAGAGGGCAAGAAGAAAAAAAAAGAGGAGAGAGAAGGGGAGAAAGAAGAGGGGTGAGGGCAAAATTGTCAAAACGTAGTAAATTCTATAGTGGCACTCTATATAATGACAAATCGCGAATTACATTCTACGTGATGGCAAAACGTAGAACATGATTATATTAAGTGGCATATTCTTAATTGTCCCTATTGGAAATTACTGCCAATAGAGAGAGACAGAGCTCGGACTGAATGAACTACCATGCATCGCGCTTGCTAGTTTTGATTGCTTTCTACTCTGGACGATAAATCATGACAATTAAAGTGCCCCTTATCGATGGAGAATTCGGATTAGAGCCTACTTTTGCCAATAAGCGAATCAACGACACCGCGCACAAAAAGCATTAACCAAAATAGCTGCTTGGCGTGTGCATCGTGCCATTCTTTCCGATGCAGTTCCATATCGATCGCTTGCTTAATTGGTTCCTTCCTGGCCCGTATGCATGAAACATTACATCTGTTTCCAATGTCCATGCATACGTTTGATGTTTCCAATTTTTGGCTTCAAAGCAGAGCACTCGTCTCCTCATCCAGATAGTGACGAAGCCAGGATTAAATAGAGACGATGCATATGTGTTGAAGCTCACATGAAACATGTATAACAAAGATGTATCTACGGGCCGGTTTTTTGCTATCCAAATTCATACATAAGTAAAAATAAAACAAGATGAAAATACAAAATACAATATATATAGTACTTCGCCAATGGATAGTGTGCCCAAATGCCAGACAATGAACAAGACATTTTTTTTTGCGAATCTATGAACAAGTCAATACTTGTGCAAGGTTCGCTTGTCCATTTTTGCAAATCTATGAACAAATCAGTAACAATCAATCAAACTACTTGGCTATTGTCACTATTCAATCCATTTATAGAAAAAATATCATAAATCAGAACTAGAAGAGCGGCTCATTGTTGCGGTTGCGGTCAGGCACACAACCACTCACGCCGCGGCGCGGCGCCGCCCTCCTTGCCGGCTCGCCGTCGTCGCAGGCCACCGCACGCCCATGCCCTTGCCAACTCCCTGGCATCCCCGCAACATCCTTGCCATCTCGCCGGCTTGCCGTAGTGGCGTAGCCCGCAATGGGTCGCTGCATGCCCGCAACCTCACAGAGTCGCCCACCCGAGCTCATCACATCCTCGCCGAGCCGCCGCCGCGTCCTCTCTCTCTCCCCCTCTCTCTCTCTGCGTCTAGCGAGCCTAGTGTTTGACTCAGGGTTAACAATTTCGGTTTTGTAAAAATTTCGTTGGTGGCCGAAATAGCCGAAATCACCGAAATTTCGGTGGATTTTCAAACTGGTTTGAATCAAATTTGAATTTAAAATTTAAAATAATCGCCAAAATTGGTGTGCTTGGCGGGATTCGATCCCAGGTCTTCAGGGAAGATGTACGCAAGCCTTGCCACCAGGCTACGTTCGGCTTGGTGATTACATGCTAGTGTTTACTCCTTTTAACCCTCCAAATTCCCTCCAAATTCAAACCAACCGAAAAGATTTGAACGAATTGAAATTCTTTCGGGACCCAGCGAAACGAACGAAATTTCGTCCATTTCGCCGAAATTTCGACGAAATTGATAACCCTGGTTTGACTGCGTCGGTGTGCCTGGGCAGACAGTATGCTAAATCTGCCCAATTAGGCTTCCAAGGCTCCCAGGTAGTGACCAATCAAGCACCACGGCTCAGGAATCAGGCAATCAACCCTCCGCCCAGGCGCAACTTCTTCCACCTGCTGAGAGAGACTCCAACTGCTCAAGCACCTGTCCTTGCGTTTGCCGCTATGCCATAAAATCGACGTCAGTGCTTAGGGGGCGTACTTGAGGCCCAGCGACTAGAGGTGGGGCTGGAGCCCCAACTAGCCCCAACGGTGGCTTCGCCCCTGCATCTAGAGTCTCTGCAACGGACGATTATGATGCAATGCAACCTGCAACGTCGTTCGGCGACGGATGAAGCTCCACCTGCGACGGTGGACGCCCGCGGAGGCATCCGCACGCAGGGACACAGTTGTCAAGTTTCCTGATACCTTCCACATCTAACAAGAAGAAACCAGAACCCAAAGGAACTTGCCATCTCGCAACAGAAGCAAACATTGCATGCTCCATGCATGCACCCAGGACCAACTATGAAGCAAGAACTATCGTATCACGTAATGTAAATAAACTGAAAAGCATCTCAGTCCTACAGCTTTTTATGAGCTGTGGTTCAGCTGCAGGCTGCAGCTAGCTTGCGCAATTCCGCTATACCTTCCACACCTAAATGCAACTAATAGAGAAACTAGAACCCCGGTCGCCAAGACACATGCATATAAGTTGAATGCTTCATGCACTCGCAAGGAATAACCAAACATATAAGCGCCATATAAGGGCGTCATGTTTGTAATCGAGCCGTACATATGGCCTTTCAGGAATTCTGGGCTCAATTGGCCATCTAGCGCTCGGTAATTCCTAAAGTAGTCCCGTTAGCTTCAAAATTTCATTTTTTTTGACCCCCCTCCTCGCGCGTGCTGCGGTACACGATCGTAGCTTGTGAGATGCTGCCGTCGGGGAGATGCTGCCGCCCCCGACGGCAGCACCTAGCTGCTGCCAATGCGCACGGCAGCAGCCAAGGTACTGCCATTCCCCATAGCAGCAGCAAGGTGCTGCCCTCCCCCACGGCAGCATCTTGCTGATCATGCCCCGGCTGCCCCACGAGGAGAGAGAAAACAGGAGAGAGAGAAAGAAAAGAAAAGATAAGTGAAAAAAACCGATTTTTTTTAAAAAAAACCAGAAAATTCCAAAACAAAACATGGAACATGAAAAGATTTAATAAAAAAAAATTTGAAGTTTATTTTATTCATTTAAATTATTTTTTGGATACTATTTATTGGATTTTAATTATTTAGTGAAAATTTGCAGAATAGTAGTGGAGAAAAGGAGTACATAGATAAATAGATAATAAAATTATAAGACCAAAATAACTTGGTTCAACTCATTTGGAGTTCAGAAATATTTTCTATGAATTTTCAAAGTTAAAAACATTTTCTAGTGTGAAAATAATTCGGTTAAGGATCAATTTCCAAAAACTATATTTTTTGGGCCAGAGACAAGTTTGAAACCTATTACATGAGAAGCCTAACATTACATAAATCAGAAAGGCAAAATGAGAAGACAATGTCGTCGCTCTTCCGCCTCTACTGCTGTGTCGGCCAGTGCTGTGTTCGCCTCCGATCATCGCTCATCCGGCCTTTAATTAAACCAAAAGTTGGTTTATTTTAAGTGCATGCTTGTAACACGATGTACTTTCTTGTGTAATTTTTTCATAATTTTTGTCGTTCTGATTTTACCTTGCAATTTTATTTAAGTGTAATCATATTATCCCACCACGTGTTACCCTTTCCCCCTTCCACATGAAAGGCCCCCCTCCCGCCAGCCCTGCTATATATCTCCCCCCTCCCACATGGCCCCCTCTTGTGGGCATTTTTTGAACCGTCCATACTCCCTCCTCCGCACATCTGCCGACTCCTCACGGGTGTCCCCCCTTGCCCGCAGTGCTGCCCGTAGACAACGCATCCAAAATTTCCGACGCCAACGCAGTGGCTCCTCCTTCACTTGGCTACAAATACCAAAATCTCGCAGTCGTTCTTCGCTCATCCCAATTGTGTTTCGCTTCTCGTTCCGGTGCTCGTCACCGAGAACACCAATCAACTTATTTGAGGATGAATGTGCTTTCGCCATTCATTTAGAACCGATCGAGTAATACAATCAAATCATTTGCATCTATCAAGTCGAGGTGATCTGTTGAAGTCTCCTTAGTTCTTATTGTTATGAACTTAGAGTCAGAAATCAATCGTGCTTCAAAATTCCCTATTTCTCATCACTACTGTAATGTTCTAACATGTCTATTTTTTTATGCTATAGGATAATAGTCATGTGTTATGCCCTGAACATGCATCAAAGGTGCTACTATGTGATGAGGTGAGCTCAGCAAGAAAAGAGATTGCCGTGAAGACTAGTTGCGCACACCTATTTTTTTAATGCTATAGGACGCTCTTTGTTAATTTATCAGTTTTATGTGGATGATATTCTTTAATATTGTATTGTACGACACACTAGATAAGTTTGTGCATGAACCAACTGAGGAAAATGCGTGGCGTGCGGATCATATAACGATGTACCGTAGCCTTCGAAACGCACACGAGTCGGAGGTTACGGTACATCGTTATATGATCTGCATACCATGCATTTCCCTTAGTTGGTTTATGCCCAAGTTTATCTAGCATGTCGTACAATACAATATTAAAGAATATCATCCACATTAAATCGATAAATAAATAAAGAGTATCCAATTTGATCGGGTTACATGTGATAATACCCCTCCTACTACATCTCGATTGTAATAAACCCGCGCGTGTTTAATGTAATGCTTGTAACTTTATGTATGAAAAAGTTTTAAATTAGTTAATGTAATGTGAACTCGGGCTTCTAACTTAATATATGAAAACGTCTTCGAATTTTCAGAACGACAAGACAACACACGCCTATAGCTTAATGCACACAACACATCGATGCAATAGTCCACTCGATAAAAGGCAACCGCAATGACGCGCCCACCATTCAGTCAAATGCTTTAGGAGATTTCACATAATTGCGTACAGAAGGGGAGAGTACTGAGGTACAAGCTTCTCCGGCTTAATTGAAAATTTCAGAAAATAAAAAATAATTTAAATGAGTATAATAAACTTCAATATAAGCTTGCTTTGATGGCTTAGTGGAGACACGGAACTAGAACTACATTAGAGTCCACAGACAGAAGCACGTTACACGTAGTGACATGGCATGATGGTTCAGCTAATTGATTTAGTCATCCTCGCTACTACTACGGTACACTGCGACACAAGTATCCGGACCATATAAGTATGCATGCCTTTAGGGGATAGTAATGGGGGGTAGGACGGGGGACTACTACGTAATGACTTGACCTACTGCGTGGACCGGGGCCATTTTCGCTTCCTTGCTAGTTCGGCGTTGAACTCCTTGCCGGCCTTCCCCTTCCCCTTGTCGCGGGAGTGTCCATGTCGGGCTGGTATATCGAAGTCGTCCATATCTTGCGATTCCTTGATGTAGGTGCACCATATAGTGAAAAATCATAAGAAGGATGTAAATTCTTCATAACTGACGTCGTCGATACGGATTACGCCCGGGCGACCGGATATGCTGTGGCGGCCGGGCTCAGCTGCATGAGCCTTTCCCTTACCCTTGTCGCGGGACTGTTCATGTGGGGCTAGTATGTCGAAGTCGTCCATGTGCTGCCATTCCATGATGTAAGTGCATCGTATAGTGAAAATCGTAAGAATGATGTAAATTCTTCATAACTCACGTCGTGCATACGGATTACGCCCGGGCGTCCGGATACGCTGTGGCGGCCGGGCTGAGCTGCATGAGCCTTTCTCTTGCTCTTGTCGCGGGACTGTCCACGTCGGGCTAGTATGTCGAAGTCGTCCATGTCCTACGATTGTATGATGTAAGTACACCGTACAGTGAAAAACGTAATAAGGATGTAAATTCTTCATAACTCACATCGTCGATATGGATTACGCCCAGGCGACTACTGGGCTCCTTCGGTGCCTCCTCAACAGGATCCGGTACGTAAGGTTTCCACCGCACGAAGTTCTCGGCTCGCACCGAGTAGTTCAGCATGTACTTCTGCTGGATGAATGTTCTGTCGTACATCTCTGGGCCATCGATCCACCGGAAGAAGTGGCAGCGCATCTCGGGCTACCGTTACGTGGGGATGAAGTTAAAAATTGAAGGAATTCGACGTTGACGAAAATCAATGCGCGCGAAAGAAATGCTTACGAGGTGGTGCCCGCACATGTAAATGCCCGGTGGCGGTGGTGGGTGTGTGGATGAATGATCTCTGCTGGTTCACCACACACACACTGCGGGATCGGAGAACGTGGTGGTACCGGAGCATCTTTCATTGAAAAATCTGGGTATTGTAGATGTTTCCTCTTCTGCTTAAGCCACTTTTGCTTCTGCAACATCCTCGCGTAGAAGTTTGCCGAAGAGTCCATAGCTGGGTATCTATTGTGTAGTGTTGTGTAGTGTTGGGTTTGATTCAACCCCCTTTTATAAGCTCCATGGTTGGCATGATGTGGTTAATTTCATGCAGAGTCCTGTCTTTTAGTTCTGAAAAGCTGAGGAGATAGAGTGTTATCATGCCTATCTGAAAAGCTGGCGAGGCATGGTGTTGTCACGTCTTTCTTTGCAGAGACTTGTCTTTTCGGTCTGAAAAGCTGGCGATGCAGAGTGTTGTCACGTCTTTCTTTGTGAAGTGTCGTCTTTTCGGTCTGAAAAACTGGGGAGGCAGAGTGTTGTCACGTCTTACTTTGCAAAAAATGGCCATGTTCTGCTTTGCAGAGAGAAGTTGTGTGGTCTTGTTGTTGTGAAAACTAAGTGTTTTGAATTTGTATCCAACATTACAGATTTAGGTCTCCAAAATTTGGATTTGAGGTTTCGAAAATTAGGATTTCATGAATTCCCACACAAAGTAATGCAGGGATGCACGACAGTTCATCAATGCGTAGATAATGTTACTAGTTTATTCTCATTCATGACGGACTGCGATGCATAGATAAAGAGTGGACATTACAATCTCATTACAACTGAACTTCTACTTGGCAACAACAAGAAATAATAGAAGAAAGACCGCAAAACTAACTAGCTTAACTAATTTCTGAAGCATTTTCTCAACTCTTTCCATCCTTTCATCCAGTCTTTTAAGTCTATTCTCTTTATTCTGCGTTGGTGGGTCGGAGGGTCGAGCCACTGGACGAAATGCAGCAACACCACGAGAGTCATCTTGCAAGGCAGCAATTTGCATTGCAATATCTTGAACCACTGGGACAGCTTTGTCAGCCCACTGCCAAAACCGGCATGTTGTGCTCTAAAAAAGAATTGCAGTTTCAAGTGAAAAAAATAACATGTTGAAATCGAGTGCAATTCATTCGAGATGATTAGGCAAAAGTTACCGTAAGATTTGAACACTTCATGAACACTCGGGATGGATTCGTTGGCGTATGCGAGGTGAACACATTCACCGGATCTCCGCAACGAGGGCAAACCAGCTGCTACCGCAGTGATTCTAATTGTCTGCTCACTCGAAAGTTAGATGAGGCTGTAGACATCCCGTCTAAGACTGGAAGAAAGGAGAAGAGGAAATGAATAGTGAGGTGAATGGCAGCAAAAGCATCCATATATAGCATGCGGCTGAATTGCAATTGGGTTGAAGGAAAATAACGTCCGCGAGATAGCGGGCCCGAGGAGGAATTGTGTGGCAGCGTTAAAGGAAATTCGTGTCCACGAGGTAGTGTCGGATCCCCTAGCAGAATAACCACGGGACCCTCTATGCAGAAATTGGGTTTACCTCTTTTCGACTTCCAGATCTTAAGATATGTCAATTACCGTGCTGCTGTCCAGAATTAAGTTATGACAGAAATTGTTGTTTTCAGTTTCAGCTTTTGTTTTAGACCTGAGTTGTCAGGGTAGCGGGGTAGATCACCGATTAGTAGAATTGGGTATATCATGTCCTTATGGTAGCTATTTTATTTATTTAGGAGGTGGAGTTTCAGATCTAAGAGTACCATCTTTGCCAGCTAGCGCGTCGCATCGTGGAAGGCAAGTACCTTGTCACATTTATTGATTGTGATTGGTGAATGTTTTTATGATCTTATGGTGATTCCATATAATACATGAGAAGGTGGATTGTTTATGTTTTGATATATGTGTTATATCCATGTTTAGATATCATGTCTTTCAATATTCTCAATCCATGTTATACATTCATTTTGCATGTTTCATCCACGAGAGTGGATTTCAAGTCCCACCATTCCAATGTGGGCAGTGTTGGACATTGTCATGTCCCGTCCAAGGGAGTGGATTTGAAAGACCCGTCAATTCCAGGATGGGCATGTAAGACCCGTTAATTCCAGAATGAGCAACTTTGGACACCCGTATGAAACGTTCTTCATACGGGAATTGGATCCGCATTTTTGTTAAGATGCGGGCTTAAGTGAACACCGACGGTGTGTCACTCGCTATACTGCATATAAGCATGTGCGTGATCCATCCTTGATTACATTCATTCATTTCAAGTATTTCTTAAGTACTCAATCGATTCAATGTTCGCATTCTTAAATGGTGATATCCTGTTTGTATATATGTTATGTCTCTTTCACTGTACTTGCTGAGTCGTGGACTCACTCTTGCGTTGTTTGTTTATTTTAGGTAACCCCTGATGTTGGCTCACTTGGGAGGGAGTAGACACGCACTACTTGTTCACAACATCAAATTCATGTTCAAGACTAAATTTTAGTTCCATATTTCATTCGTTAATGATGAACTGTAATAATTAAACTATAGTTGGAGAAGGAAGGATACCTTCTCCACTATGATGTTGATTTATTACTGAATGTGAACCTTCTTTATTGATTATCGATTAAATAACTTAGAAGGTGAAGGAAGGATACCTTCACCATGTCTGTTTATGTTAATCTTTGTTAATTGGTTGAGATAATTATTTCATATTCTTCCGCAATGTGTAGATTGTTAGAGTAATTAGGTGGCATCTTGGCTTCCGAATAGCCAGGGTGTTACAGTTGGTATCAGAGCGGGCTTTAGGTCCATGGTTAATAGAAGAACATTAAAATGAGACACTGTGCACAGTAGGTGGGGTGGGGAATCCATTGCTTCCGCATTTATATTGTTATGTTTCATTCGTTGAGCAATTGTTGAGTTGTTTCTGTATTATCTTTCTTGTTGTTAATCTATGATATGCTATGATATTCAATATCTATGAACTAATACTATGATTGTCATGAGATGATCCTATGTATTCATAATTGAGTATTTTGGTGAAGCGTGTTGTTAACGGATGATAAGAGGTGGAGGTCGTGGTTGTTACTCTGGGATTCACCAGGTTACACCACTGTTCGCAGTACGTGGTTAGAGGAGTAGTTACCCCGAGTACCATAGTTTCAGGTGTTAAGCGTGAGTTGCTTTAGAAAGTTGTTCTCTTTCTTGATTTCTGAATTTGGCAATTCTTGTCCTGTGATGGTTGATGAATTCCTCCTAGGTTTGTGGTTCATGGTAGTTACGGTTTTCAATAGATCCCTCTTGGTTCTCTGAAACAATTATTGCTTTTTGACTGTTGAGTTGCTTTTACCACTTGTGATCGTTGTCAATTGGCAAGATTGATGTTTTCATGGTTGCTCCTTCTTTCTTATTGAAGAAGAATGACTCATTTACTCGTTTGATAGCTTGGTTAGTGAGAGTTTCCCGCTGTAAGTTCGTTTGCATGAGAAAGCTTTGGCTTTATGTATTTCTTTTGGATTACTTCGAGCGTTGAGGTTTGAAGTCTCTCTTTTGCTGAAGTAAGGTGCTAGAATCCTTTTGTGATGTCTTGCCATGCTTAAAATGGGAAGTTATAACTAAACGAATAAATTGTTACGATATGAGTTACCAAGTCGGGTTATTAGCATGGTGCAAATCAATTATTCTTAACTACCATCCATGAAAGTGAAATTGATTAATTTGAAATGTCCTTGTATTTGATACTTGGTGTATGTTAAATAAAGACTGTCCATATCCTTTCAGAACCTATAGATCTTACATAAGAGCTAGATTTATCTATTTCCTGGTATGCTAAAATTGTTGAAACTTGTATAAAGTACCAGATGGGTGCTGGTGAAATGATTCATGAAACCTTGTTTATAGAAAATGATGTTAGTGGATCTTTAATCATGTTTTGAAATGATTTCTGAACAAACGTGAAATGTGAATCTATGTTTATATATGGTTATGTGATTGCAAACGGAAATTAGTACCGTATGTACACCCATGATTAATACAATCATCAATTGTTAATGAGCGCTGAAGAAGGTGTTGAGCAACACCAATAGTTGAGTAGATGAATTTCGTAAGTAGTCTTTGATATCGTGCCTTGTGATATTGTTATTGCTTAGCATAATCTTGTTATAATAAATTTGTTTCAACCTTGTGGTTTGTGTTTCCTTTGGGAAGTTTTAGGATGGAGTAATAAAGTTTGATGATTCTCAGTACTAGTGTATGTTGTCAATGTTATTAAATCGTCAAAATGTGAGAATGAGGTTAATTCTCGTAGTAATTTGATCACCCATGGTGATATTCTCTAAATGATCAAATTTTAAGTTTTATGTTCATGATCTTTTGAGGGTTCAGGCTTTTATGTGGTAAATGAAGTTTATCGAGTAACGATATGTTGCAAAGTTATAATGGTTCTTCAGTGATGCAAGTGCTTCGATCTTGAATACTTATTTGTTCTTATCTGTTAAGATTCGATATTCTCTTCTTGTGAGGCTTATGCTTTCAACTGTGGACTTCACTTATGTTCTATGAGTTCATTGCTTAATTGGTTTCTTCATTGGCCCCGTGTCCAGTGCGAGTGGTAGATGAGTTTTCTAGTTGGTGAAAGTCGTTTCCATTTGTCTCTTCTTTTGAGAAAGAATCAACCCATTCTTTACACGTGGGTCTTTGAAGTGTTTTCTAATGGTTGTGGTGGCGATGTTAATACCCATAGTAATTTGATCGCCGATGATATCGTTCGATTGAGAATATTTCAAGCTTAGCTTTCGTGATATTTCCTTTGAGCTCTTGAATCATCGGTAGTGAAATTATTTTAAATAAATTGAGGTATTGAATTGTCTTGTTGCTTCTTAAGAGATTCATGTGATTTAATCTTAAAGGATTTTTGGTTTGAGTTGGCAGCGTGAAGCGGCAATTAAAGAAAAATTATGTTGGTTCCCTTAAGAGGAGAATAATCGCTTGTTTTTCATGAAATCTGTAATTAGAAATGTTTGAGTTTGGTGGTGAGATTATTTGGATCTCATGTTTCGTGTGTAGTTGAATTGTTCTGAACAAATATGACGTATTGAGGAATTTCATTGGTTCTTAATTAGTCCGTGTGGTTTGGACTAAAGACCTTATCTTGTTCGTTGTGGCAAAGCGATGTTAGTTAAAGAATTAATTTCAGTGTTAAAGGAAAGAGTGCAGTAGGAATATTTGAGAATTTGAGTCAAGTTTTGTAACTTGTGGTTATTTGAATTGTTCATAAACTTTTTGCTCTTTTCACTCAAGAGTTGTCGAGTTTCAATCGCAATGTCATTTCTTTTTGGTGGTTATTTGCTATCCCCTTTTTGAGGGATGCGTACCCTCCGCTGTGAACTCAACTTTCGTTTTTCCAGATCTTCATTACTAGATTACTTCTTTTGGTTTCGTGCACTGTGAGCGTGACATTTTCTGTGTGGTGAAATTTGCCCTTATTCGCCTCCTTCTTTTGAGAAAGGATCAACGAGTTTTGTGTTGTAAAGTTTTACAAAGTGTGAGTTGTCAATTGTTTGGTGGTGGTTAGCGATTGTAGGGGTGAGATTTTGCTACCAAGCTATTGGAGGGTAATAGAAGATGAGTTGGTTTTGACACGAACCTCTTGGAGGGAAGTTGATTCGAGATGGAATGTATGGCTTCAAGTAAAGCGTATAGTGTTCAACTAAGTAGAACCTATGATATAGTGTAGTTCGAACTTTGGTTCATGTTGAAATGTTGCGGATTATCAAATGTATGGAAACCTTAATCAATTTTATAGAGTAACACAATTGGACGAGTGCGATGTTGAGTGAGTGATTCCTAATGATGTCAATGAGTGAGTATGTCGAATTGTGGAGATGTTAGAGATTTAATCAGATGATTTCACCATGTGTTATAAGAGGAATTCGTTGTAGGGGTCTTGGAGGTTAAATTTGGGCTTTCCATTTTCATCTTTGGACTTTTGGTCGCCCAAAGATTTGTGTGTAGAGGAGATAGCGGAGTACTCGAGCGGTGGAATGATTGTCGATAGAACTCTTCGATGTAGTTCATGGCGGGTGTGTTGAGGATTCGATGTGTTGTTCTTGAAAGTTGGAGGTGATGAGATTGCATGGGTTTTGAGGTGTTTTGGTGCCTTCTATCAAAGTAAAGTAATGTCATCGGTTGAAGGAGTTGTCTAGAGTGTTCGATGGAATCAATAGAGTCTCTCCACAAAGGTGTGGATGATGTATTTCGGTTTAAGCCTAAATTTGAGGATGTTAAATTAAGAGGTTTGAGACCGTGTGGTATGCGATGAATTCGAATTCCAAGGTTGGAGAGATATTTTATTCCAAAAAAGTGAAACTAAGGAAAAAGATGTCTTCTTGATTAGTGAAGCATTTTCTTGATTCTTGCTTGAGCTTGGGTGTTGACCAATGTCTTTCGTAAGTTGAGTTTGACTCGATTTTGGTATGTGTGGTTCTTATCATTCGGGAAGAATAAAGGAAGTTTTGATTTGGGCATTTAAAATTATTCCTCCTTTGGTTTTCGTGATGTTTATTAAAGCGCCACTTGGAAGGTGGAAAGGTTTTCGTAATGAAATTACGATTTATGGATTTTACTCTTACATACCCGGTTGGTAACGTCTAGTTGTGGCGTGAATCTTCCTTATTCAGATGTGTTTTGCCGGTAAAAGAGTTTGCTTAAAAAGAATTCGATTATATGTTTCCGGTTAAAGGAGGCGATCCTTGTTTTCAGTGAAGAGTTCATTTGAGAGGTGGAACAAGAGTTCCGCGTTCTATGTGCATGTTGTGTGGTTCGGCATCAATGGGGAGGTTAGCCCAAGGTACGTTGGGTTGTCTTCGCTAGTTGGCGTATCGCTAGGACCGTTTCGGGTCCCTACACGGTGAATGCAACTTTTGGTATGTTCTGGTGCCAAGTGAGTACCTAGGAGATCCAGAGTTTGATTATTCGTTAACGTCGTGGACCATCGAGTGAGATCTGCCTTCGAGTTTCGCGTGCGTGAGCTTTAACCGGTGTTGTTCACAATGGGTACGTGGTTACCGTTGTTCGTTTTCAGTCGTGGTTGTTCTTTCGCTTAAGTGTGTTTAGATTCGGGGTCGAATCCTGTTAAGGGGGGTAGAATGTAATACTCCGGAAGTGTGAGAAGTCAATAATCGGGATAAGTCAATTTAATCGGTAGAGTTTATTTAATCGGGAAAAGGCTGCCAGTTCTTTCTCCAGTTTTTGGCGCAGTTTAGTGGGTTGGGCCTCCGGCCAGGCCATCCAGGCATTGTGGTCGGCCAGGACTACCCCCTTGGGCCTAAGGCCCATGCATCTCTAACCCTAGGGCCCATGCGCCCCTTTCCCCCCCTACTTAACCCTTGGCCGGCTGCCTCCCCCCTTTTCCCCCCACCTAGCTGCCCCCTTTCCCCTTGGTGAGCCACCCCATCCCTTCCCCCATTGCTGCCGCCCCTGCCCTTGGTGCTGCCCTGCCGTGGTGCGCCTCCGTCTCGCCGGAGCTGCCGTGCCGGCGTCGCGAGGAGAAGAGAAGAGGACAGCAGGCTGTTTTGCCAAAGGAGGAGAGGAGGAGGAAGGCCATCTTCCCCAAGGTTCTTCCACCTTCATCCGGGTTGCTGCAAGGGTAACGATTGCCGAGCCTCATCGTTTGTTTAGTGGTAGACGTGATTCGGATCGTATTCGATTAGAACAGGTTGCTGCGAACTGAAAGTTAGATCTGTCCAGTAGGTTTCGGGGCCTGTTTCGTGTGCTTAGAGGCATAATTAGGGATTCTGGTCTCCTAGAGATATTTAGAGGATGCTCTTAGCTTTCGGTGGCCGCCAAGATCACCTCATTCCGACTTTCGAGTCAAAAGTTATCATAGATTTAATATCTGCTGTCCAGAATTCTGACGAGAATTACCTTTTGAGTTGTCTTTTAAAATAGGTGTATGTTAATGGACGAATCAGGGTTTCATCCCAACTAGGTTATGGTAGAGGATTCGATACCCTTTTCAGATTGATAAAGAACGTTCAATTTGGAGTTACCTATTAAAAGATATGTTCTTTTTAATGTTGTTGTTCGTTCTGTGGGCAGATTCTGTACTGAAGGTTCAAACAACTGTTAGCCTTTTAAATTGGCCGAGTTAGATTATCATGTCAACTAGAGTATTGTAGTTTAGTCAGTTAAGAATATACAGAAATTTGGTTTACCTCTTTTCGACTTCCAGATCTTAAGATATGTCAATTACCGTGCTGCTGTCCAGAATTAAGTTATGACAGAAATTGTTGTTTTCAGTTTCAGCTTTTGTTTTAGACCTGAGTTGTCAGGGTAGCGGGGTAGATCACCGATTAGTAGAATTGGGTATATCATGTCCTTATGATAGCTATTTTATTTATTTAGGAGGTGGAGTTTCAGATCTAAGAGTACCATCTTTGCCAGCTAGCGCGTCGCATCGTGGAAGGCAAGTACCTTGCCACCTTTATTGATTGTGATTGGTGAATGTTTTTATGATCTTGTGGTAATTCCATATAATACATGAGAAGGTGGATTGTTTATGTTTTGATATATGTGTTATATCCATGTTTAGATATCATGTCTTTCAATATTCTCAATCCATGTTATACATTCATTTTGCATGTTTCATCCACGAGAGTGGATTTCAAGTCCCACCATTCCAATGTGGGCAGTGTTGGACATTGTCATGTCCCGTCCATGGGAGTGGATTTGAAAGACCCATCAATTCCAGGATGGGCATGTAAGACCCGTTAATTCCAGAATGAGCAACTTTGGACACCCGTATGAAACGTTCTTCATACGGGAATTGGATCCGCATTTTTGTTAAGATGCGGGCTTAAGTGAACACCGACGGTGTGTCACTCGCTATACCGATATAAGCATGCGCATCCATCCTTGATTACATTCATTCATTTCAAGTATTTCTTAAGTACTCAATCGATTCAATGTTCGCATTCTTAAATGGTGATATCTGTTTGTATATATGTTATGTCTCTTTCATTGTACTTGCCGAGTCGTGGACTCACTCTTGCGTTGTTTGTTTATTTTAGGTAACCCCGATGTTGGCTCACTTGGGAGGAGTAGACACGCACTACTTGTTCACAACATCAAATTCATGTTCAAGACTAAATTTTAGTTCCATATTTCATTCGTTAATGATGAACTGTAATAATTAAACTATAGTTGGAGAAGGAAGGATACCTTCTCCACTATGATGTTGATTTATTACTGAATGTGAACCTTCTTTATTGATTATCAGTATTAAATAACTTAGAAGGTGAAGGAAGGATACCTTCACCATGTTCTGTTTATGTTAATGCTGTTAATTGGTTGAGATAATTATTTCATATTCTTCTGCAATGTGTAGATTGTTAGAGTAATTAGGTGGCATCTTGGCTTCCGAATAGCCAAGGTGTTACACATAGAAAAAGATATCGAAACATATGACAACAGAATGTAAGACAAAGTGAATAACACCATATACACACCCCGTACAACATAACAGTAGATATGACCATAATGAGTTAGCATATGACCCACAGAACATAACATTACCCGCGCCCGTGACTGGTCTATTTAGGCAGCGACTGATGGAGTGGCCAAACGTCTTGCATAGTCTGCATCTGGGGCGGCGAACCCATTGCCCGCGCTGGTTGTTGTCCATGTCGTTCCGGATGTGTCGTGACTAGCGTCTTCCACGGTGGGGATGCTTCAGTGCCTCATTGGGCACCCACATCACCTGCCCCAGCCAGAGGTCCCTGTAGTGCATGTCCACCCCGTACGAATGGAACTCGACACTCCAAGTGCCATACAAGTGGTGGATGTCGTAGTACTCGGAGATGTAACACTCCGAGGCCTGGCGCCACACCACGCACGCCGCGTACACATGGGAGCATGGTTTGTGGAGAAGCCGCGGCTTGTTGCAGGTGCACGATGCTTCGTCACCAATCGTGCGCACTGCCCGATCCTCTAGCGTGGCCCATGATGTACTTCTCCTAAGCCGGATCTCGAACCGCTCGGCGCCATCCATGCTACGAGCAGCGTGCGAACGAGCCTTGCTGATCTTCTTCTCCATGTAGGCGTGCATTACTTCCGAGAATTGCTTGCCATCCTCTAGATGCTTCTTGGCCATCATGGCTCTGTTAACGAAGTAGCCGACAGTATGGTTCCAGCTCTCCTCCACGATCGCAGTGATCGGTAGGGATCGAACACCCTTGAGGACACTGTTGTACACCTCCGACATGTTGGTCGTCATGATCCCGTACCTTGCACCATTGGTGTCGTGCAGCAGGGACCATTTCTCCAGGTCGGGTGCGTGCGAGTTAACCCACTGTGTGAACTCCCCAACTCTCGCAGACCCTCTTGCCGCTGCACCTCCCTCGGTGTCCGCCGAGTTCCTTAGATGCTTCTCGGTCTCCTCGTCGAGCAGTCTCCACACTGCATCGAACTTCCACCTTTGGTTCTGCATGCAGAGCTTCTTGAACATCTTCATCAGGTCCTTGCTTCGAAACCTTGTGTGGAAGTTCGCCGCGAGATGCCTCATGCACCAGCGGCTCCTGACATCATTCCACTGGAATAACGGCTGCGTCCCATTTTGCATCGTGCTCAACATAGACAACAACCCAGCATTGCGGTCCGAGATGACACACACATCTGGGCAGTCTTGTACCACCGCCTGCTTCACGTTGGACAGGAACCATAGCCAGCTTTCGGTGCTCTCGCTCTCAACAATTGCGAAGGCCACAGGGAGTAACTGGTCGTTCACATCGGCTGCAACCGCGGCGAGGATGGTACCCTTGTACTTCCCGGATAGGAAGGTGTCGTCCATCGTCAGCACGGAACGGCAATGCTTGAACCCTTTGATTGCCTGACGGAAGGCCCAAAAGACCTTGTCAAGAAGAAAACAATTGGGCCCCTCCCTCGGATGCACCCGGTCAACCTTGTTTATGTATGTCTCGGGATTTGATTCCGCGATTTGATGCAACATTCTTGGGACTAGGTTATAAGCCGAACATTCTCTCCACGACCTTCCGTTTCGCCTGCCATGCCGTCTTGTAGCTCACCTGGAACCCCACCATATTGGCAACCTCCGCCATTAGAAGCTTTGGGGAAATACACACATCTTCAACCACGAGGTGGCTTATCAGGCTGGCAACATACGAGAACATCATGTTGCGGTGCCTATGAAGCGCCTCAGTTAGCTCGCGCATGTGGTCCTTCAGCACCGTGATCCGGAAGCCCGTGGCCGCGGCCGTGAACCGCTGTGCACGGACCTTGCTAGCACAGGATTCTTCAACACACCTAACGATGTAGGTGTCGGGGTTGGACCTCTGCACCCTATATGTCTGGCCAATGTTAATGGTGTATCTGGCAATAGCATGCTCGGCGGCGCTCTTGTTAGGGAAGCGCTGCCCTAGGAGCAGGGTGTCTTCATTGAACCCCCAGTCGGCCCCCTCCGGCTGTGGCAGGACCAGCGATGTCGTTGCGACGTCGTCCAATCTAGAGGGGACGTAAGCAGTGTCGGTGGTCACAACACCACCAACAACACCTCCCGTAGCAGCTTCTCCGTCTTCCTCGTCTTCGGAACTGGCTGTTTCCACGTCCTCCTCTTCCTCGCTTTCCACCTCTTCCACCTTGTCGGCCAGGTACTCATGGCAATCAATACGAGCTGCCCACCATCTCTCCACTCCTTCGTTGGGCTCGAAGTTGTCGGCACGCCTCCTCAGGTCTCCATCGCCCACTTCCTCGCCCGCGTCTCCTCCAACACCGGAGACCAACGCAGGCTCCTCCTCACCAGCAGCCTCACCGGAACCACCCATGTCGGATGTTCCCGTCCTCTCCACGAACTAAACATAGACCATCGGCCGCGCAAAGACCGTGAGGACCCGGAATATTTAACTAGTAACACTTAACCTCCAATTGGTTCTAGCATTACTAATTAAACATTCTAAGCCTCGATGGGCATATGTTTCCAATTACAACATATGCACATCATCACAAAATTACACATCATTTCCATACAACATACATCACTAAGTCCAACAACGACATACATAAACTAAAGTTATTACAAAGAGAGCCGACAGGCCAAATAGAACAATATACAAGAATGACAATGAAGCAAAAGGTGCCATAAGATGGCTAGAACAAAAGTCGGCCGGTTAGCCATACACCCACAAGGCAACCGATCGGGCCGCCAAGCTTGTCGCCATAAGCTACCACAACACACTCACAAAAGTGAGGCCCTCGAGCTCACCTTCTTCCTCTGCAATGTAACAATTAAGCATAGCATCCGAGTACAAAGATTGTCTTTGTACCGCAAGATCAGCGTGTAGAATAGGACCTATTCATAAACTACATGCAAGCTTATTTAGGTGGAGGTTGTATGTCTCATTTTGCATGAAGCCAACTTTATTTGCAATAAAGTAATATATTTCAAAGCGAGTTTGCAAATCTGTTTTGTTATCAAAGTAATGATAAGTAAAGATACATACAAGTAACCACTGGAAGTGACTATCCCAATAGCCACCACAACATAGCACGAATCACGATTCGTACCACCCATCAAGTTTTAATTTAAAGGTTGTAGTCTAACTCTTGAAAGACCTTGCCAAGCGTGTCCATAACCTAGGGCGAGGCTATTCGAATAGTTTTAACCTCGCAGGGTGTACCAATGTACCCACACTTCGACCGCTTCAAGCCACAAGCACACTCACAGAAGGTATGCTGCCCCTGCTAAGTCCTACGAGACATTTCCAATCTTGTGTATTAACTACGAGCCGCTCATATGGATAGAAACCCATATGCTTACATTGCAAGCCGAAAGACAACAAATCCCATCAAGGGTGAAGTCTTTCGGACACTACAATGCTCCCAACACCATCCCTCCTGCGACGACTGCGACTCGGAGCCAATACACGCCAAAGTACTAAGTCAAGAGAGGTCCCATACCCTCTAATGTGGTTAGCACGCTAAAATGCTTGGTTTAGTGTAACAAGATGTTCGGTCCTTGTTGACTCGGGCACCATTCGATCACACCCAAAAATCACACCATCATACCATTGTGCCCAAGTCTAAATCTTTTGTTTTCAGTTTTAGTTTTCATAAGTAGACATGGCACAAGGTGGAAATCATAATCATAATAAGTTTTAAGTGATCAAGGTTATCGACAAGTCGATAACCGCCCATTTCTAGAAACTAAGCATGGCTAAGCAATTAATTAAGTAAACTACTAAGTGACAAGAGCCCATCCATGAACTCTAAATCACAGACAAGTAACCTAGGCTCATGGTAGTAGAGGATAATCATTTGCTAAGGAAATGCATCTACTAGGCCAACTATTAACACAAAGTAGCAATGCATACATAGAATTTGTAATCAACATAAATATTTAAAATACTAGGATTAACATGATCAAACTGCTTGCCTTCTTGCTGTTGCTCAAACTGTTGTGGAGGGTCGCTCTCGGGATTACCGCAAATGTCGAACCCTAAGCGAAAGGCAAAAGAACCAAGAACAACCAATAAGACTAGCAACACTTAACAAAGAGCAAGCAAAAATTATCCAAATGCGATGAAACTTATACACAAGGTGAAATACGAATATACCAAGACATAGAAACTGGAAAAACCTAATTTGGATTTGTGGTGCAAAAGATATTACCTAAGAACTCATTTTCTACCATAATTAGCACTGTAGCAAAAATATTTTCTAGAAAGATTTTGAAGCTGAAATTTTATGGTAGCTACCTACTGGTATAGAGGTAACCCATATAAAATTTCAGGTCATTTGGAGTTAAAATGATTTAGTTATGATTTTCCTAAGATGCAAAACTAGCATAATGCACTCTCCGAAATAAAAACATGTGCAAAACCTATTTCACATTATAGTATGATAATAGAGGATTTCTAACATCAAATTTCTATTTTAGGATTCACAGGAATTCTTGGTGTCTATTACATCATTAAATGAATTTTTAAGTGCTACTAATAAGGTTAAATCTACTAACATATTTTTTCAGTGCTGATTTAGGCCTACCACCATTTTTAGATTAAAGTTTAGTTAATAACAAATTTATCAAAGTTAAAATCATACAATTCGAGATATACGAGAAAAGATATGCATTTTCCAAGTTTTAATACAATTCGGAATATATAAAAATAGCGAAAACAAGCTATAAAGATTACAGAATTTTCTACTACTGAAGCATAGCTAAAAGCATTTTTATATTAAACTTTAGTGATTTACAAATTTATTACTGATTGGTTTCATGTAAAAGGATTTATCTTGAATTAGTTATGAATTTCTAAAGTTTTGATACAATTTTCAGTTGATAAATAAATACTTACAGAAATAAAAACCAACCCAACCGGAGATAAATGACGTGGACGCTCGTGGGCCGTTGATGCAATATCCAACGAGCCACACGCACGGAGAACAGCGCACGCGCGCGATTCAACAGGAGCTCACCGTTGGATCAAGATCCAACGGCTCACGAGGAAGGATGCAACCGGACGGTGCGGTTGCCTTGGCCGCTCACAGCCGTAGATCTCAAGATGAACGGCACGGAGAGCACTTCCCGTCGGAAGGTCCGATTGCACGCATGATCGTGGCGCGCAGATCAAGCGATGGGCGACCAATAATGGCGAGGGAACGGATGATGCGAATGCATACAAGATGCGGGCGCGGATCGCCAAAATGGACAGCGGTCCAAGATTGAAGTGCATTTAGGAGTGCGACACGTGGGGCGCATGTCGGTGGATCGAGAGTCACACATGCGAGTCTTAACACACGTGCACGATGCGTGGACCCACTGTCGATGACTTAAAGGAGGTTTTAGGGCAACTAATTAATTACTAAAGACCAATGATTAATGATGATTAGCACTTAATGTGTCCTAAAGATTTTGAGCAGAGGTGATTTAGGGACGAGAGGGCCCACACGTCGATGACCCAAGAAGGTAATTTTGGACACATTTATTGCTAACAATGATTAGCAATAAATAAACCCAAAATCAGCCCTAATGACTCTCGATTTTGGCGCTAAGCTAATGGGCCCACTGGCGATGCACAGGGGTTATTTCCGACGACCAATAGTGCGACACTTTAATTAACCCATGATTAGCATTAATGATGCCTAAGCGCACGGATAAAAGCGGCGGGTGATTTAAGAAGTGGACCCACATGTCGATGAGACATTAGGCGATTAAGACACCATTAATGCTCTCGATTGGCAATCATTAAACATTAAATGTGTCCTAATTATCGGCAGCGGAGCTTCTCACCGACAAAACCCGAGTGGCTTTGAAGCTTGTCATGGCGGCGACTCGGTGTGGCGGCGCCACAAACTATCAAAATGGGTTCGCAATAGTGTTGCGGACCCAGCGGTGATGACCTCGCCGGTGGTGGAAGTGCAGGCAACGCCGCGAGCCGGAAAACAAAGAAAGAGGCGACACGGCAAAACACGAAAATAGCAAGATGCTCATTGCGGTCCAAGGAAGCGAGTGCCATGACTTCTAGGGGCTATATAGGAGCTACCTTAAGCAGAGGAGCTTCAAAGATGGCGGGAAGACTTGAACACGATGAAGTCCACCGGGCGAAGAAGACGAAGTGGAAGATGAGGTTACGAGCAAAATGAGTGGAACCAAATCATCACCACGACTTCATTATAGCTCAAAGAGGCTCCAAAAGCAAATAATTGCAAAAAGAACCACTTACTGATTTGGAGAAGAAAGGGGTGAAACCAGCGAAAATCTCCAAACTTAAAATTGAGTGATTCTGTGAATGCAACCCAAAATCAAGTTAGGGAAATACAAAGGAGGTTGAGGAGTTCAAAGGGTGCAAGAAATGTTGAAGATAAACCACTTTGGACACCAAGGCCGCCATTGGAGCTCTACGGTCAACAATGGTGGATTGAAGGTTTGAGATGGTTTTGAGCTCAAAACAGAGAGTAGCTAGGTGTGGTGCAAAAGAACACCGGGGAGGACCTAGAGGGCCAATTTATAGGAAAGGAATTAGGGTTTCGGCGAGAACCCGAGTCCATGGTGGGCTCGGTTCATGCTCGGTTGTAGACCAAGAAATGATGGGAGCAAGTGAGACTCGGGACAATGGAGGAGAAAGCTTTGGCGCATTTAATGCTCCACGAGAGCGTTGACGAAAGCAAAGTGAGGTGACACATCAAAGCCACGCACTCAATCTCTCTTTACGCCATTGCCGCTTGCTTCGAAGAAGCGAGGAGGAAGAAGAACGAGAAAAGAGAAGAGCGGTGGCGTTGGATTGAAAATGGGCGGTCACGATTAAGCGAGTTCGCCGGACGATCCGATTGCTCGGGGATGCGGGCGGTTGGATTGAATCAACGGTCCCAATTGATTAACGCAACCGGAGGGTCGAATGCTCACACGAACGTGGGCGGCGATTTGAATCAACGGTGATATCGCACACAGCGTTTTAAAGCGCGGCTCGGTGCGATTAGGTGGTTCAACGAGTCAAGTGGCTCGGACTCGAGCCCGACCGAACCCAAGGAAACGTGGCGGTTTTAGGTTTTAAAATATCTTTGAGACTTTTGAGGATTTATTTGGGGTAGCAAAACAACTCCAAAAATTCTGAAATTTTTACAGGAGCTTGCTGACTGAGACATTGACCTTGTGTAAAATTTTCAGAGGTTTTTATGCATTGTATTTTTCTCCAAAAATTCTACAAGGTACTGGTTTTAGGTTTGACTAAGAGTCAAACAGGTTTGACTGCCCTCTAAAATATTCAAACAATTTCTAAAAATTGTGAAATTTTTCAGAGGGGTCACATACCATCCCAAGAACTTAGGAAAAATATTCCCAGGAGATGATCACAACATTTGACAAGAATGTTTTTGAAGGAACAAGATTGGATCAAAAGACTTGTGACTTGCATTTCCACAACCTTTTGTACAATACTTGTTCAGTACACAAAGGAAATACATGATGTAAGAAAAAGTTTTAATTTCTACTCATTTTCTTACATTTGAAACACAAGCCCAAAATTTGGGATGTTACAGTAGCAACAGGGTTGCAAATAACCCCCATGTAATTGGCCTACGAAGCATCACTTGTCACCTTCATAAGTTGCCAAACAGTCTCCCCTCCGTCACCCACCACCGAGACATACAACGCCTCGATGCGCAACTTCATCCTTGCAGTGGCGCGATCGAACGCGGACCACACGCACTGCCTTAGCTCCGAGAGGCTCATGTCCTTCAGACCCGGCGCCCAGATCACTGTTCGGTCGCAATTCGACAGGTCCGCTCCATACGGTCCGTCGCGTACGAGAGAGCGTTCCCGTGGAATACGAATAGATCTTGAATCTCTGCCATGAAGTACCTAACACATGTGCATATAAAACCACTTAATTATATGCAATGCTCGCAAAAATTTCATGACCTACAAAAATTGATTCATCTTAATTGGAGCTCATATGAATTTTCTATGAAATGTTCAACTTAATTCAATTTGTACTGTAAAAATAATTCTTGACCGAATTTAATTTCAATTCGCAAATTATCAGTGACAGTAACTAGTTTCAAACCTATTCTAAGTTAAAGTACAATAAAAATAGAAACCAACAAAATTGGTTTCACTAAATTTGAAGTTACTATCAAATAGTTATGATTTTTTTAAATTGTATGAATTTATAGTGCAAAACTAAAGGTCAACATGCCCGTTTGTCATTAACTCGGTCCATGGCATACTGCATGGACCCAAGGTCAACATGCCCGGTCAAGGGTCCATAGACCACGCACGCGGTGCACGCACTCGGTGGGACCCGACCGTCAGTGACACTAAGTCTTATAATTACCTGCTAATCACTCGCGCCGAAATATCCTAGCTGCCACCCTTTCTTCCCTATTGTTCTTTCCTTCCCATTCCTCCTCCTCCAAGGCTTCTCTCCCCTGGAGTTATTTCCTCACTGCAAGGTACATTGCTAACTCTATTTAATTCACAACACTAACAATAATAAGTCTGCTAAGTCTACTAATTACTGGCTAATCACATTGCAAACTACTAAGTCTTCTAATCACGTGACTCACACTAAGTCCGCACACTAAGTAAAAGTACACCGACTACACAACTATAACTAAGCAAATAAGAACGAAGAACACCAAATAAACTCCAACAGCAAATCACATCCAAATCTAATAAAATTTACACAACAGCTAGGGAATGATCTAAGACAATGATAGGAACAAGAATTATGCAATTTGGACTTAACATGCAAAAGATATGGACAAAATGCTCTTACTCAGCCTTATAACAACCTAATTAATAAATAGCACTGTTCATGGCGAAATTTTCTAGAATGATCTAAGGTATGAAATTTTATAGTGGGTAGATTATGACATCCTAACAACAGCAAAGTTGAATTTACTAAATTTGGAGTTACACACATTTACTTATGATTTTTCTAAGGCGTAAATCTAATGCAAGTCATTTTACAGAATTATGAATATGCTCAAACCTTATTCCATATGAAATTATACTAACAAATGAATTTAAAAAAATTGATTTTGCACAATTTGGATTTATACAGCAAAAGATATGCATTTTTCAAGGTTAAAACTATTTCTGGAATATTCAAAATGACAGAAATCAAGTTATTTCTAGTTACACAATTTTCGGCTACTGGAATATGCTTAAATCCATTTTTATACTAAACTCAAGTGATAACACAATTTATTACTGATTGGAAGTATCTAAGCGATTAAAATGAATTAGTTATGAGTTTCTAAAGTTTTTATATCATTTTGATTGTTAAATAACTACTTACGAAATACGAGACAAACTCAAATAATAGAATAAGGCGTGGACACACAACCACCCTTGATCTAGAATCCTACGGCTCAGCGCGCGAAAGCAGTGCTGCGCGAAACCTGTCGGAACCACCGTTGGATCACGATCCAACGGCGCTACGCAGTGTATGCATCCGGGCGGTGCGGTTGTTTGGGCCAATCCCACCGCGAATCTGCGGATGGGCGGTCGAGCGCACCAACGGTCGGAAGGTCGATTGCATACAAGATCCCGGCCGTTGATCGCAAGATCGGCGGTCGAGAATGATCAAGGCATCGGGAGGTCGAATGCACTCACGATGCGGGCGTTGATCACGAGATCGACGGTGGCTAAAGATCGGAGTTCAAAAGAGATCTTGACACGTGGGACGCATGTCGGTGACTTCAAGTCACGCATCGCGACGTTTTAACCCGTGCACGGTGCTGCTTTGGGCCCACATGTCAACGACTAAGAGTGGTGGTTTAGGACATGATTAATGCTTCTAATGATTAACATTAAATAGACACTAATGACCCCTGGATTTGGATTATAACCTCTCGGGCCCACAAGTCAGCGACCCAGAGGTGATTTCCGACAGAGATTAAATGCCAACACGATAATTAACCAATGATTAAGCATTAATGATGTCGGAACAGCGCGGGATTTAGCCAGAGGGTGATTTAAAGACGTTGGGCCCACTGGTCAGTGGCTCAACGAAGAAGATTAAGACACCATTAAAGAACTAATGATTAGCAATCACTGTGTAATTAATGTGTCCTAATCAAATGACGAAAACGGGAGTTCTTTGCCGGCAAAACCCGAGCGACTCTCACGGCTAATCGCCGGCGACAGCGGCGGTGGCGCGGGACAAGAACCAAAATGGAATCGCAATAGCACTACGAACCTAATGGTGGCATTCTCGCCGGCGGTGAGGGACTAGAACGCCGGCTAGCGGAAAATGAAAAAGGGAGCTTTTACTGCTAAGCACGAAAATAGCGAAAAGCTTCATTTGCGATCAAGGAAGCGGGTGCCAAAGCTTCTAAGGACTAATAAAAGCTACCTTGATGAAGGGAAGCTTCAAAGATGGCCGGAGATGCTTGATCACGGTGGAAGCTCGCCGGACTTGGAGAAGAAGGATTGAAAATGACACCCTGAGCCAAATGAGTGATTCCAAAGCATCAATATAGCTTCATTATGGTCCACAGAAGCTTTATGAGCAAGTAATTAGGAAGCGGAGCACTCACACGAGTGAGGAAGAAAGCGACCAATTTCGGCGAATTTGAACAAACCCCAAATTGGACAATTCACGAGAATCAAATCCAAAATTAAGTGAGGAAATGTTCAAGGAAGTAAATAGATGAGGATAGGGCAAAGAAACATGAAGGAGAACCACTGGAACACCAAGAACACTAATGGAGCTCTTCGGGTCAACAATGGCAACTTGTCATTCTCGAGGTGTTAAGCTCCAATACTGAGAATGGAGCTTGATGGTGGTCTAAAGGAATACCAGGAAGTATTGAGAGTGTTTATAATGCCTTGGAAGCATTATGGTTTGCACCACAAATCTTTCGGGCGGCAAAACATAGAGCACAAGGTGCGGCCGACAAGGAAAAGATAATAGATGGTGTGATAGGGCATGGCATGGCCGAAAGTGTCTCCCACGACCCTCACTATTGACTAGGGTGGATGTAGGAAGCACGACAAGACAACCCCATGCCCTACACTGTGCCCGCACGGCTAGAGGTAGAAGATGACCAGCGCAAAAGGCTCGGGCGTTCCAGAGCCCTACGATTCAAATCGGACGGCTGAGATAGCGCCACGCCTCCGGGCTTTAAAACGCAACGAAAAGACCATGAGCCCTAGGATTAAGAATGAATGGCTCGGATTGCCCCACGTCGCAAGCGGTTTGAGAGAGCAGCGGCGTTGGATCTTAATCCAGCGGCTCGAGGTTCAAACCAACAACGGAGGGTCAGAAAGTTTGGAAGATCTCGGCGGTTGAATGGAGATCTAACGGTGCGACATACGCGCATGCAACCGGAAGGTCAGAAGTTTACGCGCGCGGCGTGCGTCGAAATCAACGGACGAGATTAGACGCGCGTTTTTAAAGAGAGGCGCGGTGCAGTTAGTTGACTGGACCGAGTCAATTGGCTCGAGCCCGAGTCTGACTCGAACCCAAGGCACAGTGAAACCAGGTTTGACTTCAAAATTAGAACATAGACTTTGAAGGATTTATTTGAGGTAGCAAAATAACTCCAAAAATTATGAAATTTTTACAGGAGCTGGCTAACTCAGATATTATCCTTGTGTAAAATTTTCAGAAGTTTTTATACTGTGAATAAATCTTAAAAAATTCTTCAATGCTCTGTTTCAATGTTTGACTGAGAGTCAAACAAGTTTGACTGCCCCCTAAAAATATTCAAACAATTTCTAAAAATTGTGAAATTTTTTAGAGGGGCTACATACCATCCCAAGAACTTAGGAAAAATATTTCCAGAGGATGATCACAAAATTTGACAAGATTTTTTTTGGGGATAACAAAGTTTGGATCAAATAGACTTGTGACATTGTATATCCATAATCCCTTGTACAAGAATTGGTGGGCACAACAGGAAATACATGATGTAAGAAAAAGTTTTAATTTCTACTGATTTTCTTACATTTGAAACACAAGCCCAAAATTGGGATGTTACAATTTTTGACTATTTTTTTTATGCTCATCCTTCCTGTACGCTGGTTAGCAAAAGGACAACACACTTAGTCGAAATCTCTCCCCTCTGCATGTGGTCCTGCCCGCTAGACGGAGCTTCCTAATGTTACTTCATTCTTAAACAACCTGTACAATGTTTATTGGGCTCAGGAAAATGGTCGAAAGTTGTTAAGCGAATTCATGTCACCTTAGCTTATTTCGAAAAAATAAACTAAGAAGAGTGAACTTTTTGCGATGCATCCGACTACTTTTCAAATTACCTGATTAGATTTTTACTGGTCGAAGGAAGAAACACACCTAGTCGAAGCCTCTCCTCTCTGCACGTGGTCTTGCCCACTAGAAGGAACTTCCTAGCGTCGTTCTGTTTCCTACTTTTTCTTGCCGGGACAACCGTCGGGGAAAAATGAATGTAGCCGACTGAATCCTTAAGATACTCTAGAAGGTTGTTTCACTCTAGTTGTCATTATCGAGTTGACTAATCTGGTCGGAAATGGTAACATCACCTAGTCGAAGCCTTTTTTCTCTGCACGTGGTCCTGCCCACTAGAGAAAACTTCCTAGCGTCGATCTGTTTCCGCTCTTTCGACTAGTACAAACAAATCGATACTCGACAACTACAAGTCGAACAAACCTCTCTGTTTTCAGAACCCTTTCTTTACTACTTCCTTAGTTTATTTCTAATAAACTAAGTAAGCAGTCGGGGGCTAGGATAAAGTTATAAACATGACTTCATTTCTTAGTCTTATTTTTTTCTCCGGGTTATCATCTTACGAAGTACTGACTACTCTATGAGATAACGCGCAGGGAAAATGAAGGAGAAAGGAGGAATCACTCATATCTGGTCTAATTATTTTCTTCCCTTTTTATCTTACGAGTTACTAACTACTCTACGAGATAATTTGCAGGAAAAGGGCCATATATTTATACGTCACCACCAAAAAAGACTTGTTTTTACAAGATTATATTACAAGACTACTCTGTCAAGGGAGATTCTATTTGCATCTCCTCTGCGACCTTCTCGCCAACCGACTGCATCTCTTCGATTAACTTCTCTGCTTCGGCGGTGTAGTCGAAGTCGCTTCAACCAGAATGAAGATTAAGGTTAGGATCACGGGCCTTGAGTTTTGCTAAAACAAAACTCACAGCTCCTTTGACCGCTTCTCTTATCGAATCATTCTGATTGGCCTTGAGTAGATACCAACTCGTTAGTACCGAGCTTATTCCCCAATGGCACTTTCGTATGAGCGGCCATCATGTCGTCGCGAGGAGCAACCCTCCCGGCACGAAGCCCATCGAGTACATTGTTCAGAAGTGAGATATTATCTTGAAGATTGATCTTCATTGATTTTGTCTCGTGGAGTCATTTTATTTCAATCAATCGATCTAGAAAGAGCGAAGATTGAATAAGTAAAACGATCTTATGAGAAGATAAAATAAATAAATAGCAGGTAAAAGTTCTACTTACCATCTAATTGAGAATCCAAGTTCTCAATTTCTTGGTCTTTCTCCTTCGCGATACGGGAGATTTCACGGACAACGGAGGATTTCTCATGAACCTCGATCCGGAGAGCCCCTACATCGGCCTGAAGGGCCTTATTTTTGACTTCTTTTTCTGCAAAACAATGAGAGGTTAAAAAGGGGGGAGCAGAAACCAAGACCAGAAGCAGTCGTAATTACACGCACTGTTTATTTTTTCCTGCAACTGTTTAGTTGCAGAGTTAGCCTCCTGAAGCTTCTTCAGGAGGTCGGTGACGTTATCCCTTAGTTTCTTCGACTCGGCTTTTTCAAAGTCGAGTGAATCAGCTAAGGTCTTTTCGTCGCTCTTAAACCTGAAAGAGTAAAGAGCAGACATGAACACAATCAGCCAAACGGTTGTAAATTTTTCTATGACCGACGGGTAGTCCTAAGTTATTCTACGACCACCCCCTAGTTGTAAGTCTTTCTACGGCTAGCATAAGTCGTAAGTTTTCTACGACAACCCAATTGCGAGTACTGAATAAATAATCGGAACGATTGTGACAATCAGTCACTCACCACCTCTCTGCTTGCTCGCAGAGTGTTGCCTTTTCTTGTCGAAGCTTGACAAGTTGCCGATTATATTCGCAAATCGTAGCGACTTGCTCCACGGCTCTGAAAAGAGAAAAGCGATAAGATAAAGAGATAAAACCCCAAATGAGTATCGATGAATACTTACGTTCATGGTTGACCAGCGGACATGGAAACTATTCGTGACGGATCCTTGACCCATCCATCTCCTCGACTCGTTTCCACCAAACCCCTTCAAGTCGTTCATTGTCAAACACATCTCCGCAATTGACAATGTTCTGCCGGGTGAGGAACTTCGATCGCGGAGCGGTAGGCGAGAAGAACCTCGATGGAGTCGGGGCCAAAGAAATCGAGCAAAAGTTAAAATACTCCTCTTCCTCGACTGCGTAATGGGGACACCACGGAGGACCGGAAGGAGCATCTCGACAACCTCCTTCAAGCACGGTGATCAGCACTAACGCTATCACCTACTTCTGGTATCCCCCTCGAGGCTTCTGTCACCTCCTCTATAGTCTCTACGACAGTTCCAGTTGTCATAGTGACTTCAACATCCTTGGCCGCCGCAGCGACTTCAGCAACCGCAGCTTCCTCCGCCGCGGGGATAGTAGCTAGATCTTCAGCTACTATCGCTGTCACACCCTTGTCAGTTGAGGGGGAGACAGCGGGATTCTCCATGGGAGTATCCCTAGAGGTTGAAGACGCCGGGCTAAAATCACAGAACGCAGAAGTAAGTCAAAAAACAAACAGTAAGTAGTAACTACACTTATATCTTTTGTTTTGCATACCTCTGCGCACTGGACCTAACTCGAAACTTGGGAGCAACCTTCCCGACAGAAGATTTCTTCGACTTCTTCTCGACCACCGCTGGTCGAGATGCACTCGGGACACCAGGAGTCACCTCCTCCCGACTTCCCGGGTGGACGAGATCATCTCGACCATCCTGAGAGTGCTGCTTCCCTCAGCCTCAGATCCCACCGGAGCAACAGTTTCCTTCACAAAAGACATGAATTCCTTCCAGTTCTCCTTTTCTAGCTGTCTTATGAAGCCACGAGAAGCTAAAACTGCGAAGGACTTGTCGTCGTAATAGAAAGGTACCTTAACCTTAGGGACCTTGTGCTTAAGGGCAAGGGCTCCCTCTTCTGCTCTTTTCTCTGCCGCGGCTAGGTCTGCGGCAAACTTAGCAAAAGGAGCAGGAGGAGCCGAGCTCGAACCCCCCTTGTCGCCGACTTTTACTAGTCGACGCTTCTTGGATGGAGGGGACTTCGCTGACTCCGCCTGCGCAATCGCCCCAACAACCACCAACTCGACTTCTTCGTCGTCTTGGCGGTTCTCCATGCCAACTTTCTGATTGAGGAAGGGGAAAAGTGGTCGTAAAGATCTTTTTACGATCATTAAACCGGTCATCAGTACGATCAGCTCAAAAGTCGTAAGTATTTCTACGACATTGTCTAATCGTAAGTTATTCTACGATTACGTTAAGTCGTAAGTATTTCTACGACATTGTCTAATCGTAAGTTATTCTACGATTACGTTAAGTCGTAAGTATTTCTACGACATTGTCTAATCGTAAGTTATTCCACGATTATGTTAAGTTGTAAGTTTTTCTACGACGTTGTCTAATCGTAAGTTATTCTACGATTACGTTCGATCGTAAGGTTTTCTCGATCGTTATCGATCTTAAGTTTTCTGTGGCAAACCAGTTAGTCGTATACCATTCTACGACAACAGAATACCTAAAGGCATAATCATTCGATTACCTTTAGGCGCCTTTCTTTCTCCTCTGTGGTCAAAACCACGAGGATTTGAGGAGCCACTGTGTTCGCCGGATGCTTCTCGTAGATGAGCCTGACACGCGCGTCAACCTCCGCCTGCGAAAGATCTGGGTGTATGGACAATACGATTAAGCGGACTAAATCAGGATTAAACAAGGATAAAAGCCAAGAGATTAAGTTTTTCTACTCACCGTCCTTGTAGTCCCTGGTTGGGTCGTCCTTTCCTGAGTACCTCCACATGGGAGGGACCTTTGTCTTGAAAGGACTGATCCGGCGCGTAATGAAGTCCTTCACCACGTGCCAACCGGTGAGCCCCTCCGACTTCAAGTCTTTGACAGCTTGAATATAGGGGGTTATCCGGTCGAGATTACTGGGAGTCGAGTCCCAGAAAGAAGACCGCTCGGTGGCCTTTCCGACGAACGAGAGGCTATCTTCCTTGGTAACCTCCCAGTAGAACCACTTCTTCTTCCAACCCGGCCATGACGACCGGGTAAACATCTGAATGTACTCCCTCGACTTACCGTCGTGGAGCTTCAGACCGCAGCTACCGGCGATCCCGGCTTGACGAGCCATTCCATAATAATACTGGAAAAGCTCGAAGTCCGCCGGAATCCCCAGGTAAGCCTCACACAAGTACACAAACACGCTTAGCATCGTAATGGAATTAGGACCAAGGTTCACTAATTCCACCCCGAAGTGCTCAAGCACGAGTGTGAGGAAGGGGTGAGCAGGCAATCGAAGGCGCACTCACGATGGCTCGAAAAGCGGGAATTTGGTGCGCCTCTCCCGGCGGCCAATCTGCCCGTTCGCGCAATCCACTTCACGAAGACCCTCGGGGATCTTCTCGCGGCGGCGAAAGCGATCATCTTTGCATCGTCCATCTCCGACTCAGTCCACTCAGAGACAATCCTGGCCATTTCTCTTTCTCTCTCGGAAGTGAGAAGATTTGAGGTTGGGAAAGTTCCAAGATAATGTACGGAATTACCGGCGGCGGAGGAGACGAGAAAGCAACCGACTGTTGGGTAAAAAGGTAAGAACCCTAAGTTCTTCCCCCATGGCCCGTTTTATAACCGCACGATTGAGACGAAACGTCGCGGAATCCCAACAGTCGTCACCGCTTCAGAAATTGCTTCAACGGACAGGCTTTTTAACCTGCCCGTTGGAAAGTCCCAAGACACCTTTTTCACACCTCAAGTGAAATTACCATCTTGACCCCCAGGTCTAATGAAAGGCCAATCGGAAAGGTTTTTACTTCCGGTCGTAAGGCCACGATTGTTTCGAAGTCGTAAGAGATCCTACGACATCTTGCAATCGTGGTGGTCTTAACAATTTACCTCGATCAAGCGTATTCCTGATCGAGAGAAGCGAATGTTGAAGAGTCTTTTCTTCAATGTTCTCCTCACAATCCCATATTGATCGGAGGGTCATCTCGACCCTTGACCAAGTAAGCTATTTTCACTTGAAGTGGGGCTAGATGACGAGGATCAAATAATCCTCATTTATTAATCGGAAATATGGCGTCACAAAGCATACTCCTTGAATATTATAAGGAAGAGCAGTCGAGGAAGTCGTAGGTTATCCTACGACTACCCCTAGTCGTAAGCTCTTCTACGACTATGGTATAATCATTATGACTACCCCTAGTCGTAAGTTCTTCTACGACTATGGTATAATCGTTATGACTACCCCTAGTCGTAAGTTCTTCTCGACTATGGTATAATCGTTACGACTACGATGCAGTCGTAAGTCTTTCTACGACTAGCTCGCTCTGATTCCTCACGATTCATGGACCCACCGTTAGAAGACCCACTAAATAGTGAGGATCCAAGCGGTCAAAATACGTGATTATGTTTTGACATAACTATTGATAACTCCCACTATCTACGATGATAACCGTTTGTGACATGGGAGGTTACTTCTCGATAATTACTCTCATTATTGCGTAGTAATGAGAGTAATTAGCTGGAATAACGACGTCATAACGCTTAGTATAAATAGGAGTCTTTTAGAGATAGTAGGGAGAGGACCCTTTTGGGACAAAAGCGCCTTTCTGGAAGGCGATTAGGAAAACCTTGATCGATTGTAATCCGAGGGCAAATACAAGATACAGGAGTAGGGTTATTATTCTCATCCGAGAAGGCCCGAACCTGTATAAAAATCCTCGTGTCTCCTTCGTCTGCGTGATCAATTGTGGATACCCCCCGAATCAAACAATTTTTACATAAGATCGGTTCTAAAACACTGACACCAGTCTTATGGAAATAACGTTGGGCCTCAAGGAGATGAAATCCAACTTAACTCCATTAGTGAGAGTACCCAGCTGAACTTAGAGCAATGAACACCATGTGTACCGCTCCTCTACGGGAACTACATGATAGCCGATTCTCCAACAGCTTGAGTCCAAACTTAAAAGAGTTAAAAGGGATTTCAAAATAGCTGGTATGTGTCTCGTGTTGGCTCGCAAGATCAATGACCAACACGCACATGCCCTCATCAACGTCAGTCACAACCATACAACATTCATACATTGATATATCAAAAGACATACAACATAGTACTTAGTCTACAACTATTACAAAAGTGGCCGACCGGCCAAATTCAAATAATAACATTAATTAGTAGTGAAAGCAAGTAAATAAACCAAAAGGTCCAGCAAGGTGTGCCTCATAACCCAAGGCAATCGACTGGGAGTTAAAGAACAACACTATTCGTTAGTGTCGCCTAAATCGGCGCTAACGAATTCAACGAGCGTATGATCGTCCTCACCTGAATAAGCAGCAAACGGGTTAAGTACAAAATGTACTCACAAGTATTACATAAAATAAAAATTATATATGCTAGTGGCTGTCCAAAGAGTGGTTTTAGTGGCTCAGTTTTGCATAAACGCACAATTTTACATCCGTACACCATCTAGTTTGAAAATGTCATTTTGTAAACAATTGTTTAATAAAAGAAGTACAAAGGGCATAGATAATTATATAGATCAATCAATACCAAAGTGGCAGCCCACTTTGATAAACTAAGATGCATGAATACCCGTTCACACCGACACCAAGTTGTAGCCCACATCAAATTTTAATTAGAGTCTAACAATGATGTCATTCAATACCAAGCGGTTGTCCATAACCGTGGACATAGCTATTCGAATAGATGTATAACTCTACAGAGGTGTACTACTTTACCCACATGACTCGATCAGCCCGCAAGCCTCTGGATAATGACATAGTTCCTAAGGTATGCCGACCGGGTAGATCGAGATTTAGTATTTTTCAGCAAGAAGACCCTTTTGAGTTGAATCCCCCTTGTGAGATGAACCCCATATTCAGTACAAGCTACTAATAGAGCTTGCTAAGCGGGCTCACAAGTAGTATTGGAAATACCGATACAATGTAAATAAAGAAAAATAGTGCTCCCATCCCATGCACATTATAAAAAATTGCATCGAATCCTACCAACAGATGATCAAATACAAATGTCCTCACACTACCTGTGACTCAATCCAATAAACCCTTCCCCTTACTTGACTAAACCGGCCCGAATCCAGCTTGTGGAAGTACGAATGGTACTTAGAATCGATAGCCCAAAGTTTGGTCATTAGCGTCCGGATAAGCCTACCACATACCCGAGTCTTGTGTACAAAGGCACCCTCACTGACAACCACTTGTCCAGACCCAAATCCTTTTTAATTTGATCAATATAAACTTAATAAACAGATTTGAAGATCTGGTCCAAAATAATAAAAGCTAAGAGTGAGGTGTTTCCCATAATTGGCGGGATAATCCCGTCAATCGGACTAACGCATTCTGTAGACCCGCATGGCTAAGCATACCCATATATAATAGATATATCACCACAAACATCCAATCTTAAGCATATTTATAATGGAAATAACAAGGATAAATAGCAAGAGTAGGACATAACTAACTGTAACTCACAAAATATCGACATATCAAAATAGCATACAAGCAACTATCATTGCAATTTAAAATAACTAAAGTGTAAAACTTGGGATCAACATGTATGCAAAAGAAAATTAAAATGATGCTTGTCGTGCTGGAAGTCAAGTTGTTCGCTATCGATGGCGTAATCGTTGAATTGAGGTAATTCGGACTCTACAGAATATAACAACATCGAACGAACACCGAGAAAAAACAAAATTTCAAATTGCTCAAAACTGCATGAATTTTCTACAGTAGTTAGATCATGATTTTAGATAAATTCAGGTGAAAGAATTATTTCATTTGGATTTAGTATGTGAAAGTTATAGCAGTTTGAAAAATCAGTTTTTGGAGAAAAATACTGAAAAACCAGCTTCGGTTACTGTTCATCCGATTTTAATTATTTAGTGAAATTTTTTGGAATAGTGGTGGAGATAACGATTACATGGTTAGAAAGGTAATAAAAATTTATGATCAATATAACTTGAATCACCTCATTTGGAGTTTATATGAATTTTTGAAGTTAAACCAATTTCTAGTGTAAAAATAATCCTTTATCGAAATCAATTTCAAACCTTAAATTTTATGGGGCAGTGACATGTTTCAAAATTATTCCATGAGAAAGTACATTAAAAATGCAAACAAACAAATTAGTTTCACTCAATTTGGAGTTAATTTGCATTAGTTTTGAGTTTTGAAATTATATGAATTTTCAGATTGTCTGAGATAATTGTATTCAAATTTCTAAATCATTTATTACTTTTATCTGAAGCTAACCTAGCCTCTATCACGACGGATGGAGTCCGGTGCATAGTGCCTTTGTTCATTTAAACTTACGGATTAATTCGTTCGATAGGTAGGGCACATGAGGTCATAGACTCGGTCCATCGCACGGTGCATAGACCAGGGTCTATGAGTCGATCCACGGGTTCACACACGATCCACGGGCACTTAAGTGCCTCGAGCCCACATGTCATTCACTAACGCAAAACATTTTAAAGTCTCGTTTCCTGTTTGTGGGACCCACACGACTGAGTTTCGAGAGCTACAAACGAAGATAAGGGCTGGTGTTAGCTCAAATGGGCATGGCAATGAACGTAGAGGAGAGAGGAAGCATTGCCTTGAGGCTTACCCAAGTGTGGAGCTAGAACGAGCGTCCCTTTCCTTGGCCAAAACGAGGAAAATGAGGGAGAAGGAGGGGTGCGAGGGGGGTTAAGCCCGGGGCGATGATGGAGATGGACGAAGTGTCAACTAGTGAAGCTCTAGAAGTGGGGGATGGTGCAGTGGTTTGATGGCATTGGTGGGAGTAGCACCGGGCATCTCGGCTACGTGGAGCTCGAGTTCTGCTCGCTCCTACCCGAGGTTGAAGATGGCGCCGACATGCGAGCCCGAATTGGCAGCGACACAAGACAGCACGAGTTGAAGCCTGGTTTGGTCGGAAGTTTAGTTGGTTTGGTCCAGCCAAGTCACAACTGTTTGGGTCCGAGTCAGGTGCGAGTCTAACATTTGACTGATTTTGAAACAAACCACTACACTTTCACCGGTTGAGTAAAAAATAGCAAATAAACTCCTAAAATTCTGAAATTTTTCAGAGAGGTTTTTGGGATGATCTAGTACAGAAATAAGTTTTATAACCTCATTGTTCAAGTATTATTTGCTTGTTTTCAATTCTTTCTCAGTAAACATTTTAGAATTGGATCTGAATTTTCTTAGGGTTGATTTTGTTCCTAAAAATTTGGAAAAATTCATATTTATTCAAGATAAATAATATACAGTTTAAATAAATTATTTACCAATGATGATCACAACAATTTATTATTGTTTTCCTTTAGAGCTTCATTTTGCGATGTATATTTAACTTTGATTCAAAAATCTCAAATACAATGTTTTGTGCAAATGCTCCAGAAATGATATGCATGCTTATGAGATGCATATTAATTCTAATTTATAGAAATGGGGATGTGACACAAGATGACGTGATCGGATTTTGGAAAAACTCATTGAAGAAGCGGGGAACATGGCGTACGCATTTCAGTGTCATGGCTCGAAATGGCCGACGATGATTTGGTAATCTTTGAGCGATGGGGATGGAATGTAGATGTAGAACGCGGCGAGGCGAACTCAATGGCGCAGACGGTTCGGCTAAGGGACGTCGGATGGCAATGGAACTTCGGCGGAGAAGACCTTGGTTGCGGCTCGGTTCATTGCAGTTGCGAACAAACGAGCGATTCAAAGAAACCAAATAAGGAGATTGAAAGATGAGACTTAGAGGCTCAATATGACTTGGTTGGTTTCCTTTATATGCACCAAGGAGGAGATCGCAAAATCGGGAGTTTACATTTGAAGCGTACAAGCGAGACAACTCTGTAATCGGTTGGCTTGGGAAGATGTCGGCAATCGCCACATGGCGAGAGAGATTGGAAAGAGATTTTCGGAATTAAAGAAAAGGCCAAAAGTCAAGGACACTAAATAAATAGCAAACAAACTCGAACAAATCCCAGAAAATACCAAACAATTTCTTGGAACATAAGGAAGCTAAATAGCACTGGTTTTGATTTAATTGATGTTTAGATTAGTCAAACTAAATATTTTGAATTTAGAAAATTCCCAGTAAAGCTTTATTAAATCAAATAAAATTGGTGAAATTTTCTTGGGACCTAAACTACTCAAAAGATTTTTGAAAAACCAGATTTTAGGACGTTACAATATTCATGCAAGGTTTGAACAAAGGATGAGTTGTATGTTTTTTTTTGCACAAAGCAATATTGACAGTAAATAGATTGAAATGCGTAATTGAAAAGAATAATAAATAAATAGACGATTGCTTTGAAATAAACAGTGAAATCCCGCTCACTTCCCAACCAAACCACCAAGTGAATATCCCATCCACCACGTGAACATCACATTCACCAAGTGAATCTCCTATTCAGTAACTGACACATTTTTATAAGAAACTCTACCTCTCGTGTGAAATCCCTGAACATGTCCATGACCGCAGATATGGTTGTTTAAACAATTTTAACTCTACAAAGGTTGTACAGCTTTACCCATAAGAGATAAATCAACTTATAATATCCAATCACACACTTCTGTAGGTGTGCGGCTAAGTGATTATCACAAGGCCGTTATTAAGCTCCTTTCCAACCCAGTTCTGCCCGCTAAGGTTTCAACACTAAATGTCATCACGACCAGACAGGACCCCCCGCCTGCGCCATTATGAATATTCATCCTGGAATTCACGCTTTCAAAAACAGAACTAGAATTGAAATATTGCAAATTAATTTGCTAGGTCCATCCCATACTGGACATGTGGTTGTACGATCACTACTACAAAAGGCTATCTTGGGCGCCTTATCAAAGACGGTTTCAATCATATACGGTTTTGGTTTAGAGATCGTCTGTGTTACTAGCTGCGCTAAAAACCACTTGTGAAGAGGTAATATCATAGACGGTTCATATTGAAAACCGTCTGTGAAGTATCACAGACGGCTCTTAACACGAACCGTCTGTGATAATTGTAGACTTCATAGATGGTTCATGATACGAACCGTCTGTGATACTTCACAGACGGTTCTTAATACGAACCGTCCGTGATAAGTATAATAACACAGACATGGTAAAATCACATAGTAAGGAAAATTCCAAGTCATGGTAAAATCATAGAGTGTGATACTAGCTTATCACAGATGGTTTTTAATCTGAACCGTCTGTGATACTAGCTTATCACAGATGGTTTTTATTTGAAACTGTCTGTGATTCACGAAAATTTTTGAACGTTTGCACGGGAGGCGAAATGTTTTGGCGCTGTCCTTATACCCACCCCCGCTTTGTCTTCCATCAGTCTCTCCCTCTCTCCTCCCCACGCCGAGCTCCAACGACCGCCTTCGATTCCTCGGCGTGGTTCGGCGAGGATACGCAGCCGATGATGAGGAAGAGGGACACGTAGGTGCTCCATGTCTGCTGCAGGAGGTAGACTGCAGGAAGGTACGTGTATATCCCTAAAACATACATAATTTGTTGGTTGTTTGATGATTCTTATTTTATTTGTACCTAATGCCAGAGCGCTGTCGGAGGTTTTTGGTCGTCACTTCTTGCCAACGAGCTTGAGTCGAACTCGGATGACATGCAAGAACAGCTTGTGATATGCTGGTGAGGTACAGAGAGAAGCAGTGTTAAACCAATCCAAGAAGCTGATGAGTTCTCCAGGAGCTTGGAGGCACAGATGGTTTCTAGCTAGTTTAACTTTGTAACTTTATTTTTTTCATTCAAAGGGGACGTTGTGAAACTTTATGGTTTCCCTTTCCTATAATGTGTTTGCCATCAAGATTTTATTTGGATTTTAGTTGTCTTGCTAGAGGTTGCATACGGAAACTACTGTCCAGCAATTGATTGATTTGGCTCAAAATCCATTTTTTTTTGCAATAGAAAGAACCGTCTGTGATAATTACTTATCACAAACAGTTCTTGTTCAGAACCGTCTGTGAAAGTAGACTATCACAGACGGTTCTGAAAAAGAACCGTCTCTAATAAGTAATTATCACAGACGATTCTTGTTCAAAACCGTGTGTGATAGCTTTTTTCACAAACGGTTTGAAAAATCGTCTGTGATGACTCATGTCATCAGCGACTTATAGACTCGAGCGGCTCACGAAACCGCTGCGTGATGATATTTTTGATAAATGTGAAGACCTTTTACGTAGTAGTGGATATGGCGATTAATGGCACACAAGATTAATTCCTTAACAAATTACTCAGGCAAGACTACCTTATCCAAAACAGTGTGCCTCACGCACTACCTTTACTGCATGATCACTCGTCTGAGCATAAATCATTTGTTCACCCAAACTAATGACAATCACTGTCATAGCACAAAATTTTACAATAGCGGCATCGCACCACAATTCCATATATCATTAAGTCAAATTCAACATTATTGAACATGTGATCATGAGCCCATCGTAACTAGGCATGACTAAGCATCTCTATGATACTCATGTTGGTGATACAAATATATCCAACTAATAATGACCATTCTATGGTGACAAATGATTCATGGTATTCAAATAATCAATAGAGGCGTAGTGACAAATAAGAGATTAACTATTCCCAAAAGTAGATGATATAAAGATAGCATGCAATTTTATATAAAAAAATATAATTTTGAAATTATAGGTTCAATATAATCAAAGGACTATGACTTGTCTTGGCTTTGCTCAATTACCACACTTGGATCATCAAAGCTTACTTCTGCTCCTGCTCCTTGGAACAAGTTGTCTAACGAAAGAGAAAACAATAGACGGCGCATAAATAAATCCAAAACAAATTCAAATAAAATCCAAAAATAGCAAACCCAAATATGAAAGAAAGAGCTTGCATTTAGATGAATTTAGGAATTTGAATGGATAGAATCGGAGTTCAAACGAAGGAGAACGGACTCTCAGAACATTTGCCAGAAAGGAAAAAGAGAGATAAAAGAATCTTTAGGGAATATTCCTTCGAATGGAAAAGAAAAAGGAAAAATAGAAAGGATTGTGGGTGGGGCAGTGTAGAGAGAGAGGCTTACACATGGGACCCACATGTAAGAGAAAGAGAGAGGCTTACACAGGATCCACATGTAGAGAGAGAGGAAGCTATAGGAAAAATAGAGCGAGGACTAAGGCAGTGGCGCTCGCGCATGTCGACAATGGCGGCGTGGCGAGGAGTAGTGGGCGAGGTGCAAAATGGGTTGCGGCGATGAGGTGGTTCTTTAGGTGGTGGCAAATTGGTAGGAGAAGCACGGTGGCGGTGGCAATGGCAGCGACGGCGGAAGGAAGGCTACGGCCGACGATGGAAGCGATGAGCACGGAGAGCAGTGGTGGTGCAAGGCGTGGAGGACACTTGGAGCGGCTAGAGGGTGGACCGAAGTGGCGGCGAGATGGAGGCGGTAGTAGGGAAGAAGATGGGCAGCGGTGGGGTGGCACGATGACGGAGAGACCAAGAGTGAGGTGGGGATTGGAGGGCGGCGAGGAGCTCAAGATGGCGCGCTCGGAGAAGCAAAAGAACTCACTAGCGAGATGATCAACAACGAGGCGTGGCGGTTGAGAGGCGAGGTTGATAGAGGCTCGGTGGCGCTTCGGCGAAGATGATGGGAGCACAACATAGAACACGGAGGCGCGAACCCAGTGGTGAAGACGACACGGCCGGGGGACGAGAGATGGCGACGAAACACGATGAAGAACGGCTTGCGGCGACGGTGGCTTCCCAACGGATTCCGATGAGATGAGGGCGAATCCGACAGCGGCACTTTGGGGATTCGGGAGAGGAGGACGAGGCAAGATTTTTGACACAGATGGCCGCCTTTATATAGGGTTGGAGAGGGAGTATCCGGGTTGAAGCCAGCGGAGATGCGTGTTGGACATGGACACGGGAAAGAAACCAGCGAGGAAGAAAGGAAGGGGGAAATGGTGCCCTGACAGGAGAGTACGCTTGGTCAGAGAGAGAAAGGAGGCAAGGTGGCTTGGGTTGGTACTAGTGCGGGAAAAAGGAGGAAGAAAGCGGGCCGGAACGACAGGGAAAAAGAAAAGGTAGAAAATAAAAACGAGTTGGCAGAAAAGAAAAGATAAATGGGCCGAAAGAAAACGAATTCAGTCCAAAAGAGAAAATCCGGAAAAAGAGGATTTCCGAATTTAGGGAATTGAATTAAATAAAACCGAGCTCAAATAAATAGCAAATAAATTCTGAAAATTCATAGAAAATTCCAAAAAATTCTCTAGAACTCAAGGAACCCAAATAAAATAGCTTTTAGTTTAATTAAAGTTTATTTTAATCACCTTAAATTATTTTGATTTTTAAAAATTCAATGTAAGCTTTAACTTAAACAAAAAAATCAAATGTTTTTTTTTATTTTTAAAAGCTTCAAATAAACTCCAAAATTTGGGATGTAGAGGCAGAACTCATAGCATTAGACACAACCACTATTGAGGTAGAATGGATGCAAGAACTCTTGATGGATATACTGGTGGTTGAAAACCAATTCCAGTTATACTTATGTACTATGATAAAGGTGATAAGTGCAAAGGATAATATGAAATCCTCAAGACATGTGAAAAGACGATTGAAGTCTATCAGAAAATTAAGAAACTCTAGAGTGTTAGCTGTGGATTATATCCAAACAGCTAAAAATCTGGCAGATCGCTTTACAAAGAGACTATCACGTAATGTAATTTAAATTGCATCGAAGGAGATAGGAATGAGACCCACGTGAGTTACACGCAGTGGTAACCCAAACCTATGTGATCCGAGATCCCGTGAAATAGGCCTCGGGAAAAACAAACTGTTTGGGTAACAGTAGAGTACGTTCTTACTTTATATCTCACTCCGTTGGAGATGCGATACTCTAATTACTATAAGGCAGGATGACTTTCTCTTAATTTGTTCTGAGGCTTAACAGCAAAATACCGTCCTACAGGGTATCCGTGTAAGAACACACCTATATGAGCTCGACTGTTTGTCGTAGTCCATGAGATGTGGTATCCTCTACCAGAGGAGTAGCCTATCGGCGGCCAAGTATCAGCAAAGGCCTTAGGTGAAACTTGTCCGCACAAAACTGCCAATTCAAGACATAGTCTATTGTGTAGTTGTGGGCAAGTGTAGCTTGAGGTTCTAGGTGGATGTTCAACATTAATCAATCTCCATCGAAAAACTGGTATGTCAACAACACTTTAGAATTATAGGGAAATTCGTGGTGCTTTTAGGATCTCGTGGGGGATTATTGGAGTTTATGGGCTTAGCCCATATAATATTCAAAATAAATCCTAAGAAAATCCCAAAGGCCCACTTATGCATGGTGGGAGGTGAAAAGTTTTGTACCATATTGCTAGTCTATGTAGAAGGAAAGTAAAAGGACATGTGAGACCCCGGTTTATTAAGCTCGTAACACTTAACCTTCTACTGGTTCTAGTATCACAAACAAAATAAACCGCGCCTCGATGGACATGTGCTTCCCAGAAATTGCAGCACACATTCATCATACAAAAGCATGCGTCATTTCCATACAAGATAATATAACAAGTCTACCAAAGGACATACATAATATAAGTTATTACAGGACAGCCGACCGGCCAAATGACAAAAGTAATGAAGGTAACAGCGGAAGCAAAAGTTGCCATAAGATGGCTTAAACCAAAAGACAACCGGTTAGCCACATAACACCACAGGGCAATCGACCGGGCCGCCAAGCTAATTCCCCCACACACTACCACAGCACAACTCACAGAAGTGTGGCCCTTCGGGCTCACCTTCTTCCTCTACACACAATAAGCAATGCAGGTGAGTACAATAATGTACTCGCAAGACTTACGAGTAACAAGCCTATACATAGCTACATGAAAGTTGTATCAAAGGGAGGTTGGTTATATGGTTATTTGGACGCATAAAGCAAGTTTCATTTGCAATAATGTAATAAATTGAAAGCAATTTGACAAATCAGTTGTTAAACATTAAAATAACAGCGGGTAACAATAATTATCAAGTAACCACCTAGAAGTGACTAACCCTTTAGTCACCACAAATAGCATGAATCCCAGATTCATACCACCCATCAAATTTTAATTTAAAATGTTGTAATCTAACTCTTGAAAAGCTTATCCAAGCGTGTCCATAGCCTAGGACGAGGCTATTCGAATAGTTTGTAATCCCTGCAGGGGTGTACCAATGTACCCACACTTCAGACCGCCTTTTTGCCAAGCTATTAAGCACACTTCCTTTGGTATGCCGGCACGGCTAAGTCCTACGAACCCTTTCCAATGGAATATGCTAATCAAGAGACGCACGTATGGGGGTTAATCCTTAGTGATCTATCGACGAAATATGGATCACAAGGACCCATACGTGGAGCAGGACACACCGGCCTCGGTGGGTGCTCCTCTCCCCACAAACATGTCCATGTTGCACATAATTAAATGTGCAACCCACCACGCGACTCATTAATTAACACACCCCAAAGTACTCAGCTAAGAGAGGTCCCATATCCCTCTAGTGTGGTTAGCACGCATAGAAATGCTTGGATAACAGGTACTCACAAGTAGTTCGGTCCTTAATTGACCCGGGCACCATTCCAATCACACCCAAAAGATCACACCATCTTACCATTGTGCCCAAGTCTAAATTGTTTTCATTTTCAGTTTAAGTTTTGCAATTTAGACATAGCACAAGGCCGAAACATAGAGATCATAATAAGTTTGTGTGATCAAGGTTATCGACAAGTCGATAACCGCCCATTTCTACCGATAGCTAAGCATGGCTAAGCATAATGACGCGTAAACTACTAAGTGACAAGGGTTCATCCAGCGAACCCAAAATCACAGCAAGTAATCCTAGGCTTCAGTAGTAGAGGAATAAACATTTCCTACTGAGAATGCAACTACTGGGCCAACTATCGACAATAGTTTAAAACAACATAGCAATGCATACATAGAATTTGCAAACAACATATTTGTAATACTCCGGAAGTGTGAGAAGTCAAGAATCGGATTAATTAAAATTAATCGGTAGAGAATTATTTAATCGGGAAGAATTTTATTTTCGAGTCGTCAAATCAAGTTGAGAGAGGGGCTTTTCCGCTTGTTCTCATCCAATTGGGTGGGCGTTGGCCCATCAAGCCTTCTTGTGGCCGGCCAAAGGGGAGTGGGGAGGTGCCACCCTCCCCAAACCCTAGCCGCCCCTCCCTTTTCCCCTCCTCCCACTTGCAGCCGCCTTCTTCTTCCCTTGGCCGACTCCTCCCTTTCCTTGCGTCTCCCTCTGCGCCAGGTGCTGTCCTTGCGCCTCCCCTGTCCAAGGCTGCTGCCCTGCGCAAGAAGGAGGAAGAGAAGAAGGAGAAGAAGGAGAAGAAGGAGAAGAAGATCTTGTGTGGGGTTTTGTTCAGCAAGTTCTAGCGGGTCTACAAGGGTAACGAGATGCCTTCCCCGCTGTTTGATCCATAGTAGATGCGAAGCCGATTAGAATTGTTGGATAATTGTTGGGCTGCAGAAGATTCGATTCTGTCCAGTACCTTGCGTGGGTATTTTCGTGTATTTAGAGGCTGAATTTTAAGATTCCATCTCCTAGAGTTATGTGGGATCTGTCGTTATCTTTCGGTAGCCGCGAAGATCACTCAATTTTGAGGTCTGAGTCAAAAGTTATGATCGTTTTAGTATCTGCTGCCAGAAATCTGACGAGAATAATCTGTCTGGTTATTTCCTAAAATATGAAAGGGAATTTGGTAGAATCTGAAAGTTCACCCAACTAGGTTATTGTAGGTAATTCGATAACCTTTTCAGATTGATAAATAACGATCAATTCGGAGTTACCTATTAAAAGTTATGGTCATTTTAGTTTTGCTATTCGATTGTGTAGGCAGTTTCTGTACTGAAAGTTCAGACAATGGTTAGCCTAATATTTTGGCCGAATTGGTTTATCGTGTCAACTAGAGTATTGTAGATTATTCAGTTAAGAATCTACAGAAATTGGGTTTACCTCTTTTTGACTTCCAGTTCATGAGTTATGTCATTTACCGTGCTGCTGTCCAGAATCAGTATATGGCAGGAAACGTTGGTTTTCGGTTTCAGCTTTGTAAACTCGTTTTGAGTCGTCAAGTAAGCGATGTAGAATGCCGATTAGTAGCGCTGGGTATATTATGTCCTTATTGATATTATTTTACTTGTTTAGGAGGTGAAGCCTCAGGTTTAGGAGTATCAGCTTTGCCGGCTAACGCGTCGCATCGTGGAAGGCAAGTAAATGTAGCGGTTGTGCTACGGTTTAACTCGTTTTTCTTACTACTTGCACCATGCATGATTGACGTAATGTTAAATGTTATGCCTTGGTTACATGTTTTCTAAGTAAGAATGTGGTAGCAAGATATTAATCAATTGCTATGTTTGGATGAGTTTGGGTAGTATTGTGGTAATTCGCTTAATGAGCCAAATGCGGATTATGAAAAAATAAACTCAAGGTGGACATGTTGATAATTTCTTGTGGTTATTTTCATGATGATCATGTGGTGGTCTATGTGATAGAGTTCCATCTAGATCGATTGATTTTGATCTTGGTGAATCGGGTGTGTGTTATGTGGTAATGGTCTTATGACACGTTGGTATTGTGCTTAATGAGACACATGTGGATTATGAGAAAATATTCATGATGAGTATGTTGTTGATCTTCGTGGTTAAATTCTTGTGGTTTATGATTTTCATATCATTCATGACATTTGCATTGTGGATGTCGCCGCTTATAGCCGCGATCGTCGCAGGTACAACATCGTGCATTGTCAGAAAGACGATGCATACCTTTACCTTGTTGGGTAAAGGTGCAGTGGAGCATAGCATACATATGCATTACATTTTGGAAAGATCATTTGCATACTTGTGCAAGATATTGAGGTGAAGTTATTTTTGCAAACAAACGCAACTTCATAGTTGCAATGTGGAAATTGACTCATGAGAGTCTCTTGTGGTATGAGTAATGTGGTTGTGGTTGTGGAGTGGGGGTTCATCCCTTGTGGTATGGTAGAGGTTGTGATTGTGGCATGAGATTCTTCTCTCTTGTGGTAATTGTGGATAGCAGTTGTGGATGCGAGAAATAGTAAAGTTATGAGGTAAAATATGTTAATACTTTATTGTCATTGGTAGTGGTAGTGGTGATTAACATGAAGCAGTTGATCAAGATTCAATTGTTAACATTTTACTATCATTGGTAGTAAATATGGTTGAGACTATAATTGTGATCATTATGGGGATTGGATATTGATGCTTAATATCTTTGTAGTTTAATTGGCTTGTAAATGAACGTGGATTCACATTATGGATGTGGACATTTGGATACTTTAATGATATTGTATGTTTGTTTGTAGTCTGAATAGCCGGTTAAACAGTTTGCTTGCTGAGATTTTTATCTCACCCTTGTTTTCTCCCCCCCCCCCTACAGGTGATTGTTGAGCATTCATGGGATGGGTAGAGCGGCACCACAATAATGCACATGGTTCATCAACTCATGTTGTAATAAAGTCGATGAAATTCTAGCCAAATGCTTAACTATTTGTGGAGGATTATGTTTTTTAATAAGGATGGACTTGTGAACCATTCTTTGAATAATCTGCTAGAGGTTGTTTAATTATTGAACTTGTTACCGTTATCTTTATTCCCTTAGTTGTTTATGCTTCCGCTTAATGCTTCTTGTCTAGAGATGTTGCGAATTAATTTATCTTGAAATTATTGGCTAGTTGTAGAGTGGTTTAGTAGCATTCAGGGTAATGTGGGTCTGAGGTGTTACAATTGGTATCGAGCCGAGTTTTAGGTGCGTGGTAATTAAAAATATTAAATTGACACTTTGGTGCACGAGGATGGGATGGGTCAAGCATTGCATTCGTGCTTTGACATGTTATATTGATTATTCATGCTATGAGATAATCTGGTATGTTTATGTGTTGTTTCTATGATCGCTATGAGTGAGGATAGTCAATGATAAGAGGTAGGCTTTGCGTTGTTGCCTTGGTATTGCAGTTTATACCCGTTCGTGATGCGGGGATATTGATGCGATTACCTCGGGTAACTTAGTTGCGGATGTCATGGGTAAGTTTCTTAGAAAAGTGTTATCCTCCTTGAATTGATGTTGGCGATTCTTGGCCTATTGCGATTAATGATTTTCTCTCGGGTTATTTGTTTATTGCAGTTGTTGGTTGTCGTTAGGCCTCTAATTGTTCTTGAGGCCAAGTATTGTTTCTTTTCGATTGATGGGTTGTTTGACCGCTCGTGAGCGGTGCTTTTGGAGAGATCGGTATTTTCCGTGTTGTTCCATCTTTCTTCTTTGGAAAACATGACTCTTGTATTTTGTTTGATTTTTTTTTTTGAGAGAGAATCAAAGCTTTATGTGGGAAGTTCATTAACTTGTGGAAGCATTGGCTCTATGCATTTCTTCTGAGTTATTTCGACTTTTGAAGTTTGATTTCTCTCTAGAAGGGAGTGTTAAAACCTCTTTGTGATGTTTTGTTGTGTTTAAGTAGTAGGTGGAAATTATGTAAATAATTGATAGATTGTGAATTATCAAGTTGAAAAGTTAGTGTGGTACATCATTAAGTTCTACTAACATCTTTAGAAGTGAAGTCGATTAATATGATGTTGTCCTGTTGTAGTTTCTTGAAGATCTGTGGCTAAGAAATTTAGCGATACTGTAACAGCCCTAACTTAGGGTTTGTATTTCAAATGTAAAATTTTGAGGAGAAATAAAAACTTTTGTTGTCTCTTCAAATCATTTGAAAGTTCCTACATTTTCCCTAGCAAGTTCCATTTTCTAGAATTAAATTCTTGTGAATGGAGATTGTTGTCAGCAAATTCTTAGCCTTCAAACTTGTGATCATCCTCTGAAACTATTTTTCCTAGCATCTTGATCATCCTATCTACCTCCCTGAATTATTTCACAATTTTTAGATTTTGTTTGCTATTTCAAATGGCCAAGTCAACTCTGTTTGAAATCTGGTCAAACTCCCTGTACAGCAGCTTGTGAATTTTCTCTAGAACAATGCAGTGCATAAAAAGTTCTGGAAAAATTATACAAGGTTGTTCTCTGTCTCTAGTAGCTACCATAAAAATTTCGAAATTTTTGGAGCTCAGGAGCTACCTCTAAAAATTCCCCAAACCTTCTCTGTCTTTTAAATCAAATTCTAAAAGTACTGTTCCTCGGGCCCGAACCCAACCTCTGGCTCGAGTCCGACCGCGCCACTTGACTCGGTCGCGTCAACTAGCTGCACCGCGCGTGAGTCCAATCGATCGTGACCGTCCGATGCAAATCGAACGATCCACGTTGCGTGCGCAACCGACCTGTCCGAATGCATACATCAATCCCGACCGTCCATCTCGAGATCCAGCGGTCGGGCGATATTGATCGAGTCTAACTCGGGCTCGCGCCGTTTTTGCTGCTGCCGCTGACTTGTGGGCCATACCGTCGTGCCATTTCCGCCACGCCGCCGCCGCTCGGCAGCACCGCTTCGCCGCGCGCTCGCGGCCGCCGCCTACATGCGTCTGCCACCTCACCTCACGGTCTTTTCACGCCACCGTCTCACCTCGCCGCCTCCGCTGCTCCTACAAAACCCTCGAAGGCTTTCCTACCTCGTTTCGTCTCCATTGCCGTTCTTCTCCACCGAGCTCCAGAGCCGTGGCGCCGCTGCGACGCCTCGAGCGTTCCTGCGCCGGTGATCTCCGAGCACGGCGGGCCGCGTCACGGCGTGTTCCACATCCTCGGAAGTAAACCCCTCAAGGAATTTGGGTTTCATCGCTTGTGGAGCTGCGCGTGGCCTTTCTTCTCAAGTCGGCCGAAACCGCTTTTCCACCGACGCGTCTTCTCGGTGAGCTCGGCTCAATTCTTCGCTCGGTGAGCACCACAGACTCCACCTTTCTTCTCCACTCTCTCACTCGCCCCTCGTTCACCCCGTGCTCCTGTCGCGATTAATCGCCTTGCCTTGCGTAGGCTCGTCGCGGGCCACTCGGTGCCTCTCTCGTCGTCGCCAACACGCCGGTGAGTTCTGGTAACTCATCGATGCCCATGCGCGCGCTAAATTTCATTGTCTTCCTCTCTAGTGCAGTCGCGCCTTGTCACCCCCACTGCCGGCCGCCAAGCTCCGTCGCAGCGCCGCCACCGTGCTTCTCCGGCGAACCCGCGACCACTGTCAGCTTCAGTGGTCCTCAAGCGACCCATTTGCCGTCGCCGCACGCCGCGCCGTCACTTCCTCGCCGGCAAGTTCAGTCCAGCGGCCCGAGCCTCCACTGTTCTTATTTATTCCCTCTGCATGCATCGGCGGTGGGGCCCACTCCTTCAAAACCAATTAGTTAGCTGCTAATCATGATTATGATTGTTCTTTAGTTCACTCTCATGCTTGATCAATATTGGTATTAGAGGTTTGAAAGCATTTTAGTTCTAGTTCTCGGTATATTTCCCTGTTGTCGTTTTCATTGTCGAATCGAAAATTGGTTTCATGCTTGCTATTTAGGCCTTGATGAGTTCCTTAGGAAATAGTGTTTGGTATGGAATTATGTCGATTCGTGATTCGGAGTTTTTAAACCCTTGTTGGCATAAGTGATCTAAAGAAGTCAGTTAATGAATCTAGTGGTTTGTCTCTCAGAATTGTCTTTCCTCATTACCGTGTAGTAAGGTCTTGTAGTGATAGCATGTTGTAATTGTTAACCTTCCTATATGTTGGTGTAATGCTTAGGTGTGTTAGTACTGAAATTTTATTAAGGCCAACCATAATTAGAATTTTGTTTAGCACCTCATAGTTGGATAATTGACTAGTCAAGTATTGTCAATAGCTTTTGTAGGTTACGTAATATCACTTGTAATGGTTGAGTTAGAGAACCTAGTTGTTGTTGATTTATTAACTTGATGATTAAATAATAGATGTGCACACAATCACCATCAAAGCCTGTCCAAAGTTTAAAGCGTGTTAGAAGTTTGATTTTGAGGTTAACCTAGCAAATGAGTGGATGGGTCTCTGCGGCAATTATTTGTCATTCTTTGTGATAGTCTAGCCTTGGTGTATATGTTGGTGTTTGTATAGATGTTTGAGTTTTGCGGTGTTATTCGTTCTTATTATTTGTTTTGTTAATCGTTAGGATTCGATATTTGCGGCAACCACGAGGACGATCCTCCGCACCATATTGAGCAACGACAACCGAGCAAGCGGTTTGATCATGATTAATCCCAGTATTTTAAAGTTTAATATTTTGTTTCAATTGTATGTATGCATCGCTTAATTTGTGTTAAAATGGTTAGTTAAATCCAGTAGTTTGCATATCCTGTAGACAAAATATGGATCTCTACTACCGAGCCTAAGTTATTTCTTTGTGATTAGAGATGTTGGATGATCTCTTGTCACTTAGTAGATTCGGTCAACTTGCTTAGACATGCTTAGCTATCGGTAGAAGCAAGGCGGTTATCGACTTTAGTCAGTAACCTTGATCACACAAAATTTACTATAACTTTATGTTTTAGCATTTACGCTATGTTTATCTCGCAAAACTAAAAATGAAAATAAAAATGGTTTAGACTTGGGCACAATGGTAAGGCGGTGTGATCTGTTGGGTGTGTCGGAAAGGTGCAGAGTCAATTAAGGACCGAGTTACTTGCGCCACCGTCTCGAGCATTTTGCGTGCTAACCACACTAGAGTATATGGGACCTCTCTTGACCTAGTACTTTGGCGTGTATTGGCTCCGGGTCGCAGGAGGTCGCGGGAGGGATGGAGGTGGGAGCATGGTAGTTGTCCAAAAGCTTTATCTGAGTGGGTAGTTGTCTTTTGGCTTTACCATGTAGCGTATGGTGTTTCTACCCATACGAGCGGCTCGGGTTGATACACAATATTGGAAAGCAGTCTCGTAGGACTTAGTTGTGCTTAAGCATACCTTCGGAAGTGTGCTTTGGCTTAAAGGCGATGCGAAGTGTGGGTACATTGGTACACCCTGCAGGGTTAAAACTATTCGAATAGCCTCGTCCTAGGTTATGGACACGCTCGGATCGCCCGTAAGAACTAGACTACAACATTTAAATTAAAACTTGATGGGTGGTACGAATGGGATTAGTGCTATTGTTGGGGTGACTATTGGGATAGTCACTTCTAGGTTGTTTATCTTTCGCTATTGTTATTAATATCCTTCTGTTATTTCAATCTTAAAATGAATTGCAAACTTGCCTTCAAACTGTATTACCTTATTGCAAATGAAAATTGGCTTTATGCAAATAAAACATATGGCCTCCACTAAACAAGCCTCGCATGTAGCATATGAACAGTCGCTAGTTCACACGTCAGTCTTGCGGGTACAAAGACAATCTTTGTACTCTGGTGCTTTGCTTAATGTTTTTGTTGCGAGAGGAAGAAGGTGAGCCTCGTGGTCCTCACTTACATGGTGTCTTTGCCGCCGTGGGTGACGACTAGGCTTGGCGGTCCGTCCGATGCCTTGTGGGTTGAAGGCACAGCGATTGGCTTTGTTTATAGCCATCTTATGGCACTTTGCTTCATTGTCTTTTGTTGTTATTTGTGTATCTTGTGGCGATCGGCCATTATGCATAATATTGTTACTATTTGTTTATCTTCCGTTTGGAAGTGTGGTGTTTGGACTCTATGTGTGGAATGGAGTTGATGTCTAATTTTGTACAGGGGTGTATATACGCTCAGGAAGTATACATATCTCGAGATCGATTTATTTGATTTGTGATGCTAGGACCGGTGGTTGGTTAAGCATTACAAACCAAATAAACTGGGTCTCACAAAGTTGGTATCGAGCCATTACGACCGTAGCAACCCAAGCATAGTCGTCTTTAGGATATTTTGAAAAAGCTTAATTTCAAAGTATAAAAAGGGTTTATGAAAACCTAGGCAGATTCTCGATTTTACTCCTTACCTATCTTAGCCTTCTACTCTCATCTTACTCTAATTTGAGTTTAAAACTTGGTTTCTCTCTTTCCTTTCAAAAGATAGTTACTCTGGTAGAATCAGTCTTTGGGAGAATCATAGAGAATTAAGTCTAAGTAAAATTTGTGGGAGCATAAGGGTAAGATATGTATGAGTTGCTATGTGTCCGATTTTCTTTGGTCGAACTTTATCCGCCTTGTGTTTGTTTCTCGATTCGCTTTCATGAATTTTGGGCTTTCTTGCTCTTAAATTTGTTGCTAACTTGTCTTAGTAAAACAGGATGGCGGGAGAGCAGCGTGGTAGTCAGCAGTGGTCATGATGAGGAGCTTCCTCCTCAGACCATGGTGAGGTGCTCGCTCGATCGAGCGAAACCGCATGGACCGGACACGCATCTTGGAGGTTATTGCTAGAATACCTCCACTCCTGCGGTGGTGGCGGCCACCGGGCTGTGGGGACTTGCGAGTTCCTCCGTACACACCGCCGACTTTCTCCCGCTCGAGGACCCTCTCGATGCGGACGATTGGTCGCGCATGGTTGGCGAAAGCTCAACATAGCTCGATGCCAGCGCAGACAAGGCGCTCTTCGCGTCCCACCGCCTTGAGCGCGGCACTCTCATGGTGGGAGAACTATCTCGCCATGCGGCCCGCGGGCCATGTGGTCGCGTGGGAGGAGTTCGATCGGCCACCGTCGGGCCCACATCCGCACGGCACGATGAAGTCGAAGAAAAGGAGTTCCTCGCGCTCAAGCAAGGCGCAAGTGCGTGACGGAGTACCTTACGAGTTCAATCATCGGCTCGTTATGCTCGGGTGAGGTGGCCTCGAGATGAGGCTAGCGGGAGAAGTTTATGGATGGCTTGTCCGAGGAGCCGCAGGACAAGCTATCCATTGTGGACTTCTCGGACTTTCGAGCCTTGGTAGATAAGGCCATTGTTCTTGAGCATAAGGCGAAGGCGCTGGGTGAGTCCCATAGCGCAAATGGGAGGCGCATCGACCGCTCACACCGGCCTCGTTCGTCCTCGGCCGGGCGGCACCGATGGCCGTTCTTTTGCTCCACCGGCGCGAGACCATCTGCACCAGCTCCTCGCCCACGCGCAGGCGTGTTTCCACCACGTGCGCTGCGATCCAGCCAGCAAGAGCGGTCTCCGCAATCCGGCGGCCGAGGTGACTTGTTTTATTGCCACAACAAGGGCCATTATGCGAATGCTCGCCTCCGAGTGTTGCAGCCCTCGCCCTAATGGAGGACCGGGCAGGGGCGGTCACCCGCTCGACGGAAGATTATTGAAGACCGAGTGCGGCGCGGTCGAGTGAACCACCTTTGGTGAGGAGGCTCGGGCGCGGATGTCGTGATTGGTACACTTCTTGTTAATTTCGCCCTGCTGCGGTATTATTTGATTACGGAGCATCGCATTCTTTATTTCAAGATCATTTGCTGCTGTTAGTGGTCTTCGTTGTGTTCCTTTGGGAGTTCCTTTGCTCATCCGCTCTCGGGGTCGGAAATGAGAGCGATTCTGATGTCGGGATGTTTCTATCATAATTGAAGGAGGGATTTTGGCAAATCTCATTACGCTTTCGATTCAGCGAGTCTGGATGTGATCCTTGGCATGGATTGGTTGTCCCAACACTTGGGGCAAATCGATTGTGCCAGGAAGATTGTCTATCTTACCAGCCCTTCGGGTGAGCAAGTCGGGTTTCGCCCACGGCGGGGCCCGTGTCTATGTGCATTAGAAGCAAAGCCACCTTGCAAATTCAAGATGTTCCCATAGTATCGACTTTGTGGATGTCTTTCTGAAGATTTGCACAGGATGCCTCGGTTCGAGATCAGAGTTTGCCATCGAGTTGCTGCCGTGCACGCTCCGATTTCGAAGGCGCCGTATCGGATGCCTCCCAATGAGCTAGAAGAATTGAAGAAGCAGCTTGGCGAGCTCCAAGCAAAGGGTTTCATCCGTCCCAGTTCATCTCCTAGGGGTTGTCCGGTGATCTTTGTGAAGAAGAAGGACAAGACTTTGCGCATGTGTGTTGATTACCGTCCTCTCAATGAGGTGGCGGTGAAGAACAAATATCCTCGCCCGCATTGATGATCTTTTCGACCGGTTGTGCGGAGCTCAAGTGTTCTCAAGATTGATCCGAGATCGGGCTATCATCAAGTCCGGATCGTGAGGATATTCGAAGACGGCCTTCACTACTCGTTATGGTGCATGCGAGTACACCGTCATGTCTTTTGGTTTGACCAATGCTCCAAAGCGTTGTTCATGAACCTTATGAATTCGTATTCATGGAGTATTTGGACAAATTTGTGGTGGTTTTATTGATGACATTCTTATCTATTCCAAGATCAAGCAGAGCATCGAGCATCCAAGATTGTTTTGGGCAAGTTGCGGGAACATCACTATATGCAAAGTTCAACAAATGTGAGTTCTGTTGAAGGAAGTGGCATTCTTGGGCCATGTTCTTTCAGTTGGAGGCATAGTTGTGGATCCCAAGAAAGTCGGCGATGTTCTATCTTGGGGCCACCAAGTCGATCCAACGATGTGCGGAGTTTTCTTGGTTTAGCGGGCTACTATCGCGCTTTATCGAGAACTTCTACAAAATCGCAAAGCCGATGGTGAATTGCTTAAGAAGGACAAGAAGTTTGTATGGTCCTGCTTGTGATGAGAGCTTTCGGGAGCTCAAGCGGCGATTGACTTGACTCCAGTCCTCACTCTTCCCGATATCCGCAAGAGCTTGATATTTATTGCGATGCCTCTCGTCGGGGACTTGGGTGTGTTCTTATGCGGGGAAGGCAAGGCGGTTGCCTATGCATCCAGCGATTGAGACCTCACGAGCTCAACTATCCCACCCATGATTTAGAGCTTGCTGCGGTGGTTCATGCACTCAAGATTTGGCGGCATTATTTGATCGGTAATCACTGTGAGGTGTATTCAGACCACAAGAGTTTGAAATACTTATTCACTCGGCCAGATCCGAACCTCGAGCGGAGGAGATGGCTAGAATTAATCAAAGATTATGACATGGGTATTGATATCATCCGCAAAGCCAATGTGGTTCTTGATGCACTTAGTCGAAAGGTGTATTGCAATACTTTGATGATCCAAGAGCAAAGAACTGCGCTTCTTGCGAATTCAGCGTCTCAACTTGGGTTTGGTTGAGCATGGTTCCCTTGCCGCCTTGGTTGTGCAACCAACCTTGGTGGATCGATCAAGGCGGCCGGCAATCGGATGATGGCGTGGTAAAATCAGCGAACATCGGGGATGGTTCGGCCAAGTGTTTCATGAAGATGAACACGGTGTTGTATGGTTTGGGCAGCGTCTCGTGGTCCCAAAGATCCCCGAGTTGCGGGATTTGATCCTTCAGGAAGCCCATGATTCGCCTTTGTCCATCCATCCCGGGGCTACCAAGATGTACCAAGATCTGCGTCAGAGATTCTGGTGGACTCGCATGAAGCGCGAGATTGCCAGGTTCGTGGCCAGATGTGACGTATGTTGTCGCGTCAAGGCCGAGCATCAGCGTCCAGCGGGTCTTCTTCAGCCCTTACCTATTCCAGAATGGAAGTGGGATTCTGTAGGCATGGATTTTATCACTGGTCTGCCCCGTACTTCTTCGGGGAAGGATGCATTATGGGTTATAATTGATCGATTGACGAAGGTGGCCCATTTCCTTCCAGTGCGATCGAAGATTGATGTGAATCAGCTAGCGGATCTTTACATATCCCGCATTGTGAGTCTGCATGGTGTGCCACGAACGATAGTGTCAGATCGTGGCTCTCTTTTCACTTCCCGATTTTGGCACAGCCTGCAGGAGGCCATGGGTACCCGTCTTTCCTTCAGCTCAGCCTATCATCCTCAGACTGATGGTCAGACGGAGCGAGTCAACCAAGTTCTAGAAGATATGCTCCGTGCTTGTGTTCTCTCCTACGGAAAGAATTGGGAGAAGTGCCTACCGCTTGCCGAATTCTCCTACAACAACGACTTCGAGCCGGTCTCGGTATGGCACCGTTTGAGGCCTTGTATGGACGGCGCTGCGAACACCATTGAACCGGTGGCGGTGAAAGGCGGTTCTTTGGCGGATTCGATCAATGAGGCCGAAAGTCAAGTGCGATCGATTCGTGAGCACTTGCGCGTAGCTCGATCGAGCGGAAGAGCTATGCGGTCGGCGTCGCCGTGGTGAGTTTCCACCAACGACTTTGTGTATCTCAAAGTCTCACCACGAAGGTCATCGTCGTTTGGCGTCAAGGGCAAATTGGCTCTCGGTATGTCGGACCCTACCGCATCATCGATAGAGTGTGAGCTGTTGCATACAAGTTAGAATTGCCACCTACACTTGAAGGGGTGCATGATGTTTTCCATGTGTCGCAATTGAAGAAGTGCCTCCGTGTTCGGTGGAGGAAACACCATTGGAAAATATCGATGTGCGGAAGATCTGTCTTATCGTGAGCGCCCGTTCGTATCCTCGAAGAAGTCGAACGAGAACAAGGAACCGTGTGATCAAGTTCCTTAAAGTTCAGTGGTCAAACCACTCAGAGGATGAAGCCACGTGGGAGCGGGAAGATCGTCTCCGAGCGATTACCCATCCTTCTTCTCCGGTGATCGTAATCTCGGGTAGATTTCTGTAAGAGGGAGATTTGTAACAGCCCTAACTTAGGGTTTGTATTTCAAATGTAAAATTTTGAGGAGAAATAAAAACTTTTGTTGTCTCTTCAAATCATTTGAAAGTTCCTACATTTTCCTAGCAAGTTCCATTTTCTAGAATTAAATTCTTGTGAATGGAGATTGTTGTCAACAAATTCTTAGCCTTCAAACTTGTGATCATCCTCTGAAACTATTTTTCCTAGCATCTTTATCATCCTATCTACCTCCTGAATTATTTCACAATTTTTAGATTTTGTTTGCTATTTCAAATGGCCAAGTCAACTCTGTTTGAAATCTGGTCAAACTCCCTGTACAGCAGCTTGTGAATTTTCTCTAGAACAATGCAGTGCATAAAAGTTCTGGAAAAATTATACAAGGTTGTTCTCTGTCTCTAGTAGCTACCATAAAAATTTCGAAATTTTTGGAGCTCAGAGCTACCTCTAAAAATTCCCAAACCTTCTCTGTCTTTTAAATCAAATTCTAAAAATCTTGTTCCTCGGGCCCAACCCAACCTCGGCTCGAGTCCGACGCGCCACTTGACTCGGTCGCGTCAACTAGCTGCACAGCGCGTGAGTCCAATCGATCGTGACCGTCCGATGCAAATCGAGCGATCCACGTTGCGTCTTCGCCAACCGACTGTCCGAATGCATACATCAATCCCGACCGTCCATCTCGGATCCAGCGGTCGGGCGATATTGATCGAGTCTAACTCGGGCTCGCGCCGTTTGCTGCTTGCTGACTTGTGGGCCATACCGCCGAGCCATTTCCGCCACGTCGCCGCCAGCTCCAGCGCACGCGCCGCCGCAGCGCTCTCGCTCGCCGCCGCCTACATGCGTCTTTGCCACCTCACCTCACGGTCTTTTCACCGCCCACCGTCTCACCTCGCCGCCTCACTTTGCTCCTACAAAACCCTCAGAAGGCTTTCCCTACCTCGTTTCGTCTCCATTGCCGTTCTTCTCCACCGAGCTCCGGAGCCGTGGCGCGCCGCGACGCCTCCAGCGTTCTGCTGCCGGTGATCTCCGAGCACGGCATCGCGTCACGGCGTGTTCCACATCCTCGAAGTAAACCCCTCAAGGAATTTGGGTTTCATCGCTTGGAGTGCGCGTGGCCTTTCTTCTCAAGTCCGCCGAAACCGCCTTTTCCACCGCCGCGTCTTCTCCGGTGAGCTCCAGCTCAATTCTTCGCTCGGTGAGCACCACCTGGACTCCACCTTTCTTCTCCACTCTCTCACTCGTCCTCTCGTTCACCCCAGGCTCCTGCCGCCGTTAATCGCCTTGCGCCGCCGTGGGCTCTCGTCGCCGGGCCACTCCGGTGCCTCTCTGTCGTCGCCAAGCACGCCGGTGAGTTCCTGGTAACTCACTGATGCCCATGCGCGCGCTAAATTTCATTGTCTTCCTCTCTAGTGCGATCGCGCCTTGTCACCCCATGCCGCCGCCAAGCTCCGCCGCACGCCGCCGCGTGCTTCTCGGCGAACCCGCGACCATCGCCGCTTGGTGGTCCTCAGCGACCCATTTGCCCGTCGCCGCACGGCCGCGCCGTCACTTCTCGCCGCGGCAAGTTCAGTCCAGCGGCCCGAGCCTCCCTGTTCTTCGTTATTCCCTCTGCATGCATCGGCGGTGGGGCCCCTCCTTCAAAACCAATTAGTTAGCTGCTAATCATGATTATGATTGTTCTTTAGTTCACTCTCATGCTTGATCAATATTGGTATTAGAGGTTTGAAAGCATTTTAGTTCTAGTTCTCTGTATATTTCCTCGTTGTCGTTTTACATTGTCGATGTCAAAATTGGTTTCATGCTTGCTATTTAGGCCTTGATGAGTTCCTTAGGAAATAGTGTTTGGTATGGAATTATGTCGGTTCGTGATTCGGATTTTTAAACCCTTGTTGGCATAAGTGATCTAAAGAAGGCATTAATGAATCTAGTGGTTTGTCTCTGTAATTGTCTTTCCTCATGTTACAGTGTAGTAAGGTCTTGTAGTGATAGCATCTTGTAATTGTTAACCTTCCTATATGTTGGTGTAATGCTTAGGTGTGTTAGTACCTGAAATTTTATTAAGGCCAACCATAATTAGAATTTTGTTTAGCACCTCATAGTTGGATAATTGACTAGTCGAGATTGTCAATAGCTTTTGTAGGTTACGTAATATCACTTGTAATGGTTGAGTTAGAGAACCTAGGCTGTTGTTGATTTATTAACTTGATGATTAAATAATAGATGTGCACACAATCACCATCAAAGCTTTGTCCAAAGTTTAAAGCGTGTTAGAAGTTTGATTTTGAGGTTAACCTAGCAAATGAGTGGATGGGTCTCTGCGACAATTATTTGTCATTCTTTGTGATAGTCTAGCCTTGGTGTATATGTTGGTGTTTGTATAGATGTTTGAGTTTTGCGGTGTTATTCGTTCTTATTATTTGTTTTGTTAATCGTTAGGATTCGATATTTGCGGCAACCACGAGGACGATCCTCCGCACCATATTGAGCAACGACAACTGTGCAAGCGGTTTGATCATGATTAATCCCAGTATTTTAAAGTTTAATATTTTGTTTCAATTTGTATGTATGCATCGCTTAATTTGTGTTAAAATGGTTAGTTAAATCAGTAAGTGCATATCCCGTAGACAAAATATGGATCTCTACTACAGAGCCTAAGTTATTTCTTTGTGATTAGAGATGTTGGATGATCTCTTGTCACTTAGTAGATTCGGGTCAACTTGCTTAGACATGCTTAGCTATCGGTAGAATCGGGCGGTTATCGACTTTAGTCGGTAACCTTGATCACCTAAAATTTACTATAACTTTATGTTTTAGCATTTACGCTATGTTTATCTGCAAAACTAAAAATGAAAACAAAAATGGTTTAGACTTGGGCACAATGGTAAGGCGGTGTGATCTGTTGGGTGTGTCCGAAAGGTGCCCGAGTCAATTAAGGACCGAGTTACTTGCGCCACCGTCTTGAGCATTTTGCGTGCTAACCACACTAGAGTATATGGGACCTCTCTTGACCTAGTACTTTGGCGTGTATTGGCTCGGGTCGCAGGAGGTCGCGGGAGGATGGAGGTGGGAGCATGGTAGTTGTCCAAAAGCTTTATCACGAGTGGGTAGTTGTCTTTTCGGCTTTACCATGTAAGCGTATGGTGTTTCTACCCATACGAGCGGCTCGGGTTGATACACAATATTGGAAACAGTCTCGTAGGACTTAGTGTCGGCATACCTTGAAGTGTGCTTTGGCTTAAAGCGATCCAAGTGTGGGTACATTGGTACACCCTGCAGGTTAAAACTATTCGAATAGCCTCGTCCTAGGTTATGGACACGCTCGGATCGCCCGTAAGAACTAGACTACAACATTTAAATTAAAACTTGATGGGTGGTACGAATGGGATTCGTGCTATTGTTGGGGTGACTATTGGGATAGTCACTTCTAGGTTGTTTATCTTTCGCTATTGTTATTAATATCCTTCTGTTATTTCAATCTTAAAAATGAATTGCAAACTTGCCTTCAAACCGTATTACCTTATTGCAAATGAAAATTGGCTTTATGCAAATAAAACATATGGCCTCCACTAAACAAGCTGCATGTAGCATATGAACAGTCCGCTAGTTCACACGTCGGTCTTGCGGGTACAAAGACAATCTTTGTACTCGGTGCTTTGCTTAATGTTTTTGTTGCGAGAGGAAGAAGGTGAGCCTCGGGTCCTCACTTACGTGAGTGTCTTTGTCGCCGTGGGTGACGACTAGGCTTGGCGGTCCGGTCGGATGCCTTGTGGGTTGAAGGCACACCGATTGGCTTTGTTTATAGCCATCTTATGGCACTTTTGCTTCATTGTCTTTTTGTTGTTATTTGTGTATCTTGTGGCGATCGGCCATTATCCATAATATTGTTACTATTTGTTTATCTTCCGTTTGGAAGTGTGGTGTTTGGACTCTATGTGTGGAATGGAGTTGATGTCTAATTTTGTACAGGGGTGTGTATCTTGCTCAGGAAGTATACATATCTCGAGATCGATTTATTTGATTTGTGATGCTAGGACCGGTGGTTGGTTAAGCATTACAAACCAAATAAACTGGGGTCCTCACAGATACATGTGTAGAACTCATGCATTTATCAAGGAATATGAAAAACAATTGTTTTGATTATTGTAGTTGTTTAATTTTCCCAACTTGTTGGATAGATTGGATTGATTGATCTTAAGTAATTAATCTGACCATTCGGGATGGTCAAGTAAGGAGGTGTTGGAATATTGCCTTAATAAGATTAACCTTTTATATGTCCTCTCTTTACATACTTGATGAGCATGTACAACTCTTAAATTTATGTAACTTTTACAATGCTAAATTGTTGAAATATGTATAAAGAAATGGATGTAGGCTGATATATTGACTTGTGGAATCTTGTCTCATAAAGCTGGTATTATTGATGTTTAAAGTTATTTTATTTTTAATATCTTAACATAAGGTGGAGTATCGAATCATGCTCTTTATTGTCTTTGGGATTGCAAAATTAGAGATAGGATCATTAATGCTATCTTTGATGAAAAATTAATAATCAATTATTGACAGCAATGGCTAGAGTGTAATTACCTTTTGCTAAACTAGAGTTGAGCATCGATCTGAGATAAATGTATGGAATCTAATAAGAGATTCATACTAGCATGTTTTGTGAAGTTGTTATGTTCTAAAATCATCTTGTTAAAGAGTTTGTTTTAATATGATGGCTTATGCACTAGGTTTAACTAGATCAAGTAGTTGGAATCTTATTTGGATAATAAGAACATGATGAAGTGATTTATGATGTTCCTTTTGGAAAAGTATGAAGGAGTGGGATGATATGTTGATTTTTGCAAAGAATGTTTTATCTTGTTGTGAATACAATCGATAGCATGTAGTTGTGATTATTGTGTTGAATGTTTTTTTTAAAAAAAAATAAAGGAATTTGTTAATTCCATAATACTAATTGCATTGAAGGGTGTGAGATTTACGGTTGGAATCTTTTTGGACCGTATGACTTGTGTCATAGTCGAGGTTGCTCTGAGTAAAGCGACGTGTTGATTGATCTTATTGGTTTTATTTGAATCTTGTGTTGTGGTCTTCAAGCATCCTTTGTTGGAAATGGTGGGATGTTGTAATCAAAGAAAATTGCTTATTATTAAAAGGAAAAGTTGTACTAGAAGTATTTGAGGAACAAATGATCTTATCTTGTGTTTTTCCAACCTCATTGCTATTTGTTATTCTTTTGGCTATTGTGATGATAACCATTTTCTGTATGCTGAAAATTATTTCTTCTTACCCCTTCTTCTAAGAACATGGTAATTGTTGTGGGTTGCGAAGCCTTTTGTTGCGTGATGACGACTTAATAGTGGTAGTCTAGTGTTGATTTGTGGGGCCAGTAGAGTCTATCTACAATGGTGTAGATGATGTAATCAATTGAGCTAATTGTTGAGTTGGCCAACTTGAGATAAATGAGTTGGTGTGTTGGGCAATGATTTGAAAATCCTTGGTTCAAGGAAGTTAAATTGTTAAAAGAAATGAATTGGGAAATTATGGTTATGTCAAGTAGTGCGATGCTCTCTTGATTACGGTTTTATCTTGTGTGTTTTTGTTGAGGCGTAGTCTTTTCCAGTTAGGAAAAGAAATTGATTGTTTTGGTCTGTCGAGTGATTTTCACTCTTAGCTTAGGTGGTGTGGTTTCTCCAATTGTCTACTTGGAGAGTGGAAGATGTTTTGTGGTAAATCCTTTGTTTTGGATCGTGGTCCTTTGAAGGAAAACTAGTTGCTAGTGTGATGCTTGATAATCCTTTTCTCTTCTGTTATTGGGTTATATTTGTAAATTATATCGTTGTGCTTCTAGTAGAATTATGTGAGTGGAATTGGTGATCAAATTCTTGAAATTGGGTATAATGTGTTATCCTGAGTATATTTAATAAGAGGAAAGTGTTTTAAGAAAGAGGATGGTTTTAGAAAGTGATCTTAATAGTTATTGCAGGAAATTTTGCCAAAATGGCGGGACACATTGTTTGCTCGGGGCCGACAAAGAGTTATGCGGTTCTTGGCGCGAGAGTTGGATTTTTGGTGGAAGCCTTGTGCTCCTTGGTGTCTCCGACTAAGGGTATTGTTCGTTTGGTACCACCGAAGCTTAGCCCGCAGTACATCGGTCTTTTTTGGTGGTTGCTCGGGTGGGTAGTTTGGCTTATCGTTTGGGTTGCCAAACTCATTGAGTGGTGTGCACAATGTTTTCCATGTGTCTATGCTTGAGAAAATACTTGCGGGATCCAGAACACAAGATTGACACAGAGCAGTCACAGTGGAGCAGATCTCACTGTGGAGAGTCGGCGATTCGTATCTTGGATACGTCGGAGCGGAGTCTTGAGAATAAGACCATCAAGTATGTGAAGGTCCTTTGGACGAATCGATCGGAGAGAGAGGCTACGTGGGAGCTGGAGGATCTTTGCGAAAGAAGTACCCGAGCTCTTCGAGGTGGTGAGTACTCCTAGTTTGGGTTCTTTGTTGCTTGTTGTTCTTTTCTTTGTGGTTCAGAGAGTTGGATTCGAGGCGAATCCTTTTAAGGTGGGAAGAATGTAATACTCAGGAAGTGTGAGAAGTCAAGAATCGGATTAATTAAAATTAATCGGAGAGAATTATTTAATCGGGAAGAATTTTATTTTGAATTCATCAAATCAAGTTGAGAGAGCGGCTTTCGCTTGTTCTCATCCAATTGGGCACAGGCCTTGGCCCATCAAGCCTTCTTGTGGCCGGCCAAAGGGGAGGGGAGGTGCCACCCTCCCAAACCCTAGCTGCCCCCTCCCCTTTCCCCTCCTCACACTTGCAGCCGCCCCTTCCTCTTCCCTTGGCCGACTCCTCCCCTTTCCCTTGCGCCTCCCCTTTGCTAGGGTGCTATCCCTTGCGCCTCCCCCTGTCCAAGGCTGCTGCCCTTTGCGCAAGAAGGAGGAAGAGAAGAAGGAGAAGAAGGAGAAGAAGATCTTGTGTGGGGTTTTGTTCAGCAAGTTCTAGCGGGTCTACAAGGGTAACGAGATGCCTTCCCCGCTGTTTGATCCATAGTAGATGCGAAACCGATTAGAATTGTTGGATAATTGTTGGGCTGCAGAAGATTCGATTCTGTCCAGTACCTTGCGTGGGTATTTTCGTGTATTTAGAGGCTGAATTTTAAGATTCCATCTCCTAGAGTTATGTGGGATCTGTCGTTATCTTTCAGTAGCCGCGAAGATCACTCAATTCCGAGATCTGAGTCAAAAGTTATGATCGTTTTAGTATCTGCTGCCAGAAATCTGACGAGAATAATCTGTCTGGTTATTTCCTAAAATATGAAAGGGAATTTGGTAGAATCTGAAAGTTCACCCAACTAGGTTATTGTAGGCAATTCGATAACCTTTTCATATTGATAAAGAACGATCAATTCGGAGTTACCTATTAAAAGTTATGGTCATTTTAGTTTTGCTGTTCGATTGTGTAGGCAGTTTCTGTACTGAAAGTTCAGACAATGGTTAGCCTAATATTTTGGCCGAATTGGTTTATCGTGTCAACTAGAGTATTGTATATTATTCAGTTAAGAATCTACAGAAATTGGGTTTACCTATTTTTGACTTCCAGTTCATGAGTTATGTCATTTACCGTGCTGCTGTCCAAAATCAGTATATGGCAGGAAACGTTGTTTTTCGGTTTCAGCTTTGTAAACTCGTTTTGAGTCGTCAAGTAAGCGATGTAGAATGCCGATTAGTAGCGCTGGGTATATTATGTCCTTATTGGTATTATTTTACTTGTTTAGGAGGTGAAGCCTCAGGTTTAGGAGTATCGACTTTGCGGCTAACGTGTCGCATCGTGGAAGGCAAGTAAATGTAGCGGTTGTGCTACGGTTTAACCCGTTTTTCTTACTACTTGCACCATGCATGATTGACGTAATGTTAAATGTTATGCCTTGGTTACATGTTTTCTAAGTAAGAATGTGGTAGCAAGATATTAATCAATTGCTATGTTTGGATGAGTTTGGGTAGTATTGTGGTAATTCGCTTAATGAGCCAAATGCGGATTATGAAAAAATAAACTCAAGGTGGACATGTTGATAATTCCTTGTGGTTATTTTCATGATGATCATGTGGTGGTCTATGTGATAGAGTTCCATCTAGATCGATTGATTTTGATCTTGGTGAATCGGGTGTGTGTTATGTGGTAATGGTCTTATGACACGTTGGTATTGTGCTTAATGAGACACATGTGGATTGTGAGAAAATATTCATGATGAGTATGTTGTGGATCTTCGTGGTTAAATTCTTGTGGTTTATGATTTTCATATCATTCATGACATTTGCATTGTGGATGTCGCCGCTTATAGCCGCGACCGTACCGGTACAACATCGTGCATTGCCGTAGCACGATGCATACCTTTACCTTGTTGGGTAAAGGTGCAGTGGAGCATAGCATACATATGCATTACATTGTGGAAAGATCATTTGCATACTTGTGCAAGATATTGAGGTGAAGTTATTTTTGCAAACAAACGCAACTTCATAGTTGCAATGTGGAAATTGACTCATGAGAGTCTCTTGTGGTATGAGTAATGTGGTTGTGGTTGTGGAGTGGGGGTTCATCCCTTGTGGTATGGTAGAGGTTGTGATTGTGGCATGAGATTCTTCTCTCTTGTGGTAATTGTGGATAGCAGTTGTGGATGCGAGAAATAGTAAAGTTATGAGGTAAAACATGTTAATACTTTATTGTCATTGGTAGTGGTAGTGGTGATTAACATGAAGCAGTTGATCAAGATTCAATTGTTAACATTTTACTATCATTGGTAGTAAATATGGTTGAGGCTATAATTGTGATCATTATGGGGATTGGATATTGGTGCTTAATATCTTTGTAGTTTAATTGGCTTGTAAATGAACGTGGATTCACATTATGGATGTGGACATTTGGATACTTTAATGATGTTGTATGTTTGTTTGTAGTGTGAATAGCCGGTTAAATAGTTTGCTTCTTGAGATTTTTATCTCACCCTTGTTTCTCCCCTACAGGTGATTGTTGAGCATTCATGGGATGGGTAGAGCGGCACCACAATAATGCACATGGTTCATCAACTCATGTTGTAATAAAGTCGATGAAATTCTAGCCAAATGCTTAACTATTTGTGGAGGATTATGTTTTTTAATAAGGATGGACTTGTGAACCATTCTTTCAATAATCTGCTAGAGGTTGTTTAATTATTGAACTTGTTACCGTTATCTTTATTCCCTTAGTTGTTTATGCTTCCGCTTAATGCTTCTTGTCTAGAGATGTTGCCGAATTAATTTATCTTGAAATTATTGGCTAGCTGTAGAGTGGTTTAGTAGCATTCCAGGGTAATGTGGGTCCTGGGGTGTTACAATATTAGAATTTGAAATTAGTAGGAACAATATGATCAAATGATGCTACATCTGCTTGCCTTGCTGGAATGCAGGATCTGATGGCTGTGGCTCAGAATTATTATCAATATTGTCTTCGGAACCTAACGCGAAAAGGCGATAAACCAATAAGAACGAAGAATACCAAATAAACTCCAACAACAAAAGACATTCAAATCTAATGAAATTTATACAGCAGCTAGGGGATGACTTTAGACAATTTTAGGAACAAGAATCATGCAATTTGGACTTAGGATGCAAAAGATATAGACAAAATACTCTTTCTCAGCCTATCAATTTACCAAATTAATTTTTGGTACTGTTCATGACGAAAATTTCTAGAATGATCTAAGGTCTGAAATTTATACAGCAGGTAGATTATGACATTCTAATAACAGCAAAGTTGAGCTTACTAAATTTGGAGTTATAGTGATTTATTTATGATTTTTCTAAGTTGTAAATCTATTGCAAGTCATTTTACCGAATTATAACTATGCTCAAAACCTATTTCATATTAAAGCACACTAACAGAGGAATTTAACAAAATTGATTTTGCACAAATTGGAAATCTACCGATAAAGATATGCATTTTTCAAGTTTTATTTCTATTTCTGGAATATTCTAAAAGCAGAAATCAAGCTATTTTAGTTACAAGATTTTCCGATACTGAAATATGCCTAAATGCATTTTTAGATTATACTCTAGTGGCATAAGATTTTATTACAGTTGGAATCATCTAAAAAGTAGTTAACAGGAATTAGTTAAGAGTTTTTAAAGTTTAACATGCAGTTTTTAGTTGATAAACAAATGCAGAAATAGATTCAAACTTAACAGAAATAACGCGACGTGGACGCTTAAGAACCTTGGATCTAAAATCCTACGGCCCACGCGCACCGGGAACAGCGCACGCGCGCGATCCCTAAAAGGAACCCACCGTTGGATCAAGATCCAACGGCTCACGCGGAGGGATGCATTCGGACGGTGCGGTTACCTGGGCCAACCACAGCCGCAGATCTGAAGATGGACGGCGCAAATTGCACACCCCCCCCCCCTTCGGATGGTCCGATTGCATTCACGATCACGACTGCAGATCAAGCGATGGACGGCCAAGAATGATTTAGGCAACCGGATGGTCCGAATGCATACAAGATCTGGGCCGTTGATCACGGGATCGACGGTCCACAATCAACAAAGTGCTACACACGGGACTTAAGTGCACGAGGAGGATTTTAATGCGTGGGCCCACAAGTCAGTGGGACAAGGGCCAATTAGGACAGTGATTAATTACTGAAAACCAATGATTAGTAATTAATGTGTCATAAAGATCTTTGCACAGAGATGGATTTAAGAGATGGGGACCCATTTGGCAGTGACACAAACTGACGGCTAAGACACATTAATTGCTAACCAATGATTAACAATTAATGACCCCAGATTGTGCCTTAATGAGCCCTGGACTGCGGCTTAAGGCCTACGGGCCCACATGCCAGCGACACAACGAACAGATTAGGACATGATTAATGCACCTAATGATTAGCAATAATCGGGCAATTAATGTGTCATAAATAAATGACAAAAACGGGGATTTCGCCGGCACACTACCGAGCGTGTTCAACGGCTTGTCGCCGGCGATTCCGGTCGCGGTGGCGCCAACCAAGAAGTGAAATGGAATCGCAATATCCTTACGGACCTAGTGGTGGCAATCTCGCCGGCGGTGAGGAACCAGAACGCCGGCTGGCCGGAAAAACGAAAATGGAGCTTTTACTGCTAAGCACGAAAATAGCAAAATGCTCCACTGTAGTCCAAAGAAGCGTGTGCCAAAGCCTGTAGGGACTAATAAGAAGCTACCTTAATGAAGAGAAGCTTCAAAGATGGCCGGAGAAGCTTGTCCACGGTGGAGCTTGCCGGACTCGAGGAAGAAGATATGAAAATAGAGATCTGAGCCAAAATGAACACCACGGGTGGTCAAAATAGCTACACAATAGCCCACATAAGCTCCATGAGTAATTAATTGAGGAATAGAACACTCACCGGAGCTGAGGAAGAAAATGACCAAATTCAGCCGAATTTGAACAAGCCCCAAATTGGATAATTCCTACGAATCAAATCCAAGATTAAGTGAGGGGATATGTTCAAGATAAAGAGGAGGTTAAATTGGTGAAAGGAAATATGAAGGAGAACCACTGGAACACCAAGAACACCAATGGAGCTCTACAGGTCAACAATGGTGGATTGTCGGTTTTGGGGTATTAAGCTCCACAATTGAAAATGGAGCTCGATGGTGGTCTAAAGTAACACCAGGAAGAGAAGAGAGTGTTTAAAAGGATTGGGAACACTAGGGTTCTGCCAAAAGAGCCTTTCGGGGAGCAAAGCTCAAAGCACAAGGCATGGCCGAAATGACAAAAGGGTGTGGATGATGGTATGAGGTATGGCTCGGCGAACACACCTCCCACGACCCTAGATGTCGGCTAGGACGGTGTAGGGAGCATGAAATGACATTCCCATGCCTTACTTGTTTTTTGCACTGGGAGGTTGAAGATGACCGGAGAAAAGCTCGGGTGAATAAGGACCTTGGATTTTAATCGGACGGCTGACAACGCACCACGCCTCTGAGATTTGAAAATAAAGGAATAGATCGGGAGCCCTTGGATTAGAAACGAACGGCTCGATTCAAACAAAACAACCGGAAGGTCCGAATGTCTCGAGAGAATGCGGCGGTTGGATGAGATCCAACAGTTCAAAAGGGATAAAGCATCCGCACGGTCCGAATGCTCACACGAACATGGGCCGCGCGATAAGGATCCAACGGCGGAGATTAGACGCGCGATTTTAAAAGAGGCTTGGTGCAGTTAGTTGACTGGACCGAGTCAAGAGTCTCGAGCCCGAGTCTGACTCGAACCCAAGGAACAGTGAAATTAGGTTTTGGGTTTAAACTGAACTGAGACTTTGAGGATTTAATTGAGATAGCAAAACAACTCCAAAAATTATGAAATTTTTACTGGAGCTTGCTAACTCAGACATTAACCTTGTATAAAGTTTTCAGAGGTTTTTATGCTGTGCATTTTCCTCCAAAAATAATGCAAAGCTCTGGTTTAAAGTTTGACTAAGAGTCAAACAGGTTTGACTGCCCTCTAAAAATATTCAAACAATTTCTAAAAATTGTGAAGTTTTTCAGAGGGGCCATATACCATCACAGGAACTTAGGAAAAATATTTCCCAGTGAGGTTCGCAAGATTTGAGATGAAAGTTTTTGGAAGACAAGGTTTTGATCAAAAGACTTGTGACTTTGCATTTCCATAACTTCTTGTACAAGAATTGCTCAAAGCATACAGGAAATACATGATGTAAGAAAAAGTTTTAATTTCTACTCATTTTCTTACATTTGAAACACAAGTCCAATATTGGAATGTTACAGGACACACACGCGCACTCACTCGCTCGCCACGCCATAGCCCGCGAGCGACGTGCACGTGAATGGTCTGACGATTTCGTGTCTGGTTGGATGTGGAGCTGCTGCTTCTTTTTGCACCTCAAAACGATACAATACATGTATACGAATTGGAAACCGAAAGTTTGAATTACACTATTTCAATGGGGATAGAGTAATTACGACAGCTTTTTTTCTTGCTACTGGTTATATATGAGGGAGAGGTCTCTACTCATATCATAGACGAAACAAAATAACCTTAGAACCTTTGCCCTATCCTCCTCTGTGCTACGCCGTCTTGTCCACTCCATCTCTTCGTCGGCGTGCACTGATGTGGGGAGAGCAGTGTCTCTGATGCCAGTGTCCCTTGTGATCCTGCACAGATTGAGGCGAATCAGGTTTTTGGGAAGCATTCGCGCGACTGCTCACGTCTTCCTCCTTCCTCCATCATCCGCTTCACGTCGTCTTCTTCGCATTAGACTCTACCTCGACATTTGTCGGAGCGATCTCTGTAAGCCGCGGTGATTTCACCTTGTATGTCTAGGTCTTGCTTCCTAGAAAATAGTCCTGAGATCCTACTTCTATTAGTAATGTTTTTATTCTATGCTTTACTATGTTAGTGGATATATATGAGATAGATATATTTGAGTTGATGATCATGGTACTGTTTATAGTTCAAAATATACATAGTATATATGATGTTGTTGGTTCAATTATTATTTTAAAAATTATAATAATCATAAAAGTACGTATATACCTAACATTTATACAGTAGAGATCCTTTTGGTGCTGTTTGTACAGAGCACCACGGGCCGGGCGTAATTCAAAGTGCGGACTGGCCGCGGTCTGTTTGCTGTTTTAAGTGTTCTCAACTGTTTTGAGGTGGAATCAAGTACAGAGGCAAATCTCTCCATATAAAAGGAGACAGAAAGGAGGCTCAGTTAGACAGGCCACGTTTTTGGTGGCCGTCGGATCTTCGCTCCACTCGTTCCTGCGGTCCAATCGGGTTACTCGGCGCTTGGTGCCTCAGCTCGCCACGCGTGGCCACGCCGTGTCGGTCCTCCATCTTCCCAGCGCCTCTTCCGTTCTTCCTCCTCTTCTCGCGTCTCACGCCATTTCCATTCTGCTTTTTCCGTTCCCCTCCCTCCTCCCACGACGGCCTCGTCCTCCCCGCTTGGCCCTGCTCCTCCCCCTCCTCCGTCTCCCCTCCCCGTCCCTCCGCCTCCCCTGCCGCCCCTCTCCACTGGCGTCGTTGCTCCCTCCCCACCTCCCACCCCCTCGCTGCCTCGTCCTTACTCTGCCCTACTCCGTTCATTCGTTCTTCCTTCGTTCCCACGTCCGTCCCAGAACCAGAGAAGATCCCCTTGCCGTACAGAGCGCGAGGAGAGGAGAGGATAGAGTAGTAGATCAGACAAAGTGATAGTCAGTGACTTCCACGCCCAACTCCCTCCCAATCGCCTGCCGCAGTCCAACTCCTGACTGCCCCCGATTTGACGCCATCTCCTCCCTCCCTCCCTTCCCACTCGCTCCACTAGATAGCTTTCACATTTGTGGTTGAAGGATTATGATGTGATCCATCATCCGTGTAATGGTTTCTGGGGCCTAGGTTCCTGGTCGATTGGTCTCCTTGGAGAGAATTAGGGAGGTGTTGGTTAAAGATGTTACCTTTGTGGTTGTTATGCTTCGATTTGGTTTTGAGTGTGAAAGTTCAGTCTTAACTGCAAAGACATGTTAGTGTCTCAGGTTTGCCCAGCTACTGTGTACTTTTGGTGACTCAATTGTCAAATTAGGATCATACGTGATGTCTAAATAGGATCATGTGCTTTCCTTGATGTATTTTGCACAGATCTCTAGACTTCTAAATGCTAGATAATGACCAGAATGTTTCACTCTCTCAACGTTCTACGGTGTCATAAAGAAATTTGGGATATGCTAGAAAAAAGGTTCATATTCTCTAGAAGATAAGCATGGTAGGATTTACTTACTGACTTATTGGAGTCATAAAAGTTGTTGATTTCTTTATTTGACCTCTTAAAGAATTTAGAGTCGAGACTTTGCACTGACACTTCTTTTATCAGAGTAAGAGTTGTCGTCTCGACTACTTAAATAGTTAAACCTATGACACGGATGAATTGAAAGGTCATTGGATAATATTTCCATACTACCACAAATACTAATAAGTACCCTAGCGGATTGAGCTCTCTCTGCCCAAGCAATTTGGTGCCTCGGCAATTTCCCTATGAATAGCTTGATAGTGTCATAAACAAATTCGAGATATGCTAGAAAAACTGTTCTTATTTTTAGAAAATCAACATGACAGGGTTTAGTTTTTGACTTCATGGGCTCACAAAAGTTTAATCAGCTTGATTTGGAGGTGACCTCGAAGAATTTAGAGGTGAGACTTTGTATTGACAATTCTTTTCAGAGTAAGAGTTGTTGTCTAGATTACTTTAACTTATTACACAAAATGAGTTGAAAGGTCATTGGATCATATTTCCAAAGTACCACAAATACTAAAGAAATATCCCCTTGAGGAGTGAACTCTTTCTCTGCCAGAGCAATTTGGTGCCTTGACAATTGGCATACGACCAGCTTGACTTTTGCTTCATCTCTCTCTAAAAATAAAGCTCGACTTTTGCTTTTAATTTCCATTCTCCATGTTCGTTAAAAAAGGCTGATCGACTGACCTTACTTTAAATGTATTACAGTTCTACTAATAATCATGATACATGTTTAGGAGTGTGAGTGTCAATGTTCAACTCTCTTGAGTAAATGTTTTCTACCTACAATATCACTTGTTATGGATGGAACATAACTGGTTTTTCATTTCACTGTTATTCTTTGTTTATTTGTTGATATGTTAAAGAGAGAAATTTACCATAATGAGCCATGCCTGGTCTTGTGATGTTCTATGACTTCATTCTGGTCCTTGTAGTCTGAAGTGCCATCTTTCTGTGTGAAGCACTGACAGTTTTGCATCTTAAATTTATACTGTTGTCTACTGTCCCTTCATTTTGCATTTAGGAGATGTCATTCTGATTTGTTTTTGTTTGTGTGGTGTGTCAATCACAAGATGTGTCGAGCATGATCCCATTGAAATCATGGAGAGTATGAAGATGTGCATGGCGAAGGCACTTGCGAAAGCCACAGCTGATGAGTATATGTGGATGTTGGTTTGAGGGCCATTGGGATTACAAATCAGAGGGAGACCACCGTTATGTGGAGCAAATACACAGGCCTTCCGCTCTACATTGCCATTGTGTGGATGGATGCTCGCACAAGCCCATTTGCAGGTCTACCTTTTGTCCATCACCTATTTTCTGTTATATAGTGTAGTGTTCTCATCACGCTTCACCTCTTCAGGAGATTGGAAAGTGAGCTATCTAGTGGTAGAACTCACTTTGTGGAGACATGTGGGTTGCCAATTAGTACCTATTTCAGTGCTCTGAAGGTGTTATGGTTGATGGAAAATGTGGATGCTGTCAAGACTGCAGTCCGGGATAGTGATGCCTTATTTGGCACAATCGACACCTGGTTGATATGGAACCTCACAGGAGGCATTGACGGGAAAGACCGTGATGGAAAACAAGTATTTGGGCAGCATGTCATGGATCATGGTGTTACGTCATTCAAAACTAAACATATATATTTACTACGTACTGCTTTGTTCTGTTTCAGATTCATGCCATTTTGCTTGTCAACGCATTACATCATTACTATTTATCTAGCCCTGCAAATACCACTTTCTTACATACTATAATCACTTTACAGGCCACAACACCCACTGCTTCACGAAGTTCCACCGTCCGTTGATACAGGATAACCACGGTCACCCAACAAAGAAAACAACTAAAAACAGGTATATTATGTTACCTGATATGTTACAACATGAACGTTCTTTTTAGGGTTTACAAAATAATCGTTGTACTACCTATATGTACAATTTCCCAGCTGAACATTGTTCTATTTTTCTTGCAAGTCATCCTATGAAGCGTGTGTTTTGCTTCTCTTCTACACGCTTATATTACGCTCTACGTAACGTCTATAGCGCCAACTATGATCAGCAACATATATAGTTTGCTTTGATCAGTGTTATGTCATCTTAATTTGTGTTTCCTATCCTATTGACTATCGAAATACAGACATATAACCCTTTTGTAACCTTCGGCAGAAAATACTTCGCTATGCCCAGCTGAATATAGAGCGTCTGCTCTATCTCTTGTTTATGAGTCTTTTCTTTATCTATCGCAACTTCTATTATGTCATATCTAATCTATTGTGCCTTTACAATCTACCAACTCTCGTGCCCTTTTTAGCCCATCCTTGCATACGTTCCATGTTTTACACATACATATTTGTAGCCATTGTGCTACCTAATGTAAACAACTCATACAAAACTTGATTACTGATAAGACACCATAACAATTTCACTTCTTTAATTATATCTAACACCTGCGTCTCTATACGTCCTACTTCCTTAATCCTAAACACACTCACATCTTCCACTTTGCGCGCCAAGGCGCGCGAGGGTTTCTAGTTAAGATCCATCAGGTGCTTCAACACGCTCTACAACGCCCTCAAAATTAGGCTCTCGGCCGGCTAAAATATATAGTACAAACCTAGCACAGATCGAGATGAGTCATCAGTGTCGGTGGACAAATCAAGCTGCTAAATCAGCCAATCAATCATGCATGTGTTGTTCACTTCACTTGAAAATTAGAGCATCAGATCCGATGGCACCGCGCTGCGCTGGGCGTGATTCCGATCCATGCAGCTGCTCCTTTTCCGATTGGGATAAGAGGATCAACGGTATATGGATATTTGAAGCGATCTTTACTGTTTAATTAAAAAAGAAGCTTGAGATCAAGTACTATAATATTTTATCACATAGTTGCAACAGGAAAATCGTTACAATGTTTTTCCGTCGTTGCTACGGTACTATAGTATAACACTGTTCATTCTCAAACGAAAACACTGTTCACATAATGGATCTCTTCACTACAGAGGAGGATCCGGATGCTTTTTACTCACCTTGCAGCGTGGAAAGTTGTAAAGAAAGAATGAAAGAGAAAGCTACTCTCGCAGCTGGTTAAGCTGCATAAGCATATGCATCCATCATAGCATGTCAAAGCTTTGCAAGCTAGCCGATGACTGCTTCCGATCCAAGGGTCAGGCACGTGCACGTGTTGTGAGAGACCTCAGGCACGACAACTCACGGGAGAAGATGGAGCAATTATTGCGATGGATCTGACCACCAAGATTATTAAACTTTTGGTTACCACTCTTTTCGTAGCTGCTTCTATACCTCTTCTCCGCACAATGGTTAATTTTTTGGCCTGGCTTCGGGTCGGACCTGCGGTCCAAAAACTTAGACCTAAGCTGGTAAGCACAGACATTCGGGCCAAGCGGGCTAGCCGCCAATGAACAGGTATTAATGCGAAATAGATGGAATATTATTATTTTTGAGTGACTATATGCCATTCAAAAAAAATTGCAAGTTTTTAGTCAATCTTTTGTAACAGTTGGATTCACATAGTATATTTATGATTCCTCCTCTCCTCGCTAGAAAACCATCCCCTTCCCAACCCTGTCAGCGTCGCCGCCCAGCCGGCATGACCCTCCAGTGAGTCGCCACCGCCGTCCACCGTCACCCCTCCCCCTCTATAGCTGAGCCGCGGTGACGAACCCACTCTTAACTCGCCGCCACCGTCGCCGGATAAGATGAAGACCTCGTCGTACGCAGCACGAATCTTCAAGCCCATCCAACAGTAAAGAATTCGATTGAAGTATCAAAGAAAAAAATCGTTGAGTGTTGTATAGCAATTCTGTATTTTTGCCAGGTATCTCTTTTTAAATCGAGGGTGTTAGTATTAGACTTTTAGTAGATGCTTCATGCTTAATTAACAGGTGGACATGGACGGGATGCCTAATTACATGCAACTAGTGTCGGTCGGGCCCATTCCTTCCTTGCTCCACGTGGACTGGGAGGTGTGACCGAGTGGAGTGGGCTATACGTGCCCTCGTTTATTGTATATTCCTGTACAGCATGTACTCCAGCACTGACCAGTCAGTAGTCGCAGATTTGTAAGGTAGCGAGCAACGTGACAAACTAGAGCAACCTAACAACGCGGTTAGAACCAAACTAGGACTCAAAACAAGATGGGAGAGGAACAAGGAGGATGTGTGCTGTTAATGTGTCGATTCGGTTCTGGAAATGGGATAATCGATCATTATCGCAGCGGCCTTGCAAGGTATCGATTCGGTTTGTCTCGCACCGGCCACCGGGTGCCGTGCATGCATGGGCTGCCTAGCTAGCTATGAGGAAGAAACCTGTTGGGACCGTGCCAGCGACGAGAGGGGTTGAGTACAAGCTCATCTCTTTCTTTATGAAATTCTACTTATTTTTCACTCCGATAGTTATACATGGGTTGAGTGCGAGCTCATCTCTTTCTTTGTGGAATTCTACTTATTTCTCACTCCGATAGCTATATGAAGCTATGAAGATCAAGATCTTAAATCATATTGGAAGAATTAAGCTGAACCAAAAAAAACTCAAACAATAATCCCCCCTGGGCCGGGTCTGATTGCTTCCGCACGCTGACCGCAAAATCAGCATGATTTTGGATCAATAAAAAGACCTAACTTTTAATCTACAAGTCCAGATCATTTGAGATTTTAGACATGACTCAACAAGAAGGCTGGGAATCTATTCCAATCGAAGATCGAATCAATCCTAACCAAGGTTCCATAAAATTTTTTTGTTTGAGACAACAGGAGGGCTCAAAACCGAGTGAAACCCTAAAATTGATTCAAGTCTTGCTCGTGGATAAAAGATGGTTAAGATGAGCTTAGATCAACAGGAGGGCATCCTTGCTCATTCTGGATCTCGATTTCACCAAACGAAGCTCAGATCATCCTCGACATTGATTGTAGTTGATTCGAAGCTTTAATGCACAACAATAGACTAAGAAATTGATTTCGATATAAGCTCTTCAGCAACTTGATGCATGTTAGCGAAACATGCATCATGCAACACGATGCATCAATTCTATGATCCTAGATCAAATCTCAAAGTTTAGCACACTCATCGCAAGACCGAATCGCTTTCGGCAATCAAACCACCGTCACGAGCGGTCGACCGCCACCATCGGCATCGGACTACCCTAGATCGGCCCGACCGCACCTTCACAATGGGGACTAATCTGACCGCCGCCGGTCTGACCGCAATGGAGTGGTCGGTCAGACTGCTTCTCAAAACTAGAAAACACCTCTCTTTGGACTTCTCGGTTAAGCTGATCTATCTAGTTTCATGTTTAGTTTCTATTTTCAATAGCACCTGGTGCAAATACATCACCAACACAATCCCACACAAGTGTTTGGTGTCTACTTGGCACATTCTTGCACCACTGATCTAACCGCTCGGGCACGGCTAGTCAGACTGCCCCTATGTTCAATCAGACTGCTTACACCCTGATAACATGCCAACTTTTGCAAAACTGATAATTCACTCCCTAAACTCCTCGAGAGTAATGTTAATTGTTTATTAGCTAGATTATGACCAAATCACATGGTCTCCACAGAATCAGAGCAAAGATGTTGGTGGTGTGCCACCGTCAAGAATAGGCTTTACAGTGCGAGTGAGTCTGTCAGATGGATACATCGGTGAGGCCTCTTGTTCGATCTCCATGCATGCCCGCAAACTGACACAGCCTGGCTCACCAAGGAAAACACATGTGGGGTTGCATGTGCCGCTGTGGCCGGGTGCGCGTGGGGTTGTGCGGTTTTGACTTTCGACGCGCTGTCACTCTGGTTCTGGGCTGGTAGGTCGCTTTTAGCCGAACATTTCTCTGTTTCGATCGGTTTCCAGCCAAACACATTTCTTTTACGCGCTCGATCGCTGCGCATGCGGCATGCAGCAAGACGCGTGCAAAACTCCTTGTCCCCATTGAAAACGTAGGCTAATACCCTGTATATTCTAAGAGCTTTTGTAAGTTTGTTCTGATGGAAACTCTAGGTAAATTTTTATGCCGGCGACCGTAAAAGGTCATGAGCATTTGAATTTGTTGTATATATGTGGTGTATGTGTATGTGTATGCGTATGTGCATGCACGGTCCATGTCATGAATTCAATTCGTACAAGGCTGTTGTTGATTAATGGACCACGGTATGAATGATACATTCAGCTGAGTAATCGGGACTAATGAAGGTGGAACTAGGCTTCAACTCCCTTAGCTTGACAGGACGACCGGTACCAGCAAGCAAGCTAGAGCCAGCTAATCAAGCAACGGGCCGGGGACCGGATCCATGCATTGCAGTTAAGTAGCGGTGCAAAAGTCGAATACGAATCGAATAGTAGTCATATCGTAATCGTATTTCTATTTTTTAAACAAATATGAATGTGAATATGCTTGAATACAAATATAATTTGAATATTGTAACGAATGTGAATCGAATACTTGCTCAGTTCAGTCAAATTCAAAATCCTACAATATAATGGAGTTTTATCCAAGAAATTCAAACTCCATACGTCTGCTAATAGAGTTCCGATGCATGGTATTAAATGTCAAAACTCCACAAGCAAACGTAGTAACACCACGCAAACATGTCAACGGGCTAGAATATAAGGAAAATAAAACTATCAGATCCAGATATTATCTGTATTTGTATTCGACCACATTGTCCAATACCATTGTAATATCCCAAGTTTGGGCTTGTGTTTCTAATGAAAGAAAATGAGTAGAAATTAAAAAAATTTCTTACATCTTGTATTTCCTATATGGTCTGAAAAGTTCTTGTACAAGAATTATAGAAATGCAAACTCACAAGTTATTTGATCCAAATCATGACCTTTCAAAAACATTTTTGTCAAATCTTATGATCATCTCCTGAAAATATTTTTCCCAAGTTCTAGGGTTGGTGTGTGACCCCCATGAAAAATTTCACAATTTTTAGAAATTGTTTGAATGTTTTTGGATGGCAGTCAAACCTATTTGACTTTCCGTCAAAACCCTATTCCAGAACCTTGCAGAATTTTTAGAGAAAAATGCACTACATTAAAACCTCTGGACATTTTACACAAGGTCAATATCCAAGTTAGCAAGTTCTTGTAAAAATTTCAAAAATTTTAGACTTGTTTTGCTACCTCAAATAAATCCCCAAAGTCCACTCAATATAAAAACCCTAGAACTAAACTCTAGTCCAAATCATTTGACTCTACGAACCAAGCCACCTCGAATCTAAACCGTTGGATTAAAATCCAACGCTCACGACCTCACCTACTCTTTTGAACCTCAGGAGCTCTTGGGCAATCTCAACCGTCCGATTAAAATCTAATTGCCACGACCACCCTAGCCTTTTCTGCTCTTCTTCTTCCTCGCGCGCGGCGCGAATGCGATGGAGATATGGTCGGTCATGTTGTGCTCCCTCGTCAACGTCTCTCTGGTCGGGCATTTAGTGCGCACAGACTCGCTTTTGGCATATTTGTTTCGTGCCGCCGTGCTCTTGGTCGTCGGCGACGAGCCGGCGGGCAAAGTACGGCTTTCGGGACTTCTTGTCGTAAAATCGACAAGTCCCAGGACCTCTAGGGTTAATCTTAGCCGTGATGACCACCTCAGATAAGCTCTTGACCATAGGATCCTTCTTTGTAAAAACCTTAGGGCCAAGACCACCCATTTGATTAAATCCTAGCCGTCTAGGACCTCCCTGGCTTGATCTTAGCCGTTAGGATCACCCCCGCGCGCAAAAGACCACCCCGTGGTCGTTTTTGCAGAAACCACCTCTGGACCTCCCTTGGGTCTCTTTGCAAAAGACCACCCTTTGGTCTTTTGCAAATAAACTATAGGACCTCCTCTCCTCATGAGATGTAAGCCTTTAGGACCACCCCGGGTAGATCTTGGCCGTTCAGGACCTCCTAGAGGAGATCTGAGCCGTTAAGACCTCTCTCTGTTAAGACCTTGTCTTTGCGGATCTCCTCGTGTAAATCTTGACCGTTGAAGACCTCCCCCGCGAGATCTTAGCTGTCGGGACCTCTCTCCTTTAGATCTTGTCGCGTAGAACCTCCTCCGAGTAAATCTGGACTGTCCAAAACCCCCTCTGGTAGATCTTGGCCGTCCCAGATCTCCTCCGTTAGAACCTTAACCTTAGGACCTCTCCGTAGCTCTGGACCGTTAGATCTAGATCTAACGGGCTAGACCTCCTCGGCCCATTTAGAGTTCTAAGCGTTCTAGTCCTCGTGGACCGTCCAATTCTTGATCTACGTCTCAGATCTTGGGTGCATTCAGACTTTCGATTGTATCGTTGATCTGGGTTGTTCATCTTTTGATCTATGGCCCAGGTTGGTCGAGGCAATCAGGAGGTCCGAATGTCACTTCCATTGAGAGCCGTTGGATCTAATCCAACGGTGGGTCGCGTTTGGCGCGGTGCGCATTCGTTCGGCCCTCGTGCGTGGGCCGTTCGATTCGCGATCAGCGGCCCACAGAGTTCCACGTCATTTCTTTTTGGGTAGGTTTTGTTTAATTCTGGTAAGCATTTATTTGACAACTGGAAATTGTATTAAACTTTGAAAACTCATAACTAATTCGTTTTAAATCCTTTTTAGATGAATCTAACTGCGTTAAATTCATATTTAACTAGAGTTTAATCTAAAAATACATATAGACATTATTCTGTGCCAGAGAACCTTGTAAACAATATTAACTTGTTTCAGCCATTATTGAATATTCCAAAAATTAAATTGAAACTTGTAAAATGCATAACTTTTCCTGTATAACTCCAAACTGAGCAAACTCAAGCTTGTAAAATTCCTCTGTTAGCATACTTTAATATGAATTAGGTTTTGATCGTGTTTATATTTCTGAAAAATAATTTGTGCTAGTTTTACAACTTAGAAAAATCATAAGTAATTCATTTTAATTCCAATTTGAGTAAACTCAACTTTGCTGTTCTTAGAATACCATATTCTACCTACCATAAAAATTTCAGGTCTTATATCATTCTGGAAATTTATGCCATGAACGGTATCAGTAATTAATTTAGTTGAATTTCCAAGCTGAGAGAGATGGTTTTAGCTATAACTTTTTCATACTTAGTCAAAATGACTTGGTTTCTTATTTCTAAATGCATTTAAAATCATAACCTTGCTGTTGTATAAATTTTGTGAGATTTAGATGACTTTTGTTGTTGAGTTTTGTTTGGTGTTCTTCGTTCTTATTGGTTTTATCGTATTTTTGCGTTAGGTTCCGAAGATATTATTGATCTTGAATCTGATCCTCGGCAGCAAGACTCTGACCTCCAGCAAGGCAAGCAGATGTAGCATCATTTGATCATGTTGTTCCTATTATTTTCAAATTCTAATATGTTGTTTGCAAATTCTACGTATGCATTGCTATCTTGTTTTAAACTATTGTCGATTATTCGACCTATTAGATGCATAAACTGTAGGAAAACGTTTATCCTCTACTACTGAGCCTAGGACTATCTTGCTGTGATAGCTTTGTGCTATGTTTAATTGTGAAAACTAAAAATGACAACAAAATGATTTGGACTTTGGCACATTGGTATGTTGGTGTGATTTTGGGTGTGACTGGAATGGTGCCTGAGTCAACAAGGGCCGAACATCTTGTTATACTAAACCAAGCATTCTTGCGTGCTAACCACACTAGAGGGTATGTGACCTCTCTTGACTTAATACTTTGGCATGTGTTGGCTCCGAGTCGCAAGAGGTCACCGGAGGGATGGTGTTTGGGAGCATTGTAGTTGTCCGAAAAGCTTTACCCCGAGTGGGTAGTTGTCTTTTCGGCTTTACAATGTAAGCGTATGGTTTTCTGGCCATACGAGCGGCTCGTAGTTAATACATAATATTGAAAATGTCTCGTAGGACTTAGCCGTGCCGGCATACCTTCGGTAGTGTGCTTATTGTGGCTTAAAGGCGGTCTAAAGTGTGGGTACATTGGTACACCCCTGCAGGGTTTGATCTATTCGAATAGCCTTGTCCTAGATTATGTTCACGCTTGGGAAAGTCTTTCAAGAGTTAGACTACAACTTTTAATTAAAACTTGATGGGTGGTACGAATCGGGAATTCGTGCTATGTTGTGGTGGCTATTGGGTTAGTCACCTCTAGGTGGTTACTTGTTATTTATTGTTACTCGCTGTTATTTCAATGCTTAAAAACAGATTTTACCAAGTCCCGTCAATCTATTACATTATTATGAATGAAAATTGCTTTACGCGTCCAATTAACCATATAACCATCTCCTTTGTTACAGCTTTCATGTAGCTATGTATAGGCTTGTTACTCGTAAGTCTTGCGAGTACATTATTGTACTCACCTGCATTGCTTGTTGTGTGCAGAGGAGGGAGTGGATCCCCAAGGGACCTACTTTTGTGAGTTTTACTGTGGATCATGCGACTAGCTTGGCGGCCCGGTCGGTTGCCCCGTGGTTATGTGGCTAACCGATCGTCTTTTGGTTATAGCCATCTTATGGTACTTTTGCTTCCGCTGTTATTGATATTTTGATGTCATTTGGCGGTCGACTCTTTTGTAATAACTTTATATTATGTATGTCTTTTGATGGGAACGGGTCCGATCTTCCAACAGTTCGGATAATTTCGATTTGGTGGGCGCGACACAAATCGACTTGCTCCGAACAACACGCTCGAACCCCGCAATCGCAGCACCACGCCTCTCAGGTTATCAACCGTGCGCAACCCGGTTGACCTCGCGCAAGAAGGCTAATCCTCGCTGCGAATCAAGAACACAAGCAAGAACAAGGAAGAACACAACGGAATTGCGATGTATTGTTTTAGCACTCGAAAGTTGGGGTCTCACAAACCGATGAACGCTAAACTGTTCAAGACAGAATTAATCTAAGCAAAACCCAACCCTAATGGTGGGGTGGCGGCTTATATAGAGGACCGAGGCGTGCAAAACCCTGGACGCACTCCTAATGGGCTTCAACACGATACAAAGCCGAACGGCCCAAAAGACGGTGACGCAGCACCCTGACAGATTCTGAATGCCCACTTGTTTCGACGATTCCCGTTGACTCAGAAGGAATTTTGACATGGGACCAGAGCCATTGGAAAGGTCGTCTTCTCAGCTTTCGATACATATATGGAACATCCAAAACGGAGCCCGGATGCGATCTGGGCGTCCGTTTTAGTGCGGCCTGGTCAGGGACTCCGAATTGGATTCGAAGTCGGCTTGAGTTGGGCCTCCAACATGATTCGACCGCCCTTGCTGGACTTGTGCGCCGTAGCCTTTCTCCAAGTACTTCCGTGTCCTCTCCATGGTTCCTAATCATAATTAAATCATTAGGTAGCAATCGATTCTCAAATGAACAAAAGAAGTACTTAGGAACGAGCTCACCAGAATTCAATTGTCAGCGCGAGCTCTAGTGATTGGTCCTGAATGTCAAGTGGAGGATTGTTGTGTATATCCGAAGAAGTGATGTCCTCATCATCCTCCCCTCTTGAAGCGGAGTTGTCCTCAACTCACCTCATCTTCTTCTCCCAAGTATGGCTTCAAATCGAAATGTTAAAGGTGGACTAACCCCAAACTCTAAGGCAACTCAAGTTTATATGTATTATCATTTATCTTCTCAACTATTTTAAAGGACCAGAGACTCTAGGCATCAATTTTGACTTTCAGTAACTCAGAAATCTATCCTTTCTCAAGTGCAACCAAACAAAATCACCGGTTCAAGTTTAACTTCCTTTCTACCTTTACTACCAATAATCCTATATTTTTCATTCATCTTTTCAATATTTGCCTTAGTAGTCTCATGCATTTTGACAATAAAATCAACACGCTCCTTAGCATTATTATGAACTCTCTCACTAGTAGGCAAAGGTAAAATATCAAGAGGGGCACGTGGATTGAATCCATATACTACGAAAAGGACTTACCTTGGTGGTGGAGTGTTCCGCTCGATTATATGCGAACTCAACATGCGGCAAACACTCTTCCCACAACTTCAAATTATTCACAAAACAGCTCTCAAACATGGTAGACAATGTGCGTTCACCACCTCGGTTTGGCCATCGGTTTGTGGGTGACATATTGTAGAGAACAACAACTTTGTACCCAACTTGTTCCATAGAGTACGCCAAAAGTGACTCAAAAACTTGCATCACGATTCGAAACAATAGTAGAAGGCATACCATGCAAACGAACTATCTCTTTGAAAAAGAGGTTAGCAATATGAATGGCATCATCGGTTTTATGACATGGTATAAAATGAGCCATCTTAGAAAAACGATCCACAACAACAAAATGCTATCCCTCCTCTTAGTCCCGGGCAATCCTAAAACAAAGTCCATAGAAATATCTCCTTACGGAATAGAAGGAACAGAAGAGGCATATACAAACCATGTGGATTCAAGCGAGATTTAGCTTTTGACATGTAGTGCGGCGAGCCACAAACCGCTCAACATCTCGCCTCATTTTTGGACAAAAGAAGTGTGTGGCGAACGTCCTCCGTCTTCTTAGCACCAAATGTCCCATCAAACCGCCGCCATGCGCCTCCGCAACAACAAAAGACGAACGGATCCAACCGAATGCATAGGTGGTTAGCTCTAAACAAGAACCCATCATTGATCATGAATTTATTCCATGCTTGTCCCTCTTACAATGCAACAACACATCCTTAAAATCAGCATCTAAAGCATATTGTCCTTTAATGGTTTGAAGACCAAAAATGTGACAATCAAGTTGAGACAACATGGTATAAGCCGAGACAAAGCATCAACAATCACATTATCCTTCCTTTCTTGTGTTTAATGACATAAGGAAAGATTCAATAAATTCAACCCACTTAGCATGTCTACGATTCAAATTGGTTTGACTACGAATATGCTTAAGTGATTCATGATCGTAATGAATGACAAATTCTTTAGGCCATAAATAGTGTTACCACGTCTCTAAAGAACGAACAAGAGCATACAATTCTTTATCATACGTGGAATAATTAAAGCAGGACCATTCAATTTTTCACTAAAGTAGGCAACAGTTTGCCTTCTTGCATCAAACACCACCAATACCAATTCCGCTAGCATCACATTTCAGCTCAAAAGTCTTACCAAAATCCGGAAGTTGGAGCAATGGTGAGTGTGTAAGCTTGTCCTTCAAAAGATTAAAGGACTCCTCTTGTGATGGCCCCCAATGAAATACGACTCCCTTCTTTGTCAACTCAATCAACGGTGTCGCAATGGTGCTGAATTCCTTGACAAAGTGGCGATAAAACCCTGCAAGGCCAAGAAAACTCCGCACTTGGGAGACCGTCGTGGGCGTGGACCAACTCCATATCGCCTCCACCTTGGCTCTATCAACCTCAATTCCCTGTGGAGTCACAACATACCCAAAAAAAGAGACTCGATCCGTGCAAAAGGTGCACTTCTCAAGGTTACCAAACAGACGTGCATCTCTCAAAGCATTAAAAACAACACGTAAGTGATTCAAATGTTCATCCATGGACTTGCTATAAATCAAGATATCATCAAAGTAAACGACCACAAATTTGCCAATGAAAGGACGTAAAACCTCGTTCATTAATCGCATAAAAGTGCTAGGTGCATTAGTTAAACCAAAAGGCATGACTAACCACTCATACAAGCCGAACTTAGTTTTAAAAGCAGTTTTCCATTCATCGCCAAGTTTCATTCTTATTTGGTGGTATCCACTACACAAGTCAATCTTTGTGAAAATTATAGCACCACACAACTCATCAAGCATGTCGTCTAGCCCGGGAATAGGATGACGATACCTTATAGTAATGTTGTTAATGGCTCTACAATCTACACACATACGCCAAGAACCATCTTTTTTGGGTACCAAAAGAATAGGAACAGCACAAGGACTAAGGCTCTCACGTACATACCCACGGTCCAAAAGGTCTTGGACTTGTCGCTGAATCTCCTTAGTCTCGTCGGGATTGGTCCTGTACGCCGCACGGTTTGGCAAACTCGCTCCTGTATCAAGTCAATCTGGTGCTCAATCCCTCGAATGGGTGGAAGTCCCGGAGGTATCTCATCGTGAAAACATCTCTAAAATCCTGCAAAAGGTTAGTGACAGAGTGAGCAAAGTGAAAGGCATATTATCAAGAGAAAATAAAGCATCTTTGCACACAAAAGCATAGCATGTATCATTAATATCATCAATTTCAGCAAGGTCTGATTTGTGGCAAGCATAATGAGAATGTTTTTCAGATTTATCATGTTCCTTTGGATCATTAGCGCAGCAGCACTCGCTCCCTATCGGCCTCTATAATCTCAAATAGGTCAAAGGCGATAAAGTAACTTTCTTTCCTTATGCATAAAAGTGTATTTGTTACTACTACCATGGTGCAAAGCATCATTATCAAATTCCAAGGTCGACCTAATAAAAGAGAGCATGCTTGCATGCGAACCACATCACAATCAACATGATCAAGATAACCACCAATGGAAAAATGGACTCGGCATGTTTGTGTTACCTTAGCTTTTCCAGAGTCATTTAACCACTGAATATGGTATGGATGTGGATGCGGTCGCGTGGTCAAGCCAAGCTTCTTGACCAAATCAGAACTCACCAAGTTGTTGCAGCTTCCTCCATCAATGATGACACGTGCGCGCCGGTTCTTGATTGCAAAGAAAGTCAAAACAAATTATGGCGTTGAAGCTTATCGGGTTGTTGTACTTTGTGTGCCGAGGACTCGTTGCACAATGATGCTCAGTAGCATCGCTATGGGACGCCCACCAAGCACAAAAGTCGTCATGACCACCGCCATTGTCGTCCGAGGCGCAGAACGTCATCATCCTCCTCGACATCCGAAGCTTGATGTAGCCTCCATCTTCGTGGCGATGTATGCCCGTTGGCTAGGGCAATTCCTCGCACATGACCAAGTCCATGGCGGTGGCACCGAATGTCGAGGAGCGGCCGTGGAAGGCACGGAAGAAGAACTCTTGGCCGAGCTCGCAAAGAATTTTTGTAGAATCTGCGGGCGTGTCGTGGAAGGTGGTTTTGGTGGTGCTGCGGCAATCTTGTTCATCGGTGGTGGAGGAGAACGAAACTCAAGAAGACTTGGGCGATCCGTCGATGTAGTCATTCGCGCATGTGGGAGGGTCGTCGGTGCTTGCCGTCGGCCCGATTCCTTGCGTCCCCGCAATTCTTTTTCGCAAGCATAGCAAGTCGGAACAAGCGGTTGTGATGAGTAAATTCTTTATAATCAACAATGTCCGAATTTCACGCCGTAACCCCCATAGAAACGACAAATCTTATCCTCTGTTTCCTCAACATCCCCACAACGCACCATACCCTTTGAAGCTCAAAGATAATAGTCCTGAACAGAACTATCACCTTGTTCTAAGCGCTGTAAATTTTTTTTCTCAAATCACGTTTATATGAGGGAGGAACAAAACGATTACGCATAGCTTCTTTTAATCGCTCCCATGTGTCAGGTTGTAAGCGCATGGTACCCGATTCATTCCACGGATAATAGCAAAGTCCTTAAACTCACTAGTAGCTTGTCTAACTCTATGTTGTTCAGAACCAAGTGAGAATTAAACTTCGCGCTCTACCGTCATCTCCCAATCAAGATATATTGCAGCATCATAAAGGCCAGAAAAAGATGGGATGGTAAACTTGACTTTAGCAAAAGGGTCATCGTTACCATGACGGTTTTGGTTATTACCTCCCATACCATGTCCTGTTTTCTTTGAAGACGCCGACGTAGTCGCGCATCTTGTGTCTCCCTACGATCAATGTTGCCAACCGCATCATGCACTCGTGTCATCATCATGATGATGGCCGCCATTGACAGTGGCAAGCGTGCCTCAATGTGTCCATCGACCGGTGAGGTCGACCATCCGCCGCTCCACCCGCTCAATGCCTTACGTGGTGTTCAATCGGGCAATGGCGCGCGATGGTGTCCATTGATGCGCGAGATCGTGAATGAAGCATTTTGTTTGTCGAGCGCAGCTTGTAGCCGTCGCGACTAACACACTCGTTGAAGTCGGCCGGTGTCGCGTCCCCTTGGTCCCTGCCATGGTTAGTGGAAACACAGGGAAAACAAAGGAAAACAAAATGATTATCCTATCAACTACAAAGGAGGGCGGTGGGAACCGCAAAGGAAGTGGCTTACCAAACTCTTACAAGTGTTCTTACCAACGCAAACCGTAGGTGGTACAACCTGGTGGTGGTTCGTGATACCTAGAGAGTGTGACCGCGATTGTAAGGGTCAAAAGTTGTGCTATCCTAAGTAGGTATATGGAGCCTGAAGGCCAAATATGTTAGTGGAACACAAATCAATATGAGATAGTAATCTTTGAGTAAATGTCCAAAACACGGGTATGATATGATGAATAAGGAGTCAAGACCCTAATAGTAAAGCAAAGATGCGACAACAAGGATGGCTGAGTAAAGAAAGACAAGGATGGCAGTAAGGACAAAGACAAATCAATATCTCACCTAAAGCGTACTTTCTCTCTCTCTTTTTTTTAAGGCACTGAGGCTCTCGGTGCCTTTTTCTCGAGCAAAACCAGTGCCGAATTTTTTTCTGTTATTTTTTCAAGAAGCAGAGCACGTAAATAGGAACCACACAAGTTTCACCTCAATCGATGTAAGGTGTGGCCTCGAGAAAATGATGAATGTGTTGTAAATTCGGTGATGAAAGTTCGAGCTCGAGTACTACACTTTCCAGCCGAATTTGGGCAAAATAAATTCGCCGAACCCGACAAAGTAGGGAGGTTTGGATGCAAAATTTAATTTCACCCAATTTCAAAAAACGTCCTGATTTGAGTTCAGATGCAAGTTACTATTGTTTGAAGGAGGGCCTCCAGAGTTATGGTTCTTTGGAGGCCAAACGAAATCGGGTGGAGGAAATTGGTGGAAAATGGGGCGGAGCTCGGGAAGAGGTGGGGATGGTGCTGGGTGATCACGAGGCTCAAGGGGGTGTCTGCCGGGTGATCACGAGACGCGATGTATGACTCAAAAACAGAGGGTAGGAGGGTGGGAGAAACAAACGTTGACTGGCTAGGGTTTGTATGAGAGGTAGCGAAGCAAGACAACCCAAAATAAAACACGATCTAAACCAAAGAACACAACTCGACTAAGGACACAAACTCAACACTACGGACTCTGAAATCAAATTGTGCAAAAGGCTAAACGAGATCCGGGACAGGAACAACCTATGACTACAATTTTTTGTAGGGCTTTTCTTGGACTCTAGGATCAAACCGAAAACAACAAGGGTAGGGTAAACTCGAACTCGAAGGAACACCAAGCTCGATTACCACTTGATGGGAACGGGTCCCGATCTTCCAATAGGTTCGGATAAGTTCGATTTGGTGGAGGCGCGACACAAATCGACTCGGCCGAACAACACGTTTGAACCCGCAATCGCAGCACCACGTCTCCTCGTGTTATCAACCGTGCGCAACCAGCTGACCTCGCCAAGAAGGCTAAACCTCACCGCGAATCAAGAACACAAGCAAGAACAAGGAAGAACACAACGGAATTGCAGATGTATTATTTTAGCACTCGAAAGTTGGGGTATCACAAACCGATGAACGGCGAAACTGTTCAAGATAGAATTAATCTAAGTAAAACCCAATCCTAATTGTGGGGGTGGCAGCTGTATATAGAGGACTGAGGTGCGTGCAAAACCCCTGGACGCGCCCTAATGGGCTCCAACACGATACAAAGCCGAACGGCCCAAAAGATGGTGACGCAAAGACTCGATGATTCTGAACGCCCACTTGTTTCGACGATTCCCGTTGACTCAGAAGGAATTTTGATATGGGACCAGAGCCATTGGAAAGGTCGTCTTCTCAGCTTTCGATACATATGTAGAACATCCAAAATGGAGCCCGGATGCGATCTGGGCGTCCGTTTTAGTGCGGTTCGTCCCGGACTCCGAATTGGATTGAAGTCGGCTTGAGTTGGACCTCCAACATGATTCGACCGCCCTTGTTGGACTTGTGCGCCGTAGCCCTTCTCCAAGTACTTCCAGGTCCTCTTCATGGTTCCTAATCATAATTAAATCATTAGGTAGCAATCGATTCTCAAATGAACAAAAAGAAGTACTTAGGAACGAGCTCACCTGTAAATTCAATTGTCGGGCGCGAGCTCTAGTGATTGGTCCTTGAATGTCAAGTGGAGGATTGTTGTGTGTATCCGAAGAAGTGATGTCCTCATCATCTTTTGCTAGACTTGATATTATGTGATGTATGGAATTGATGAATGCTTTTGTAAAGATGTATGTGTACTGCAATTCTGAGAAGCACATGTCCATCGTGGCACGATGTATTTTGTTTGTGATGCTAGGACCAAGGGAAGGCTAAGTATTACAAGCTAAATAAACCGGGGTATCACAAAGTGTGTATCAGAGCCATACTGACCGTAGAAACCCCTAGCTTGGTCGCTTTTAAGATATTTTGAAAAACTTAGTTTCAAAATGTCAAATGATTTATGAAAATCTTAAGTAAGCTCTCAGATTTTATTCCTTACCTATCTTAGCTTGTTCATCTTACCTTGTCTTGTGAAGTTTTTTTTTGAAATGTTGATTTTCCTCTTATATTCTTTCAAAAGATAGTGGTTTATCGGTTAAATTGATTTTGGGGAAAACTATGAGAGTTAAATGGAAGTGTTGGCTGTCTTTTGGTAAAGGTTATGAGCTTTTGGAATTGAGGATTTCGGCCAGAAGAGTGAAGGCAAAATCTGGACAGCTAGCTATTTATAGTATATAGAATTTAAAATGAGAGGGCAATTGAATTAAAACTTATGGGGATGAAAGGGTAAGATGTGATATGAGTTAGTTAAGCGTCTAACCCTTCTTTAGGTGGTTTTACCTTGCTTTTTAGCTGTGTTGAGCCAAGGGTTATGTTCTGAAATTGCCTTCCTAAAACTAATTGCTCGTTCTAAATTACAAGTTAGTTATACCGGGGAATTGATTTTGTAAATTGAGATCTTGTTTCGATTTTGTGTTGGTTTTC